>CM053037.1:173469990-173732490 GCA_028564925.1 Lithobates sylvaticus | reverse complement strand
TTCTCTGTATTGAGAACACACCATCGGTCTCCTCTCCTCTGACAGGACCGTGGATCTGTGTGTTTACATACACAGATCCACGGTCCTGCTGTGTTACCGGGCAATCGCGGGTGCCCGGCGGCTCAACGCGCATCGGGTGCCCAGTGACAGGGCGCGCGCGCGCTCCCCCTGGAGGGCCGGGAAGGGGAGGACGTCATATGACTCCCTCCTGCCACGAGAGCTGCGCCGCCTGGCCGTCAATTGACAGCCGGCTGTCGCAAGGCAGTTATCTAGGGATGCACCAATACCATTTTTTATTTTTTTTACGAGTACCAATCCTTTTTTTTTTAGTACACGCCGATACCAAATTACCGATACCTACCGCAACTGTTTTGTTTTAACTTCAGCTGTCAGCACTGGTACAAAGCATTGAAAAGTTATTTGCAAATGAAATAGATTTTTTTTTTTTTTTTTTAATGTAGCGCTTTTTCAATGTGAAATGTGTTTTAATATATATGTGTAAAAATATTCACTAACAAAGCAAACGCAAAAAAAAGAAAGTTTTTATTGTTTATCGTTTATAAAATAGATGTGAACAAAAAGAAAAAAGCAGAAAAATAATAATTAATTGGAGGAGAATAGGGAGTTAATTAAGGCTGATTAGAGTAAATTAAGGGGTTAAACAGAAGAACATTTGTTCATCCCTTTGATCTGCAGATGAAGAAACAGAAAGATACAAAAAGAAACAATGTTTCTTTTAATTTTAGTGTTTCAGGGCTGAGCAATGTTGTTAATAAACATTGCCAGCTGCTTTTTATTATTATTTTTTTTTGACAGCTCCAATTACCGGACTTCTTTAACCTGTTCTCGACCAGCCGCCGCAGTTTTACTGCGGCAGAACGGCACGGGCAGGCGAATCGACCTTATGTTACGTCTCTTCCTTAGGCAGCCACTAGAGGCGCGCGCCCGATGCTCGCCACTGGAGTTCGATGCTCCCGCGATCGCTCGTGACACAGCGAGGACCGGGATCTCTGTGTGTAAACGCACAGTTTCTGGTTCTCTGAGGGGAGAAGAGACAGATCGTCTGTTCATACAAAATATGAACAGCGATCTGTCATCTCCCCTAGACACCCCCGTCAGTTAGAACACACTTGAGGGAACACAGTTAACCCCTTGATCGCCCCCTAGTGTTAACCCCTTCCCTGCCAGTGACATTTTTACAGTAATCAGTGTATTTTTATACCACTGATCGCTGTATAAATGACAATGGTCCCAAAAATGTGTCAAAATTGTCCGATGTGTCCGTCACATAATGTCGCAGTCACGATAAAAATCTCAGATCGCTTCCATTATTAGTAAAATAAAAATTATAATAAAAGTGCTATAATCTATCCCCTATTTTGTAGTCGCTGTAACTTTTGCGCAAACCAATAAATATACGCTCATTGTGCTTTTTTTTTTATTAAAAATATGTAGAAAAATACATATCGGCCTAAACTGAAAAAAAAAATAGCTTTTTTTTTAAAATAAAATGGGGATATTTATTATAGCAAAAATACAAAAGATTGTGTTTTTTTTTTTTTTTTTCTCTTTTTTTGATTATAGCGCAAAAAATAAAAACCACAAATAAAATACCACCAAAAGAAAGCTCTATTTGTGGTAGAAAAAGGACGTCAATTTTTGTTTGGGTACAACTTCGCACGACCGCGCAATTGTCAGTTAAATAGACGCAGTGCTGAATCGAAAAAAGTGCTCTGGTCAGGAAGGGGGTAAAATCTTTCGGGGCTGAAGTGGTTAACACAGGGGAGCCCTTCTGACAGCTCAAAGAGCCGAGCCCGAAATATCGGTTTCAGGTAGCGGTGCATTTGCACGAGTACCGATACTTGTGTGAATACTCGGTTTCGGCACAGATACCGATACTAGTATTTTTTAACCCTAAAAAAAAAATGCCAAACCACAGCCTGGCACGTTGAACGCGGTCGTGTGGCCCCATTCACTTGCCAGTGCTGCCCATCTAATGTGAATCTTTTTGCACACGTACAACCTCGAGTGGCAGCATCTGCTTCTTTAGGGCAGGTGCAGGGCCGGTACAAGGGATAGGCAGAAGGGGCGGCTGCCCTGGGCACAGCGTGCATTGTAGGGATGGGGGAGGCACAAGTTCCTTCTACTATAAGACTGCCAGGAGTAGTGACAGCTGCATCACTACTTCTGTCAGACCAGAATTGGAAGCAGCAAGGGGTGCAGGAGAGAGAGAGCTGGGAGGTGGTGTGGGCTGTGCTCTCTCTCCCCTTTCTCATAACCTTGCACACAATGGGGGGGGGGGGCAGGGGCGCAATTTGTCATCTTTGCCCTGGGCACTGGATGATCTTGTCCCAGCTTTGGATGGGTGGTCTGGGGGGCAGTAATACTCAATCACCTGCTTTTTCTGGCCCCCGGGTGCCTGTGTGAATGAGCCCCAAAATAATATTACAAAAATGAAAGTTAGTGGTCAGTAGGGGTGAGATCAAGGAAGTTTGGGCAGCAGTCTGAACCTGGTGGAGCTATTCCGCAATAGAGCTGTCAAAGCAGACAGTCAATCATAGGTGACAGGGGCGTGTATACCCACAGAAGATTTTACCCCCCTTCATGACCAGGCCATTTTTTGCTATTCGGCACTGTGCTACTTTAACTGGTAATTTTGCGGTCATGCGACACTCTACCCAAACTTAATTTATATAATTTTTTCACACAAATAGAGCTTTCTTTTGGTGGTATTTGATCACCGTAGGGGGGCCTCGCGGGCAGCGTGATCACGGGATGATGTCATATGATGGGCACCCAGCAAAGTAAACCCGCGCTGTAACCGGGAAGTGTTTAAAGTGATACTAAACAGACACTGTTTTATTTAGGTTTTCCCTTCTATTTTTTTTTTTTTTTTTTTTTGATTACTTTTTATTTAAATTTTATAACAGGTGTATATAACAGTAAACCACTCGTCACAGTAAGAACTGTACCAGCCTAAATCAAGTCATAGACAAAGAAAAAAAAAAAACACCCCACATTTGCCCATACACAACATGCACGTTTCATGAACCTCCAGCAGGAGGCAGATATACAGCTACGCTGGCGTGATGACGTCTCCTTTCACCATATGAGCTAATACATTTATTACCATTCCCCCAAACCCCCACCCCCCCCCCCCCTCAGGAAAATGAAGCTCCATAAAAGCACTCATCAGGTTGTCCCTTCTTGTTCTGTATGTGGATGATGGCACTGTAATTATTTTATTATAAATAACCATCTAAGTACCCTTTTCCTAATCAATATTCAGCTGTCACATGACCCAGCTCTCTCCCAGCCTGTCTGCAGGAAAACATAAGCAGGAGGAGCTTCTAGTCCTCTGCTGCTGGTCACATGTTCAAAAAAAACAGCTTTTGGAATACAGAGTAAAAGCAATTAAATATCAATAAACTGTTTTAAATGATCATACAAATATATATTTGAAATCAAATCTTTTATCATTTTTTGGCAATAACATGGTGTGGGTGGATTTCTGCCAGTCACAGGCTGGGTTTCACGCCCCTCCAGCCTGTGTCTTAGAATAAGAGGGAGGTGAAGCCTCCATTAACCACTTCAGCTCCAGAAGATTTTGCTGCTGAATGACCAGGCCATTTTTTTTTGCGATTCGGCACTGCGTCGCTTTAACTGACAATTGCGCGGTCGTGCGACGCTGCACCTAAACAAATTTGATGTCCTTTTTTTCCCCCCACAAATAGACCTTTCTTTTGGCGGTATTTGATCACCTCTGCGGTTTTAATTTTTTTGCGCTATAAACAAACAGCGACAATTTTGAAAAAAACACAATATTTTGTCCTTTTTTTCCCCCCCCACAAATAGACCTTTCTTTTGGCGGTATTTGATCACCTCTGCGGTTTTTATTTTTTTGCGCTATAAACAATCAGCGACAATTTTGAAAAAAACACAATATTTTGTACTTTTTGCTATTATAAATATCCCCATTTTTTTTTTTTTTTTAAAAAAAGCTAATTTTTTTTTCTCAGTTTAGGCCGATATGTATTCTTGCACATATTTTTGGTAAAAAAAAATCGCAATAAGCGTATATTGATTGGTTTGCGCAAAAGTTATAGCGTCTACAAAATAGGGGATAGATTTATAGCATTTTTATTATTATTTTTTACTAGTAACGACGGCGATATGCGATTTTTATCGGGACTGCGACATTATGGCGGACACATCTGACACATTTTTGGGACCATTGTCATTTATACAGCGATCAGTGTTATAAAAATGCACTGATTACTGTAAAAATGTCACTGGCAGGGGAGGGGTTAACACTTGGAGGTGATCAAGGTTTTAATTGTTTTCCCTGTGTGTTTTTCTAACTGTAGGGGGAGGGGGACTGACTATAGGAGATGACAGATCGTGGTTCCTAGCTATTAGGAACACACGATCGGTCTCTCCTCACAGAACAGAACAGGGATTTGTGTGTTTACACACACACACGTTCCTGTTCTGCTTCTCGTGCCCGCTCGTGGCCGGCAGTCATCGCGACCTTCTGCCACGAGCATCGGTACCCCCGCAGTGCAGCGGGCGGGTTCGTGCGCCTGCTATCCTGATCCCGCGAGCCGATGTATAGCTACGGCGATTCGTGGGATCGTGCCGACCTGCCGCAGTATAATGATGGCGGCTTTTCGCCAAGAGGTTAATCTACATATAATATCTCTCCCTCATTGTGTTAAGCTGGTTAGTGGGCATGGAGGAGGAGGGAGGGAGTTGGGCTGTCATTTACCACTGTGTATACGCCCACATGAGTGACTCTTTAGTCACATGGGGTGCTCAGATGTGATGGGGAAGAAATGCTCAGCATAGAAACTGACTGAAAACTGAGCATGTGCAGAACTGCCACCACAGCTGCAAAATCTCAAAAAAAAATCTCAATCTCAAAATCTCTCTCATGAACAGAAGGTGGAGCTATAGAGCAGCAGGATCAACTACTTTTTTTTTTTTTTTTGCAGAATATAGAAATTGTATCTCATAGTGAATGAGTGAGTATGATCAGCATGATATACACCATTTATTGATAGTTTTATTGATAGTTTTGTATGATGAGGGTTTAGTGACACTTTAGTGCTTATTGTCCATGTGATGTAAATGTTCGGTACAGTCATGTCCTCATTGCTGTGTTTTCAGTGGCCGTACTGTGAGAAGCGCTGCACTTACTGTAACTTCAACAAATACATTGCCCAGTCTGACAATGAAGGCGCCATCCGGGCATGTCTGCTGCAAGAGGCTTCCACCCTGGTCCAACTCAGCCAAGTGCGCAGGTAAGGTCTTTGTGACCAGGACCACCCAGGGACCACGGGAGCCAGGGGTGTAAATCGATCGATTTCCCCCATCAACAGAGTCAGAGTTGATGGGGGAATCCCTTTCATGGAGCCATTGTGTTTTTTTTTTTTACTGGTGGGTCCCCACCGGGAGAACAAAGTGATTATTGCTAGCGACTACAGCCACTGGCAATAATCGCATGAAAAGTATGACATGCTGGTTGTACACAAGTCTTACAACAATCGATTTGGGTCCTATCAGCCTGCCCATAGATGGTTTGATTTGAACCATTTATGGCCGGCTTAAGTCACCTTTGCTTGGTTGTATCCTAGCTGTAGGTAGCAAATATTTGACTTTATTATTATTTTTTATTTATTATTTTAAATTATAATTTAATAATTTATATTAATAATGTATTATATTATTATTATAAATGTATAATAATAATTATAATATAATAATATAGTTATATATATATATATATATATATATATATATATATATATATATATATATATATATATATATATATATATATAATTATATTATTGTAAATTTATAATAATAATATAGTTATAAATCAATAATAATAATAATATGAGATAGGTAGATATTATAATTAGATTATTATTGTACATTTATAACTATATTATAATTATATTATATTTTATATTATATTATAAATTGTATATATATATATATATATATATATATATATATATATATATATATATATATATATATATATATATATATATATATATATATATATATATAATTATATATATATATCTACCTATCTCATATTATTATTTATTTATAACTAAATTATATTATTATAAATTTACAATAATAATATAATTTTATATATATATATAACATTTATATATATATATATATATATATATATATATATATATATATATATATATATATATATATATATATATATAATATTATTATTGTAAATTTATAATAATATAATATAGTTATAAATCAATAATAATATGAGATAGGTAGATATTATAATTATATTATTATTGTACATTTATAACTATATTATAATTATATTATATTATACATTATATATATATATATATATATATATATATATATATATATATATATATATATATATATATTATTATTGTAAATTTATAATAATATAATATAGTTATAAATCAATAATAATATGAGATAGGTAGATATTATTATTATTGTACATTTATAACTATATTATTATATTATAATTATATTATAATACATTTAAAAATATATTATATTATATTATAAATTTTATTTATTGCAGGGTTCCCTCAGTATTTTTTGGGGGCGGCACTCCAAGCCTTGCCAGCCCCCACACCATCGCTGCCATACTGGAGGTGATATCCAAACATGCCTATTTGCCGCACGATGCCGAAATCACGCTGGAAGCCAATCCCACCTCATCTAGGAGAAGCAAGCTGCAGCAGTTCAGGGACGCCGGGGTCACCCGCCTGTCTGTTGGATTACAGGTACTGGCTGCAATTTACTTCCATTAATATACTATAAGTGTATTTACATCGGAATTTAAAACTGAACTTCAGCCAGACACCTCAGTACACAATTTAAATACACATCCTGTATGTGGACTGTTTTCCCTGCAAAGGATTTTTATCTCTGTTCAGACAGTTTTGTGATCCATTAACCCCTGCCAGACAGCACAGCCAGGTCCACTACCAGCAGCATGGCTCTGATAAGGCTGAACTGATGGTCACATGTGGAGGAACTGGACTGTGGGTGATCGCCGCTGCCCCAAGTCCCGCCTCCTTGCCTGGCGTGTACTCTGCTGTGTCTCCTCGAGTCCTCACTGAGGTATCTTTCACATCTGCCCTCTCAATGAAGGAACAGCTACAGGCTGACAAACTATTACTCATCGCTCTCTTCTCTTCTCCTGTCTGAATATTCTTTGCCAGCACAGGCGCAATCCAGCAAACTCTCATTGGCTCTTAGGGCTTTCCTATTATGGGCACTGCTAGGCAAGGGGTGATCTGACATTCAATACTATTTGCATTTAAAGCTAAACTCCAGGCACAGATTATTGCAGCATCATTAACAGTATTTTTTATTACCTGACTTGGTATCATCCTCTTGCATCCCCTGTAGAGCAGAGCTCATAGAAAATAATAATAATGTTATAATAACTAGGTAGCTAGTTCAGGGTTTGATCTAAGTCAAGGTCGGGGTATTTTAGGTAAAAACAATGTAACCAATTTGTTTACATGTAAAAATCTTAGAACCCCCAAAGATTATATTTATATATTTAATAATATATTTAATATAGACATGTGCACAACAAAAAAATTCGTTTATTTTCGTTTTGTTTTTTTCGTTTCCGAAAAAAAATCGTTTTTTTTCGTTTCGTTTTTTTCGTTTCCGTTGATTCGTAACGATTCGTACATTCGTAAGTCGTCGGTGTTCGGATTCGTACATTCGTAAGTCGTCGGTGTTCGGATTCGTACATTCGTAAGTCGTCGGTGTTCGGATTCGTACATTCGTAAGAGTTATTTTTTCGTCGATTCGTTTTTTCGTTAGTTAAATTTTCGGACGCATTCGTATTTATTCGTACATTCGTAACATTCGTAGATTCGTAATCGGAGCATAATTCATAATTTTATGTAATGAGTATGCTATTATTACATTTTAATAATTTACGAATCAAAAAAAAAAAGTTACGAATCGAAAAAAAAGTTACGAATGTACGAATTTTTTTGTTCAACAGAGATACGGAAATTACAAATCGAAAAAAAAAAAAGTTACGAATCGAAAAAAAAAAGTTACGAATCGAAAAAAAAAAGTTACGAATGTACAAATTTTTTTGTTCAATCCATTCGAAGCACGTTTAGCAGCACCATTGTAAGGGACACGGAAAATTACCAATTCAACAAAAAAAAAAAGTTACGAATGTACGAATTTTTTCGTTCATTTTCGTTGTTCCTGTTTTCGTTTTTCGGATTTTCTTCATTCGTACATTCGTTGTTTCTAATTTTTGTTTTATTCCGATTTTCGTTGTTTTTCGGATTCCTTCGATTCGAACGATTCGTTATTCGGATTCGTACGATTCGAACGATTCGTTCATTCGTACGAAAACGAACGAACGAAAATAACGAAAAAAAACGAAAAACTAAAAAAAAACTAAACGAATTGCACATGTCTAATTTAATATTTTTATTTATTACAGGATTTATATAGCGCCAACAGTTTACGCAGCGCTTTACAATATAAAAAGGGAGACAATACAGTTATAATACAATAAAATACAAGAGGATTAAGGGGGCCCTGCTCAGAAGAAGTTACAATCTAATAATATATATATAATTATATTTAATTAATAATATATATTATATTATTAGATTTTGGAAAGCGATTTTTACTTGGTATTGCAAGAGAATAAAATGGTGGGTGTTGCAATATTTTATGCCTCATGATTTTTGCGCAGTTTTCCAAATGCAATTTTTTTGGGAGAAAATACCATTTAATTATTTTTAATGCACAACAACAGAATATAATACCCAATTGTTTGGTAAAATATAAATGACAATGTTACGCCGAATAAATAGATACCAAACATGTCATCCTTTAAAATTGCGCATGCCCATGGAATGGCGAAAAACGATTGGTACATTATATTATCCATAGGAAAACCACAAATGCTGGCGCTCAGAGCACTGGTGCAATACCACACAATAAAAAAGTTAATAATAATAATAAAAACATATAGTGGCATTACAAAAAAATGTACAATAATTAGCAGATATATAGAAAATGTCCAAACAAAGGAAGGAAGTCCATAATACGTAATATATGGGAAATCTCCAATCAGCGGTGATTAATGATAAATTGCAAGCTGAGAAGATAAGTCAAAACGATTTTACACTGTCACAAAGGGCTGCTCTTCTCTGGAGTGAAGCCGACTCAGAATCATCAAGGAAAAAACAAAGATAGAAAAGCGCCTCTGAGTGTTTTTAATCCCATATTAAAAAAGAAATAGTAGGCACTTACATGTTAACCACATGCCGACCGGGCCATAGCCGAAAGACGGCTACAGCGTGGTCGGCTTATTCTGGAAGGGCGTCCTTATTTTATGAATTTTTTTTTTACACTGTACCTTTTTAAATGTATTTTATTTATTTTTATCAACTTTATTGCTATCACAAAGGATAAACAACATGACCGGTACTTATTACGTACGTGTTACGCCCCAGATCTCTGCGGTAATGGCTTGTTTACATCTGGAGAAAACAGATGTGACAGAATACATGTCGCTTCCGGTTACTTAGACCATAGAGATGAACGGGGCCGCACCAGACCCCAAACAGCTCTATGCTAAGCCAGCGGAACCACCAGCTGCAGTTCTGGGCTCTCCAATAGGATGGGAGAGCCTGGGAAGGCGGCGAGAGGGGTGGTAACCCCTCTCGCTGCTTGTAAAAGCAATCCAGCGACTAGCTAGCTGCTAGGATTGCTTTTACAAAACAGAGCATCGTTGGCTGAAAAACACAATACAGGGATGATTCCTGCAGCTGCAGGCACTATCCCGGTATAACCACTGAAAGTCTCACTACGTACGGGTACGTCAAGGGTCACCGAGTGGTTAAAATTGGCATCAGTATGTTTTAGGTAGGATAAAAAAAAAAAGCAAAAGGCGCACCATAATTTCTGAGCACTACTAGGTACAAACAACAAAAACGTACACATATGGGGTATGGCTGTGATCGTCAGGAGCAGGAGAATTTATTTAGGGTTGTTTTTTGATGGTAGGTCTGTCAAAAACGATGAAATCAGGCCTAGACAAAAGTATAGTTATATCACACTTGTTTAACCACTTTCAGACCGGACCAATTTGCAGCCAAAGGACCAGGCCCCTTTTTGCGATTTGGCACTGCGTCGCTTTAACTGACAATTGCGCTGTCGTGCGACGTGGCTCCCAAACAAAATTGACGTCCTTTTTTTCCCACAAATAGAGCTTTCTTTTGGTGGTATTTGATCGCCCCTGCGGTTGTTTTTTTTTGCGCTATAAAACAAAAATAGAGTGACAATTTTGAAAAAAATGCATTATTTTTTACTTTTTGCTATAATAAATATCCCCAAAAAATATATAAAAAAAACATTTTTTTTTTCCTCAGTTTAGGCCGATACGTATTCTTCTACATATTTTTGGTAAAAAAAATCGCAATAAGCGATTATTGATCGGTTTGCGCTGAAGTTATAGCGTTTTCAAGATAGGGGATATTTTTATAGCATTTTTATTAATAATTTTTTTTTTTATTAGTAATGGCAAAGATCTGCGATTTTTTTTTTTTTTTTTTTTTTTTTGTGACTGCGACATTATGGCGGACACATCGGACATTTTTGACACATTTTTGGGACCATTGTCATTTTTACAGCAATTAATGCTATTTAAATGCATTAATTCCTGTATAAATGACACTGGCAGTGAAGGGGTTAACCACAAGGGGGCAGTGTAAGGGTTAAGTATGCCTAGGGGTGTTTTTCTTACTGTGGGGGGGCGTGGCTGTCAGCTAGTGAATGCTGATCTCTGCTCCAATCACAGGGAGCAGAGATCGGCGTCACTAGTTGCTAGGCAGAACGGGGAGATGCTGTTTATCTCGGCATCTCCCCGTTCAGCCTTCCCGTGAGACGATCGCGGGGGTCCCCGCGGCGATCGAGTCTGCGGGGACCGCGATCGGACTCACGGGGTCCCGACCGGCGCGGGAGCGTGCCGATCCCGGCACGCTCCCGATGGCACAGACAGGCTAAAGGAGGGACTTATATATACGCCCTCCTGCCTGTACGTGCCATTCTGTCGACGTATATCGTCGTGCGCGGGTCGGCAAGTGGTTAAAAAAAAAAAAAGGGCTAACTTACACAGGTTCCCTGTTATGTTTGTGTCCGCTAATGATGATTTTAGTGTATTTTTTGTGAAAATTTGGTCTTGATATATTCGGGGGGGGGGGGGGGGGGAGGCCCTGCCAGGGTGTACGGGGCCCCCGTGATTTCTATCAGCAGCCCTGCACGTAGTAGTTGGGATGATACAAAGTATAGTTTTACTAACATACCAAAGTTGCAAAAAGTTACAAACCCTTGTCATGAATGGGGTTAAAAGGAGTCATTAAATGTCACATGCAAATGTCTTCTATCATATTGCACAACTGTAACCACATCCTTAATGGATCCTGCAAAGTAATAGTAATTGGTATGAAGCAATTTGCAGAACGCTTAACACAGAAAACCACACATGGCCTGTGAAATCCATCCACGTAAGAGTATTTGGATTTAAATAGCATTGGGAGTAAAATGGCCCCTTACATGGCGTGGATAGGGTGCAATCCGAGCAGAGGATTCCTCCATCTAAGATTGAAAAACCAAGATATCTCTATAAATCAATCATGTTATTGTCACTAGTAATAAGTGGTCAGGTGCTGTACAGTAGTGGCGGCCGCTCCATTAGGGGAGCTGGGGCGCCCCCACCCTAATCTACATGCAGGGCGGCGGACGCATGGATTTCAATGGGGTTTTTTTTTTTTTTTTGAAGCTGATGATTAATTTTCTTCAAAAAAGGGTGGGCTCGGGGCGCAGAGCACTGAGCCCACCCAGTTGTGTGACATTAGCCAATTAATATTTGCTAATGTCTTCCTGCCTCTTCTCCTGGCCAATCAGGAAGTGGGTCCTGAGACCTGATTGGCCAGGGAGTCTTAGGACTGTCAAAAGATCATCAAAAATCATGAAATGATCATTATCACACCTTATAAGTAGCACTTTAAAACCAGTAGATACTGAACAATCTAATGTGGCGTACACACGGTCGGATGGGAGCTTTTCATCGGATTTTCCGACCGTGTGTATGCCCAACGGTCTCTTTCTGTCGGAATTTCCGACGGACTTTGAATTGAGAACCTGTTCTCAATTTTTCCGACGGAAAACCTCTCTATCGGATTTTCCGATCGTGTGTATGCAATTCCGACACGCAAAATTCCGACGCATGCTCGGAAACAATTCGACGCATGCTCGGAAGCATTAAACTTCCCTTTTATAGTGCTGTCGAACGTGTTTTATCCCGCTGTGTTTTTGACCGTCGGAATTTGGTGTGATCGTGTGTAGGCAACCCAGCTTGAGCGGAATTCCGTTGGAAAAACCGTCAGAGTTTTTTCCGACGAGAATTCCGATCGTGTGTATGCGGCATTAGTGTTGAATCTGACCTACTGGTTTTAAAGTGCTATGTGATAATTATCATTTCATGATTTTTGATGATTTTTGATTTACATTTATATATGTGTTTTTTGTTTTTTTTTCATTCATACTGCTCCACACATGTAGTATTAGGATATGGTGTTTTACCCATATGTATAAACTAAGCTAACCCATATGTGTCACTAAGCTAAAGGTGGGCCTGAGATATTTGACAGTGGAATACACTTCCCCTCTGTTTGTAGGGGAGGAGGGGCCCACATGGATAGGTGTGGCAATATATGGGCGTGTATATATAGAGTCAGATAGAAGAAGCCAGTCATTCATCGCTTTGGCTCTGAGGAAGAGGGTTCTCCCTCGAAACGCGTTGGACACCCTGCAATACCGACTGATCCTCCAACATCTCCGGTTCCAGTTGTAGACCTATGATTTACTGCTCAATATTGCTGTTGCGTTGATATGCTTGTATACCACATTGCTGTTTACCTTTATTACAATTATTTTTGGTAATGCACAAGGTCTTTTCTAAGGTGTTTTGTATCAGTCCCTATCCAGGCAGGAAGGGAATAGAAATCGCGGTAATGGCGACCGATCACAGATTCTGTCCCTTCCCCACTCTGTCCAAAATTAGCGATAGACGTTGGGGCTGGTGAGCATCTCTGCAAAGTTATTAACTTGAAATAAATTGTCAACTGTCAAATATAAGTTCTTCTTTTTAACAGGTGCATTTCATTAAATGTTGTGATTTAATAGACAAAAAGGTACAAAACTGAGCATGTATCTGGCAAACATGGGGTACCATATGTACAGAGATATAGAGGGATGTGCAAACTTCAGTAATGGCAGCGATACCGTAAGTTTCCCTGAAGTGGATCCAAGAGCACCATTATACACCAATCAGCTATAACATTATGACCACTGACAGGTAAAGGGAATTAGACATGTGCACTGACAAAAAATGTGTTCGTTTTCGTTTTATTCATTTTTTTGCTTTTTTCGGAAATCCGAAAAATTCGAAAATCCAAAAATTTAGGCTTTTCGAATTGTCGTATTTCCGAATTTGGAATTTTCAGATTTCCGAATTTGGAAATTCCCAAATTTCGAATTTGAAAATTCGGAAATTCGAAATTTCAGAAATCTAAAAATTTGGAAATCCGAAAATTCGGAAATCTGAAAAAAGAAAGAAAATCAGTAAAATTCGAAATAACTAACTAAGAATGACTATTAACCACATGCCGACCGGCGCACGACGATATACGTCGACAGAATGGCACGTACAGGCAGGAGGGCGTATATATATGTCCCTCCTTTCGCCTGTCCGTGCCATCGGGAGCGCGCCGGGAGCGGCGCGCTCCCGCGCCGGTCGGGACCCCCGTGAGTCCGGCCGCGGTCCCCGCGGACTCGATCGCCGCGGGGGACTCCCGCGATCGTCTCACGGAGCGGCTGAACGGGGAGATGCCGAGATAAACAGCATCTCCCTGTTCTGCCTAGCAACTAGTGACGCCGATCTCTGCTCCCTGTGATTGGAGCAGAGATCAGCATTCACTAGCTGACAGCCACGCCCCCCCACAGTAAAAAACACACCCCTAGGCCTACTTAACCCCTACACTGCCACCTTGTGGTTAACCCCTAAACTGCTAGTGTCATTTATACAGAAATCAATACATTTAAATGCATTAATTGCTGTAAAAATGACAATGGTCCCAAAAATGTGTCAAAAATGTCCGATGTGTCCGCCATAATGTCGCAGTCACAAAAAAAATCGCAGATCTCCGCCATTAATAATAAAAAAAAAATTATTAATAAAAATGCTATAAAACTATCCCCTATCTTGTAAACGCTATAACTTCTGCGCAAACCGATCAATAATCGCTTATTGCGATTTTTTTTTACCAAAAATATGTAGAAGAATACGTATCGGCCTAAACTGAGGAAAAAAAATGTTTTTTTATATATTTTTTGGGGATATTTATTATAGCAAAAAATAAAAAATAATGCATTTTTTTCAAAATTGTCGCTCTATTTTTGTTTATAGCGCAAAAAATAAAAACCGCAGGGGCGATCAAATACCACCAAAAGAAAGCTCTATTTGTGGGAAAAAAAGGACGTCAATTTTGTTTGGGAGCCACGTCGCACGACCGCGCAATTGTCAGTTAAAGCGACGCAGTGCCGAATCGCAAAAAGGGGCCTGGTCCTTTGGCTGCAAATTGGTCCGGTCTGAAAGTGGTTAAATTCTAGGTATTGGAATTTCCTTTCAAATTTGGCTGTTAGTGAACGTAGCGAATACAAATTTATCAGAAGTTCCGAATTATCCAAATTAACAAATGCCGCATCTAAACAAATAGAATGGAACAAATTAATAATAAATAATAATAATAATAAAAAGCTTTTATTATTATTATTATTGTTATTTATTATTATTAGATCCTTACGTTCCATCCCTTTTAGATACGCATTCGTTATTTCAGATACCGTATTTATCGGCGTATAACACGCACCGGCGTATAACACGCACCTCAAGTTTAGGAGGGCATTTTAAGGAAAAAACGTTTTAGGAGGGAAGTTTAGGGGAAAAAAACCACTTACATTTAAGGCCTCATGCACACGAGACGCTGTTAAACGCGCGTTCAGAGGCAGTTGGACACTTTTTTCAACTGCACCTGAACGCATGCAATGTTATCCTATGTGTCCATGTACACAGTCTTGTTTTTTCCCGTTTTTATGCAGTTGCGTTTAACCTCGTTTTTCCAGAAGCAAAAAAATGCGTTCAGACACTTTGCTTTTCCACGTTTCAGACGCAAAACGCAGCTAAACGCGGCTAAACGCGGGCACCTGCGTTTAACCGCGTTTGCGTTTATAAGCCTTTTTAAAGGAACACAATTTTTTGGACCAGAAAACTCAGAAATATGATGCTAAACCATAAAAAATACTAGAAAAATTGGTTTAAAATGTCGTAATTAGTTTAGATAGTTCATAGAGCATATATACTCACTAATGCATACATGTTTGTGAAATATCCAATGGACATTCGCTGTGCCATCAACGGATGGGTCCAATATCGACAAGCTCTGATTCTGGACCTCTCACACAATTTGCGATGACGTTGCTGCCTCATCAAGAGCAACATCAGGAGCATTTCCTGACATATATTCAGTATGGGATCCATTTCCAAAAAAAAACACAGAAAGAGAGGCAAATGCAAGTTTACAACTGCTCTCTCTGCTGCTGCTCACAAAATGGCAGAAATAGTTAATAATACATGCTTTCTGAGCTTGGGGAGGGTCTATATGATGTTATCTTTACAAATGCTTATAGATGCAAACGCAGCTAAACGCATCTAAACGCGACATGAAAACATAGCAAAACGCGCTTTTTTAAAAGCAGGTTTCTGCTTTTTAAAACATGCGTTCAGCAGAGTTTGCATCTGCGTCTCGTGTGCATGGGGCCTAAGCGTGATTTGCAGCTTGCCCAGTGTGATTTGCAGCTTGTCAGCGTCATTTGCAGCTTTGCCCAGCGTGATTTTCAGCTTGCCTAGTGTAATTTTCAGCTTGCCCAGCGTGATTTTCAGCTTGCCCAGTGTGATTTTCAGCTTGTCATTGTCATTTGCAGCTTACCAGCGTCATTTTCAGCTTGCCCACATTTAAATTTGCCGCCTTGAAAGACCGCGCCGCCAGAAAAGACCGAGCTCCGGGGAAAAAGCCCGAGCCGTCTGTTCGGCTCAGCTCGCAGTCCCGCCTCCCTGCTGTTTCGGAAGCGAGCGCAGGGAGGCGGGACTGCGAGCGGAGGCGAACAGACAGATCAGTCTTTTTCGGCGGCGCTCGTTTTTTTTTTCGGCGGCGGTCGCTGCTTTTCGGCGCCGTTTAATTTTTTTCTGCACTTTTTTTTCCCAGATTTTTAGGGGGAAAAAGTGCGTGTTATACGCCGATAAATATGGTAATTCGTAACTTCGGATAAATTTGTACTCGTTGCGTTCACTAACAGCCAAACTTGAAAGGAAATTCAAATACCTATAATTTAATAGTGAGTTGTTATTTTGAATTTTACTGATTTTTTTTTCTTTTTTTCAGATTTTCGGATTTTAAAATTTTTGTAATTGGGAATTGGGAAATTTGGAAATTGGGAATTGGGAATTGGGAATTTGGAAATTCGGAAATCCAAAAATTTGAAATTTGGAAATTTTCGGAAATTCGAATTTCGATAATTGAAAGATTCGTGAATTTCGGAATTAACGAATTTGTGAAAATTCGTTAAACAATTTCGGAACTAAATGAATTGCACATGTCTAAAGTGAATACATTGTTACAATGGCATCTGAAAATTGGTGGGATATATTGGGCAGCAAGTGAACATGTTGTCCATGAAGTTGATGTGGTGAAAACAGAAAAAAATGGGCATTGCAGTTTGTTGTGTATGGGGCTGTAAAGCCCATGGTGACCCATCTCCACAGCCAAAAGCTTCTACACTGGTCACATGAACATCAGAACTGGACTACGGAGCAATGGAAGAAGGTGGCCTGGTCTGATAAATCATGTTTTCACTTTTACAACAGGTGGATGGCGGGGTGGGTGTGTGTCACTTACCTGGGGAAGAGATGGAACCAGGATGAGGTATAAGAAGACAAGCTGGCAGAGGCAGTGTAATGCTTTGGGCAATGTTCTGCTGGCAAACCTTGGGTCCTACTTTGGTGTCCATGCCTCAATGGGTCAAAAATGGGAAAAATGGGACAATACTCAATATTAGGTGTTATGGCTGATCGGTGTATATTAAAGTGGGGTATGCAGGGTTAGAACTAAACCACTAGCCCCGTACATCTACACAGTTTGCCTAGATCTTGTTGGATTTTTGCAGACAGTTCCGACTTGAGTAGACAAGTTTATACAGAGATAGGGCCCTATTTATTGTAGCTTGCCAAGTTAGGTGGGGAGCTTCCACTTTGGGAGGATTTCTTGTCTAGCGTAGAGGGTCACATAATAAATAGTTTCACATAGTGACTACCATTCCTTTTTATGCCATCCTCTATGTGTTATCTGTTTGCTTCTCCCAGTCCCTGGACGATGGTGACCTGCAGCTCCTTGGTAGGACACACACAGCTTCAGAAGCCCTGGAGACCTTAAAGGAGGCCCGTAAACTTTTTCCAGGTCGCACCTCGGTTGATGTGATGTTTGGACTTCCAGGACAAAGCCTGGCAGCGTGGCACAGCACCTTAGAGAGGCTTTTGGACCAGTGCGATGACCATGTGTCTTTGTACCAGCTGACCTTGGAAAGGGGCACCGCGCTGTTCAGACTGAAGGAGAGGGGCCAAATCGCGTTTCCCGATCAAGAACTGACTGCCCAGATGTACGAGGACGCCAGGCGGATTCTGCAGCGGGCAGGATTCCGGCACTATGAGGTGTCAAATTTTGCCAGGAACGTGAGTACCCTTTAACACTGATCACCACAATCACAATGGCAAGTTCTCATTGGTCAGCGTGATTCAGTGACCTCACTGACCAATAAAAAGCACTTATTTCTTCTGCAACACTTTACCTGGAAGAAGAACCCTCAGATGCTTCTCTCATTAGTCGGCACTGAAGGAATTATGATGGACACTCACTCCATTGGCTGTCTATTGCAGTGTATGGACTGCTACACTGGCAGCATAGGGTATTCACAGTCGCTATACCCAGAGGACTGGCCAGAATATTTGGAATTAGTTATTTGGAGTTAATCATCTGTATATTAAAATATAAGTGATTTAGTTCTTGAATGTATCCTATGAATGATAATGTCTATTTTGATTGCAGGGAGCCGTCAGCATGCATAATATGTCATACTGGTTGGGAAAACAGTATATTGGAGTCGGACCAGGTGAGCTTAAGTTGCTTTTACACAATGGGGTCTATTTAACCACTTAAGCCCGGACCATTTGGCTGGCCAAAGACCAGAGCACTTTTTGCGATTCGGCACTGCGTCGCTTTAAACTGACAATTGCACGGTCGTGCGACGTGGCTCCCAAACAAAACTGACGTCTTTTTTTTCCCACAAATAGAGCTTTCTTTTGGTGGTATTTTATCACCTCTGCGGTTTTTATTTTTTGCGCTATAAACAAAAAAAGAGCGACAATTTTGAAAAAAAAAGCAATATTTTTTTACTTTTTGCTATAATAAATATCCCAAAAAATATAGAAAAATAAAGTTTTTTTCCTCAGTTTAGGCCGATACGTATTCTTCTACATATTTTTGGTAGAAAAATAGTAATAAGCGTTTATTCATTGGTTTGCTCAAAAGTTATACAAAATAGGGGTTTGTTTTATGGCATTTTTATTAATAATTATTTTTTTTTACTAGTAATGACGGCGATCAACGATTTTTTATCATGACTGTGACATTATGGCGGACAGATCGGACACTTTTGGCGCTATTTTGGGACCATTCACATTTATACAGCGATCAGTGCGATTAAAAATGCATTGATGTGTAAATGTGACTGGCAGTGAAGGGGTTAACACTAGGGGGCGCTGCAGGGGTTAAGTTTGTCCTAGGGAGTGATTCTAACTGTAGGGGGGATGGGCTACGTGTCACACATCACTGATCACCACTCCCGATTACAGGGAGCAGAGATCAGTTACAGTGTCACTAGGCAGAACGGGGAGATGCTTGTTTACATCAGCATTTCCCTGTTCTTCCTCTCCGTGAGACGATCGCGGGTATCTCCGCGGACATCAAGTCCGCGGGACCCGCTATCCTACTCACGGAGCTTGCGGCGGGCACGCCATGGCACAGCGGCAAATTCAAAGGGACGTACAGGTATGCCCATTTACCTGTCCGTGCCATTTCGACGACGTATACAGGCATGCCCCACTTGTATCTACATGCGGCGGTCGGCAAGTGGTTAAGGAAGGCTGATTAGTCAAGAAAGGGGATCTGAATAAATCTCCCATAAATAAGCCTGCACATATATGATTTCTTTAGCATAGGCCCAATCGTGACTGGTTCTCTTTAGGTGAGGCTGGTGTTTTTTTTAGTTTTTGTATAGGATGCGAAAGAGGTAAATAATAGCTGTAACTTTAGGCCCCTTTCACACTGGGGCGGGGAGCCGCGGTGACGGTAAAGCAGCGCTATATTTAGCGCTGCTTTACCGTCGTTTTCACCGCGGTTTTCGGCCGCTCGCGGTGCGGTTTTACCCCCCGCGAGCGGCCGAAAAAGGGTTAAACACCCCCCGCAGAGCGCCGCCGTAGCGGCGCTTTGCGGCGGTATTGCCGCGGTTTTACCGCGGTCTCCCATTCTAATCAATGGGAAGGAGCGGTATAGGAGCGGTGAACACACCGCTCCTATCCCGCTCCAAAGATGCTGCTAGCAGGACTTTTTTTGTCATCCTGCTAGCGCACCGCTCCAGTGTGAAAGCCCGCCGGCTTTCACACTGGAGTTAAAGGGGCCGGATTTTTTCATGCGGTGAACAGGCGCTATTTTTAGCGCTGCACCGCATGAAAAACGCCCCGGTGTGAAAGGGGCCTTAGTGAAGCTGTTCTTTACTTAATGGCCATATTTTAAATAATAACTTTGTCCAGAATCCCCTTTTGTGGTGCAGAGTAATGATGGAATTTCCAAAGAGTGTTGGGGTGATTATACTGTGGAAGGCACTTTTTTCTCAATGAGTCCAAACTGTATATAGGGGCATGGCAGGCCACTTTTATTGAACAAAATGGAAAGTTCACATAAACATCAGTTGCCCAAGTAGTTTTTTTTTTTTATTCCACATGAATAGTCAACTAAACATGCCAAGCCTCCTGGCCCACCTTGTCAGCAACACCGCTGCTCTTCTTACCAGTATTTCTGACTGTGTTGCCCAGCACTCCTGGTGGACTTTGCTCACTTTTTCTTTAATCACAGCATCCTGCATGACCCATTTCTGGCCCCTGGATAGAGCTTCTCCTGAGACCCCAATAGGAGACAAACTGACTCTTGGGATGAGATCTCCTGTCTCCTAGCTGGGGCTCCTCTAACCCCTGGGTGAGACCCCTGTCTCTTGACTCCAGGCTGGGGCTCCTCTGACCCCTGGGTGAGACCCCTGACTATTGACTCCAGGCTGGGGCTCCTCTGACCCCTGGGTGAGACTGCCTGTGACTTGATTCCTGGCTGGGGCTCCTCTGATGCCTGGGTGAGATCTCCTGGCTGGGGCTCCTCTGACCCCTGGTGGAGACTTTGTCTCTTGACTCTTGGCTGGGTCTCCTTTGACCCCCTGGGTGAGACCTTCTGTCTTTTGACTCCTCTGACCCCTGGGTGAGACCACTTGTCTCCTGGCTGGGGCTCCTCTGACCCCTGGTGGAGACTTTGTCTCTTAAATCTTGGCTGGGTCTCCTCTGACCCCTGGGTGAGTCCACTTGTCTCCTGGCTGGGGCTCATCTGACCCCTGGTTTTCTGTCTCTTGACTCTGGCTTTCTGTCTCTTGACTCTTCGCTGGGTCTCCTCTGACCCCTTGGTGAGATCTCCTGCCTCCAATATCTGAGCTGTCTCCAAACTGGGAGCTCTGAGCTATCTTCAGGCTTGAGTATATAGCAACCCTGCACACCTATGTACTCAGACAAGCTGCAGTCACCCAGTAACATCCAGACACGGGATTGAAAATTCCATCTCACCAAAACACTTTGGAACCTTCAAGCTCCAGAACCCAAACTGGGACTACAAAATGCTGAGAAAACCAATAACACAGCTTTCGCCACTCATAAACCATAGTCTGGAATGTCACATTAACAAATCCTGTGTCATTTTCTCCTACATTTTCACAGTGGCAGGGCATCGCACTGTCAGGGTCTACGTCACTCTTTATGAATTCCCCAGAATGTGCTGCTTTGAAAATTCAAGCCATTCCGTTTGGCCCACTGAAATAGTTCTAAATGCTCAAACAAGACGTTTTATATATATATATATATATATATATATATATATATATAATTATGGAATCACAGGGGTGGTTGATTTACTAAAACTGGAGAGTGCAAATCTGGTGCAGCTGTGCATTGTAGCGGCTTCTAACCTCAGCTTGTTCAATTAAGCTTTGACAAAAAAACTGGAAGCTGATTGGTTTCTATGTGGAGCTGCACCAAATTTTGCTGTCTCCAATTTTAGTAATTCAACCCCTTAAGCCTCGTACACACGATCGGATTGTTGGCCAACAAAGCGTCAGACTTTTGTCCGAAGGGCGTGTGCGGTGAACTTGTCTTGCATACAAACGGTACACAATTGTCTGCCAACAAACACGAACGTTGTGATGTACTACGTGGAATTTCAGCTCTTGGGCTCCACCCTTTGGGCACCTTCTGCTAATGTCATGTTTGATGAGCATTGATTCTGAGCATGTGTGTTTTGTACTTTGGACTTTTGTGTGACGGACTTGTGTACACACGATAGGAAAATCTGACAACAGACCATTGTCCACCGAAAATTTACTAGCCTGCCATCCAACATTTGTTGGAGAAAAGTTGGCCAACAATTGTCTGATGGAGCATACTAACGGTCGGATTTTAGGCAAACAGTCTGTCATCACACAATTCCCAGATGAAAATCTGATCATGTGTACGAGGCTTTGGTCTGCAGACTGTATAGTCCAGTGATGGCGAACCTTGGCACCCCAGATGTTTTGGAACTACATTTTCCATGATGCTCATGCACTCTGCAGTGTAGTTGAGCATCATGGGAAATGTAGTTCCAAAACGTCTGGGGTGCCAAGGTTCGCCATCACTGCTATAGTCAATATTGATGGTAGTGTTGCAATGAAGGCTCCATATTTTTCTGCTAACCTTCATAGGTGCTCATGGGCGGTTTGTACCTCGGGCCAGCGGGAGGAAAAGGAGGGAAGCGCGTATACAGACCTTGGAACCAGAACCTTGGATGAAGGAGGTGATAGCCAATGGACATGGCACTCGAAAAGCGACTGAACAAAGTGACTTTGATGTGTTAGTATACTCCTTTTCATCAAGTGATTTGTAATTCCTAACAGGTAAAACTTAGGTTTAGTCTTTTTTTTTTTTTCAGCACCAGAAACCGTACTTACAGTGAATGAAAAGTGCCCCTTATTTGAAATTGTCCCTCCACCGCCCCCCTCTGGATACTCTGGGCTATGATCTTCTGGTGCTGTAAGGGTTAGTATGAGCAGCTGCACCTATCACAGGCACTTGTCAAATGTGTCAACTATGCCTGCCCTTTCTGCACCCCTACTCCTTTCTTAAAAGCTGAATTATCAGTTCCCCACAATGAAAAGCAATTTATGAATGGAGGAGCCAGAGCTTTTATTCATTTGCTAGTCCTCCATTATTAGAGCTCTTTTCAATGGGGGGAATTGATAGTATGGCTTCTATGAATGGAGGAGGGATGCGGAGAGGATGGGCATAGTTGGCACGGCCTGTGACTGGTGCAGCCGCTTGTATTAACCCCTGCAGCACCTGAAGATTATGGCTGCGGGTGTATCCGGGAGGCAGATGAATGGAGATTCCACGAACAGGGCAGCCACCAGCACAACGGACACTTTTCATTCATTGTAAGTACCATCCCTGATTCTGGGGGAATCAGGGATGCTAAGCTTAAAGTGATTGTAAAGGTAAATAAAAAAATAAATAATAACATACTATCATAATATCATGCTTACCGTCACTGTGCAGCTCGTTTTTGCACAGAGTGGCCCCGAACCTCGTCTTCTGGGGTCCCCCAGCGGTTCTCCCCACATCAGATATTCCTCTAGGAGAAGCACTTCCCCCGAGGGGGTTACCTTGCGGGTGCACTGCCGAGTCCATCATTCGGCATCCATAGAGGCCGAATGCAGGACTCGGCCCCACCCCCCCCGGCGCCCGCATCATTGGATTTGATTGACAGCAGCAGGAGCCAATGGCTGCTCTGCTATCAATCTATCCAATTAAGAGCCGAGAACCCCAGGCATAGAGACAGCGCGTCCCTGTGGGTCAAGTTCCAGGGTTCAGGTAAGTAAAACGGGAGGGCTGGGAGGCCAGGCACTGCCAGGTGTTTTTTCACCTTAATGCATAGGATGCATTTAAGGTGAAAAAACACAAAGGTTTACAACCCCTTTAAAGCGGAAGTAAACCCATCAATATAACAGTTTCAAAAAAACATGCCAGGAATATAACTGTCACATTGGTTGTACTCCTCAACCAAACTGTCAAACCATCCAATGTCTGGTGTCATAACTGATCACATGTGCAGAATCATGGCAGTTGAAGTTTAGGCCAACAGAGGCCAAGATGGCAGCTTCCTTTGTTGAAAACGATAGTTTCAGAAAAAACGTAACTTGGAGAGACTGACTGTGTTTTTTTTTTCCTTTGATTTTTACTTTTTAGGTTATCAGAAATGTTAATACTGGGTTTAAGAATGGACACTGGGATACCCCACGAGGTGAGAGTGTTTTAAACATAAGGGACATTTATATAGCACTGATCTATTTTGTAGCATATGAAATAAGTTTGTTTTTGGATTGTGTAGGAGGTTTATTTTTACGCAATGCACACCAGCATTTTTATCTAATGCATGCCAGCACACACAATTGTTTTCTCAGTGTCCTCGGCATTGATTAATTCAGATCAATGCAACTCAACATACCCCATGTGAACGAGTCCTTACGGCCTTGTGAGAAGGACTGTGGTACTGGCTACCACTAGGACAACTTGCCATAGAAGGCTCCATTCACACCATGCAGGTGCAATGGACCACGCACACGTTCATGCACATCACATGTAGGGTAGCCCATTCATTTTAATAGGCGGCCCTGCTCGCAAGAAATGCCAAGTCCCTGACCCTTTCACAAATTTCCCAAAAAAACACATGGTGCTGGCACCAGGCATTTTGGTACACACATTAGCAGATGCGTGAGGGCGACATTAAGAATTGATAGTTCCATTAAGAATAAATGGCACCACTGCATGTCTGCTAAAGCAGTGGTCATCAACCCTGTCCTCAGGGCCCACTAACAGGTCAGGTTTTATATATTACCTTGGGGAGATGCAGACTAGAATACTGCAATCACTTAGCATCAAATGACATCAGCTGGGATGTATTTCAGTTATCTTGCAAACCTGACCTGTTAGTGGGCCCTGAGGACAGGGTTGATGACAACTGTGCTAAAGGGCAGCACATTTCTGTGTGTGTGTCAGGAACCATGAAACGGACAGAGACAGAAAATGCAGTAAAAATCACACCTTTTAATAATAAGATGGTAAAAATAGTACAACTGGTAAACATAGTCAAAACATAGCCAGGGTTTTGTAGCCAAATCGTGTAGTCAGAACAAGCCAGGAAATCAGGAAGCCCGAGATCAGCGTACTCAGAGGCAGTAGACAGGATCAGGAACCAGAAGGGACATCAGCCAGGCAAGTCTTCAACAGGAACACCGCAGAGAGTCTCCAGATATGTTTGGCAAAGGCAATTGAAGAAATGAACCAGGCAGTTTAAAAAGCCAGGAAGGGCTTCCTGTGGGCTTGACTGACGAGCAGGAGATGATCAACAGGTGAGCCACAGTGGAACGATGAGTTCAATTGATCGACAGCTGAGCAACCTAAACACAGAGAAGGAAGGGCCCAGCCCTGACAGTGTGTTGGGAAAGCGCATCATTTTGCGCACAGTGTGAACGTAGCCTGTGAGTGATACGGTCAGTAAGCTGATGATTTAAAGCGGGGGTCTCCAAACTTTCCAAAGGGCCAGTTTACTGTCCTGCAGACTTTAGGGGGGCCAGACTGTGGCCAGCGGGAGTACAAAATGTCCCAGTATCGGCGAGAGTAAACAATTCCCCATCATTGGTGTCATTGGAAGGAATTGTGACCCTTTGGTGGTGTCATTGGGAGGAATTGGGCCCCATCATTGGTGCCATTGGGCCCCGTCGTTGGTGTCATTGGGAGGAACTGTGCCCCATTGTTGATGTCATTGGTAGAAATTTGCCCCATTGTTAGGGCGTTGGTGTCTTTGGGAGGAACTGTGCCCCATTGTTGATGTCATTGGTAGGACGTTTGCCCCATTGTAGGGGCATTGGTGTGATTGGGAGGAACTGTGCCCCATCGTTGATGTCATTGGTAGGGATTTTGCTCCATTGTTGGGGCGTTGGTGTCATTGGGAGGAACTGCGCCCCACTGTTGATGTCATTGGTAGGAATTTTGCCCCATTGTTGGGGCATTGGGAGGAACTGTGCCCCACCGTTGATGTCATTGGGAGGAATTTTGCCCCGTTGTTGGGGCGTTGGTGTCATTGGGAGGAACTGTGCCCCACCGTTGATGTCATTGGTAGGACGTTTGCCCCATTGTTGGGGCATTGGTGTCATTGGGAGGAACTGTGCCCCACCGTTGATGTCATTGGTAGGAATTTTGCCCCATTGTCGGCGCGTTGGTGTCATTGGAAGGAACTGTGCCCCATTGTTGATGTCATTGGTAGTAATTTTGCCCTGTTGTTGGGGCATTGGTGTCATTAGGAGGAACTGCGCCCCATCATTGATAGGAATTTTCCCCCGTTGTTGGGGCGTTGGTGTCATTGGGAGGAACTGTGCCCTATTGTTGATGTTATTGGGAGGAATTGTGCCCTTCAGTGGTGTCAGTAAATAAAATAGTGCCCTAAGGACGGACCAGATAAAAGCAAGCAAAGGGCCGCAGTTTGGAGACCACCGATTTAAAGCAAATATGTATTATTCTGAAGCTTATCAATCTTTAGATGTGGTGGCTGAATTAGTTATCTTTTCTTGCTTTTTTTTCCCTATATTCTCACCTGCTGATCCTGTCAGTTACACATTTCCTGTCCTTGGGTGACTACATTTAATCTTTGTACTGTATCTTTTGGAGGAGCACTGTTGTCTCCCAAGGACTGGACTACAGAACACCTTCCCCTTTTTCACATCTCCAAACCATAGGGAGGAGATGTTCTGTAGTCCACCCAGAGAAATGGGAACAATGTAACTGATAAGAGTGCAGCACAGGAAGGTTTCCACTGACTAGATTACTGGCAGGATCAACAGACATAACAAAACTCTTCTAACAAACCAAAAGGAAGAAAACAAGAGAAGTGCATTGTTGGGGTTTATATGCACTTTGACCTTCTTACACTGATGCCCATGCATGGAAATATCTGAATTGGCTTGAGCTGAGATGTAACCCTCCACTTGTTCTTTTTACACAGCACTGGAAATCACTCAGCTCTGCACTCGGCTTACAGGACTTGTTTGATACATCCCAGGATTTGAGAGAGCTGCAGAAGGATGGGCTGCTGGTGTTGGATCACAAGTAAGGAAGGTCTCCTGTGCTGCTATGGCTGCTTTATGTGTTCAGTAATTTTGTTGTTGACAGGAGCAGAGAGCTGAGCTCATCAGCCCTTCACTGTCCAATCATAAAGTAACAGATTCAGTTTACAAGAGGGACTGACAGGAGGAAAGAGCAGAGAGCTGAGCTCATCAGTTATCCGCTGATCCTTCACTGTCCAATCATAAAGTAACAGATTCAGTTTACAAGAGGGACTGACAGGAGGAGAGAGCAGATAGCCATTTGAACTCCAGAAAATGTTACCCCCTTTGTGACGGGGGGGGGGGGGGGGGGGGGCAATTTTTGCTATTCAGCACCACAGTACTTTAAAGAGAGAGTCCGGCGAAATTTATTTATTTTTTTTTTAAAGTCAGCAGCTACAAATACTGCAGCTGCTGCGCGCCCGCGATGTCGGCACCTGAAGCCGATATGTCGACCGGCTCTCGGGTGCTGCCGCCGCCATCTTCGGTATGGGAATCAGGAAGTGAAGCCTTGCGGCTTCCCTCCCCGGTTCCCTACTGCGCATGCTCGAGTCGCGCTGCGCAATAAGAACGGTTCCTGCTGTCTCTGGGATCCGTGTGTTTCCCAGCAGACAGCGGGAGCCCTGCAGGAAGTGGCGTAATAGCCGCAGAATCTGCGGCTATCTATGCCCGGAAGTGGGTGCAGATACCTGTATTATACAGGTATCTGCACCCCCCTCCCCCCTGAAAGGTGCCAATTGTGGCACCGGAGGGGGGTAGGGTTCCGATGAGCAGAAGTTCCACTTTAGGGTGGAGCTCCGCTTTAACTGTGCGGTCATGAAATGCTGTACCCAAACAAAATTGATATAATTATTTTCACACAAATAGAGCTTTCTTTTGGTGATATTTGATCACCACTGGGTTTTTCATTAATTGCAATATATATATGAAAAAAGACCGAAAATTGAGAAAACAAAATATATATATTTTTTTACTTTCTGCTATAAAACATATCTAATAAAAAAAATCGAATTTCTTCCTAAATTTTGGCAAAAATGTATTCTGCTAAAGAATAAACCAAAAAAAAAAAACCCCAATAAGTGTATATTGATTGGTTTGTCTGACTGTTATAGCATCTACCAACTATGGGATATACTGTATAGTGGAATTTTTATTTCATTTTTTTTTTTGTTTTGTTTACTAATGATGGTGATCAGCGACTTATAATAGGACTGCGGCGGGCAATCTGACACTAACTGACACTGGGGGTAACTGACTAACTGCCACCAGTGACATTATTACAGCGATCAATGCACTGTCACTGCACTAATGACACCGGGTAGGAAGGGGTTAACATCTAGGGGCGATTAAAGAGTTAAACGTGTGTCTGACTATGTGTAATGAGTGTGATATGTGCTGCTTTTACTAAGGATCTTGTTTTTCAGTGAACAGAGTTCTGTATTATTTACAATCACTGAGCCAATCAGCGGGTGTCGGCGGCCAATCATTGGCCGAGACCCACGGATTCGCTTGTGCTGTGACAAATCACAGCATAGCCAGGCCGGCGGGCGCACGCCCCCTGACCGGGCGCACAGATCACATACTGGACATGTGATCCAGCGCTGGGAGGCCGATATGCCACCGTACTAGTACGTTAGGTGGTCAGCAAGTGGATAGATAAGCTCATTAGTCTTCTGCTGCTCCTTAACTGTCCAGTCACAGGCTGGGAGCAGGGAGATGACCTAGCTGTATTTCTTAAATATTTTAAAGGACGGTCAGGTCTTCAGCCTCTTTGGCACCTCAGTTGTGTCTAGGCAGGTAAATGCCGCTTTTGCGGCCTACTGAGTAAAGCAGTGGTCTCCAAATTGAGGCTGGGGGGGGCCAGATGTGGCCCTTTGCGTGCTTTTGTCGGGCTCTTGAGGCACTATTTTATTCACTGACATCAATTAGGCTACAGTACCCTCAAAGACACCAATGATGGGGTGCAATTCCTACTAATAACATCAATGATGGGGCACAGTTCCTTCCAATGACACAAACAATGGGGCCCAATGACACCAATGATGGGGCACATCAGGAGGGACTGATAGGAGGGGATAGCAGGTTGATGAGCTCATCAGTCTTCTGATGCTCCTTTACTGTTCAGTCACAGGCTGGGGGCGGGGAGGTGACCTAGCTTTATTTCTTAACTACAGTGAAGGAAAGTCAGGTCATCAGCCTGGTTACGCAGTCTCATATATGTTTCTAGTTGTAGTTAGGCTTGGTGATTGCTGTTTTGACACTGCATAGGGGAGAGGCAGGTTGTGTTATGCCGCATACACGCAGTCGGATTTTCCCACGGTAAATCTTCGATGGGAGCTTGTAGGCTCCATCGGACATTTTCAGTCGGAATTTCCGACAAACAAAATTTGAGATCTGGATCTCAAATTTTCCGACAACAAAATCCTTGTTGTAAATTAAGACTTACAGGGCCTCCTGCAAAGTAATACTATAAGTTTACTCAATATGGACATCATTAGTATGTATGAGTAGTGTGTGGTGACTGACATCTCATTGAACTTTCAGCGGTCTGCGGTGCTCCTGGAAGGGTCTGGCTGTCCTCGATGGTCTTCTGCTGCCACTTTTATCCCAGCTTGAAGATTCCTGGAGTCAACAAATGAAAATGAACCCCCAGCAGCCACCCTAGATGTACCTAGAAGTCGCAGCTGTCCTTTTTTTTTTTTTTTTTTGGAAACATTTTTTATTTTATTTAAAATTGTATTATATTGATATAAATTCATGCTTTAATAAATATCTTTTTTTTTTTTCTAAAGTTTCGGAAAGTTCATTAAAGAAACTTACACTATTATTTCAATTGGACAACAAGTGGGAGTGAGAGCTGATACCTGTGTAGATGACGTGTGACCCTCTTTAGAAAACTGGCTGCAAATTGCTTTGAATGTTGCTAATAATGGCGGCAAATTTTTCTAAACAGCTGTAGCACCGACACCTTACTAAAGTGTGCGCTATGCAAGTGTAAATTTAGTTTTCCAGAACTGTAACAGAGTTCTGGGGGTTAATTGTACAGGTTTTTACTTTGGCATCAGTCTGGCTGGGCTGTACTGAAGTTCCACCTGGTCATAGGTGCAGTGAGGCACCTGTGACAGGCTGAGAACCAAGCCTGGTTGGACGTGTTGGGTACCAATCTTTCCTGGAGCCAATCAGTGGGCGCACCTGGCACCGCTGCATAGTCTGGGAAGGGGTATTTAAGGTGCTGAAGTCAAGTGTTCAGGGTTCGGCTGCTTTGATTCCTGGTTCCGGTCCGGGTCAGCCCCGTGAGGGGTCCTGGACCCAGGAGTGTCTGCCATCCCCGCAAGCATGGTCACCCTGACCAGCCCCAGAGGCCCTTATGGTCTAAGGGTGGGGATCCGTCCGTTCCCGAGCCTCGGAACTGGCTAGTTCGAGGCCCAGTAACTGAAGGAGGATTCGGATGTGTCCCGGTGTGCTCTCGGTATTGAAGGGACACGGCAACTCGTACAAGTGGCCAGGGGAAGACTCTTCGGAGGAGGGCCAACAAGCTGGCTGCTCGGTAAGAGCCTGGGAGCTGAGATGTATGGACACTAGAGAATCCACACTTCCCACAGTATCGCCAAGAAGGCTGAGAGATCCAGGTACTGTGGGAAAGGTTCCTATTTATCTTCAGTTACAATCTAGTCTGTGGCAGAGACTTTGCTAAGATTCCGGATCACATGTTGGCTGCTAAATCTCTGGTTAGAGGTTTATCCAGCAGTGAAGCACCCAGTTGCGAGTGGCTACTCTCTGGGCTAACTAGAGACATTCAGTGGATGTCAGCAGTTTAAAGGCTCAAACCAAAAGCGCCTTCTCATCCCCAAAGCCCGCTACAAATCGAAGGGAGAATGAAGATTCGCAGTACAGGGACCTCGGCTATGGAATGCTCTACCAAACAACATCCGCTTGGAAGAAAACCATCAGGCCTTCAGGAAAAAACTCAAGACCCACCTCTTCTAAACATGGCATCACAACAAGAGCAGATAAGCGCCTTGAGGCGATTCAGTTCGCAGTTGCAGCGCTATACAAATCATTCATTCATTCTCTTTCAATAAGTTTTTATTAAATTTGCACAAAAAAAAAAATACATAACTCGGACATACAGAGAAATTCACTCATTGTCGTACATGTTACGATAATCAGGAAAGTCAAAACGAGCCAAACTGATCTTGAGATACAATAACTAGCATACAACTGAAAATCAGGTTAGACGTGGTGTCAAAGGGAGGGGTGACTTACTGAACCCCCAATGGGAGATTTGCTGCTAGCATAGAAACCTCTAAAGATTGTTTTCACATTGAAGGGAGAGGGCTGGCACAGGGCACCCCAATTGGGATCAAACTGTGCCCTGGACCGTCTCCCCTGAGTTACATCTCTAGTGGTAAATAGGGATTCAGGAATGGAAGAAAGTGGGGCGAGTGTCCCGTCTCAAAGGGTGAGGGTCTCTCTGTGAGGAGAATGACGACAACTGTCGCCTGAGTATTATAACAGTTTCCTCAAGTTAACCTAGAAAGTAGCTGGAGCTAACCTGGCTATCGTAAAAACTATATAAAAATAAATAATAATAAATAAGAGGAAGGGAAAGATAAAAGAAGGATGAGGGGGAATAAGGGTGGTTGTGCCTAAAATTAGTTGGGATTCAGAGATTTATCCGAAAGGACCCCTGGAATGAGGGATATCCCGCATTGAGATGCCCATGGTTCCCATACAGCTTCAAATTTTTGAGTGGTATCCAGTAGTATACTGGCTAGCTTCTCCTGGGTCATTATCCATGAGATCTTACTGACTATTGCTTTGAAGGCAATCTTCGGGCGTTTCCAGGCCCTTGCAATGGTCAGTTTGGCTCCCAATAGAATAAAGTGAATCAACCTTCGCTTGGGTCCGGAAACGTTCGGAATGTTAGCATTCAAGAGTGCAACTGCTGCAGTCCTAGGAACTGAACATTTTGTGACCTTGGTGATTAAGGAGAATATTTTTGCCCATATTGGCCTTATTCTGGGGCATTCCCACCAGATGTGTACCAATGTTCCCCTCAACTGACACCCCCTGAAACAGCAAGGGTCCGCCGAGGGGTACATCGCAGCTAACCTAGATGGGGTCATGTACCATCTCATGAGGACTTTAACGTTTGCTTCCATTAAAGAAATATTAAGAATACCCTTAAAGGCTTTAGAACCCGCCTGGTGCCAAGTGTCTAAGTCCCATTCTTGTTGTAGATCATTCTCCCAATTAGACATGTAAGTGGATTTACTGGAAGATTGTGTGAGCGACGAGTATATTACCGAGATGCCGCCCCTCCGGCCCTCAGCTTGACCACACCACAGTTCGTAATCGGTAAATTTGGGGGGTAGAGGTTTATCTGTCCAAATCTCGTGTAAAAAGTGTGATATTTGATCAAATCTGGATTTTTCAGAGGTTGGCATTTCTAGTTTGTGAGTGCAGAAATTTAGGGTGAGAGGTCCTTTACTCGTGAAATAGTGTCCAATGCGGTACAGTCCCTTATCCAACCACCACTGGAATGTCTTAATTACCATCCCGGGCGGGAAGTTTGGGTTGCCAAAGATGTGGGAGAGAGGTCTAGCTTCCGAGATTAGGTTTGGATTATCACGAATTCTGTCCCAAAGGGCATAGGACTGAGATAGAGAAGGTGAGAGAATTGCTGGCCTTCGTTTTCGTGGGCACCATAATAGATATTCTAAAGTGTATTGGGGTACCGCTTGCCTCTCCATATAGACCCAGTCTGGTTTTTCAGATGATGAGTAGACCGAAGAAAATTGGGCTAGTCTGGCTGCCTGATAGTATTTAAGGAGAAACGGTAATCCCAGTCCTCCCTTTTTCCTATGCAGATATAGAGTTTGTTGGGGGATTCTATATCCCGATTTCCCCCATATGAATTTCAGGATTTTACTTTGTAGTGTCTTGAGATGATCTCTTCGAATGGGTATTGGAAGAGACCTAAAGAAATAAAGAATTCTAGGGAGCAGGGTCATTTTAATGGAATTAATTCTACCTAGCCAGGAAAGCTCATATTGTGACCATGTTTTCAGATCGGCCGCTAGTTTTTGAAATAGTGGGGGATAATTTTTATTGTAAAGGGATTCTATCCTGTCTGTGAGGGAAACCCCTAGGTATTTGATGTAACCTGTTCCCCATTGGAATTGAAAGGAATTTTGAAGTAGGGCAACCGTGGAGGGAGGAAGAGAGATATTCAGTGCCTGTGATTTAGAGTAATTTATTCCTAAGCCTGATATCCCAGAGAAATCTGAGAGTGTTTTGAGTAGGTTTGGTAGGGAAGTGATGGGAGACGTCAAAAATAAGAGCATGTCGTCTGCAAATAGGCCGCATTTGTGAGTACTATCCCTGCATTTGACCCCTTGGATGTCGGTGTTGATTCTTATTGCTATGGCAAGAGTTTCAATCGCCATGGCGAAAATAATCGGGGATAACGGACATCCTTGTCTAGTTCCCCTAGCAATGGGTATGGGGTTGGAATAATGTCCCTGTATACGTATTTGGGCTTTGGGGTGTGAGTATAGGGATTGGAACACACCTCTAAAGCGGGGGCCGAAGCCCCATTTCTCCAGGAGTGGGAAAAGGTATGACCATGACACTGAGTCGAAAGCCTTTTGAAGATCAAGTGATAGCAGTAGTCCCTGTTGTGCTGGCCCCCCATCCCAGTTAGATTGAAGAATAGAAACAATATCTATCGCCCTTCTAATTTGGTCGGGACCTTGCCTGCCCGGAATGAACCCCACCTGGTCTTTGTGTATATATTTGTTAATAAAGGACGAAAGGCGAACCGCCATTATTTTTGTGAGAACTTTAAGATCAGAGTTGATAAGTGAGATGGGTCGGTAGTTCCCTATCTCTTCTGGGTTCTTATCAGGCTTAGGAATAACTGTAATGTATGCCGTGTTGAGTTGAGGGTCTAGGGGGTTGCCTTGAGTTAAGTGATTAAAGAATTTAACCATATATGGGACTAGGGGTTCCCTGAAGGTTTTATAATAGGGAGCCGATAATCCGTCCGGGCCGGGTGCCGACCCTATCCTGAGGCCTTTAATTACTGAGGTCACTTCTTCTATCGAAAAAGGGGCTTCTAAGATTTCCCTATGTTCGTCTATTAATCTTGGTATAGGTACACTGTCCATGAAGTCAGAGATCGAGATACTTGGGGACTGTGGGGGGGCACTGTAGAGTTTTGCATAAAATTTTTGGAAGGCATCTAGGATTTTGGCGGGGTTGGCCGTTAAACCGTGATTTGCTAATCTGATTTTGGGGAAAGAGGAGAATTTTGTTCTGGGAGATAATTTATTGGCTAGCATTGGTCCTATCTTCCCCATCTGAGTGTAAAATTTGTTCGAGCTCCAACGGATAGATTTTTCGGCTTTCGTCGTAAGGGCTAGATTAAGTTCCAGTCTTAGCTTTTCAATGTGGGCAAGTAGGGATGGAGAGGGGCAACGTTTGTGTTGAGCTTTGGCAGATTTGTACGAGTCTTCCAATCTATCTATCTGTATCATGCGTTCTTTCTTGAGCTTGGAACCTATTTGTATGAACTTTCCCCTAATTACAGCCTTGTGTGCTGACCATAGCGTCTCTGGCGAAATGTCTTCCACATCATTTAGGGTGAAGTACTCAGTTAGGGCCTTATTTAATTCCATTACTTGCACTGGGTCAGAGAGTATAGATTCATTTAGGCGCCATTGTCCCTTTTTCGTCGTGTGTATGCTGGATTGAATGTGCATGATAACTAGTGAGTGATCTGAGAGAACCGTATCACTTATGTGAGATTTAAGAATTGCTGGTAGCGAGTTTGGAAAGACCAGAATATGGTCAATCCTGGCGTATGTGTCATGCGGGTATGAATAGTGAGTAAAATCCCTTTTGGAGGGGTTAAATTCTCTCCACACATCAATGAAGCCCCTGTTATGTAGAAGTTTTGCTATCCTTAAACTTGCCCTGGTGGGTCTGGTGAGCTGTGTATTGGGCGGTTTGGATTTATCCATTGCCTGATCGAATGCTATATTAGAGTCTCCCCCCCAAATCACCGTGCCCTCTAACAGAGGAGAAAGTTCGTTTAGGATCCGTTTAAAGAACTGTTCCTGACCTTTGTTTGGGGCGTAATAGGATACTAGGGAGTAAATATGACCTCCTATAGTCCCCTTGACCAAGAGGAACCTCCCCTCCACATCTCTGTGTTCAGATAAAAAAGTAAAGCCACACGATTTCGACAGAAAAATTGCGACCCCTCTCGTTTTGTTCTCTACCTTGGCAAGGTAGAAGTGAGGGTAGTGAGCATGTATAAATTTGGGACTGTACCGCATTGGGAAGTGAGTTTCCTGAATCAACAAAATATCTAATTTAAGGGATTTGTAGTGTGAAAATAATTTTTTCCTTTTGATTGGTGAGTTCAGGCCTTGCACATTGTGGGAGGCTATTTTGAGATGTGGTTGTGGCGTGTCAGCCATTAGGTGTGGGAGGAGCGGCAGCTCGGCATACTTCGTCACTCACCTTTGGAAGTTTTCTGTCTGCTTGGCAGTACGACTTAGCATAACCTCTTCCTGGCGTTGGGGAGCTGGAAACCAACAATGAAGGTGGTTGTTCTGAAAAGATAAATCTCATTAGGCACCAAATCACAGGGGAGGACATGGGAAGAGGGAAAAGAAAAGAAAAAGGGGGAAGAGTGGGAAAGAAAAGAAAATTGTCTCCTAACCAGAAAAACAGTCCCCAGGGGTGGAGACACCCCCTAGGGGCTACTACCGTATAGGTAACGATGTCTGCTCCCAAAGGGGGCAGACAGTCGCACCCTCGGATACCAATAGGAACCAGAGGGTGAGGTGGAGGCACAAGGAGCCTACCTCAGCCAGGGAACCCCCTAATATTGTAGGAGGTAAGTGGATCACAGCCGTCCAGAAAAAGAAAGGCATATAAAATGCGGACAGGCAAACAAAGTATGTTTTCGCATCAGGTGCCCCCCGTTCGCCCCTTATTGGGGTGCGGAGGGGGGGCACCCGTTCACCGTGTAGGTGCGTAATTCCCCAGAATTGACCGGTCCAGGACCGGCCAACTCCTGTGGGACCAGATGTATCAAAGACATTAAATATAAAATAAAACAAAAAAAAAGAAAAAAAGCCTGTGTTCAAAATGAACAGCGTTCAGGTATCTGAGTCTAGTAAGATCAGAATCAAATTAGAACCAAGGGGCGTAGGACAGTTCATGTCCCCTTAGTGGTCATCAAGGTGGGCCATTGTCCTTGGATTTCTTGATTTTGGTCTTGTTCCACAGCGGTGATACCGGGCTCGTCGGGGTTGGTCTCTTGGAAGATCCGGGCAAGTTGGATGTCACCTCCATTTCTGTTTCTTGGGAGATGAGTTTGAGTCGCAGCAACAGTCTTTCGCCTTCAGGGAATGTCGAGAAAGAATAAGACTTTCCGCTATCTGTGAATCTCACTGCAAATGGGAAGGCCCATTTGTATTTAATGTCTTTCTGTGAAAGGACCTGAAGCAGGGGTTTTAGTGAGCGTCTGCGTTGCATGGTGGAAGGAGAGAGATCTGCGAATAATTGTACAGGATGACCAAGGCATAAGACTTTGGGAGCTGAGCGTGCCTGTCTCATCACTTCTTCTTTGATGGCGTAGAAGTGCGGTTTCGCGATGACATCTCTTGGGGTTCCGTCTTTCCTGGGAGGTCCCAGTGCTCTATGAGCTCTGTCTAGTTCCAAGCGGTGCTGAGGCACATTTGGGATTAGGGCCTGAATCATATTTTGTACCGCAGCCGGTATGTTGGTAACGGATTCAGGGAGTCCTCTGATCCTGACGTTGTACCTTCTTGACCTATTTTCCAAATCGTCAATTCTGGATAAGGCGATATCCAATTGATCTTGTACTGTGTGTAGGTGGTCAGAGGTTTGGTTAGTCATGGCAACTGTTTGTTCCATCTTGTGCTCTATGTAGTCAATTCTGGTGCCTAAGTTCTGAAAGTCCTGTTTAAGCTCTCCTGTGATTTTGGCTGCTGTTAGGGAAAGTAGGTCTGATAATTTCAAATAGAGTTCATCCATAGTGAGGGATGCTGACAAGGGATCAGTGTGTAGAGGAATAGCTTGGTGAGCAGTGGGAGGCTCTGCAGGGGAGACTGAGGGTCCGTCCATGGAACGGCCTATTAGGGCTTCTGTGGATGCTGGTGAGGGAGACAGGTCCTGCTGTGGGTAACCCTGTGTCACCGGTGTGTAGTGCAGGGTAGTAGGAGGTATTACCTGTCTCCCCTCAAGTCTTCCCTCAGTGTAGGCCTGATGCTGCCTCGACGCGGCCGCCATCTTGGATCCGCCGGCCGGATCCAGACTCTCAAATTGTGGCTCCAAGCTGCGTCTAATCACAGGCCTGATCATGTGGGGTGATACCCTGTCGTTTGCGGAATTCGCGGTCTCTTTTACCGCCGCTCTGGGGTGCTGTGAAGCTGATAATGGGCTCCGTCTGGCTGAGGTAGAGCGGAGCTCCTGGCTAAGCGGCCATCTTAGGAACTCCGCGCATGCGCACTCTGTCATCATTCATTCATTCATTCAAAGTGCCTGAGTTTTATCACCCGTGCCCTCTATTCCCACCTGAGACTGTTTTACTGTTGGATGTTACCCCTGCAAGATAAAAATCCTCAAAAGGACTTTTGTGTGTCAGCTTCTGAAGTTACTGGGTACTAACCCTGGGAACCCCTAGACAATGAAAGACAAGCTATGTGGAGGTAATTGGTAAGCCCAGAAAAGTCAAGGCCGCCCCTCTGGGTTATGGCCGCTACACAGCATTAAAAGGGGGATCGCAAACATCCACAAATAAAGTCTACAGCGCAATCTCATAATTAATGTTGTGCGTTCGGGGCTCCTCACTCGTACCCGCATACCTTTTTAAAATGAGGTCCCACCTCTGGCTCTCACCCTCCACTCTGGTTCTCCGCTGTTACTTAGAAACACAGAAACCTTGTGTGTTTACAAGGGGCAGCTTTGCTCTCAGCGGCTCCCGGAAATAACAGATCCCTGCGCGTAATTTTCCTTTCCTGCACCAATTTATGGCATAATACTATCACATGTACGCTACCATGTCAGGAAAACACCTGACAACCATTGTTGGTTTTACAGGCTTAAATGCCAATCGCTTGGCTGTCATGCTTACCCCCTGGCTTCAACACTTCCAGTCCCTGACAGGTATGCAGAAGGAGGTCCGCCTTTGCGGATCTAAATAATGAAGGTTTGGAAGCATGTGGCACTGGCTCAGCAGGACAGCCAGCTAACTAGCACTATCAAGAGGAGGTTAGCAATGGCTGCCCCTGTATTTCTCTCAGGACAGTTAGCAATGGCTGTCACTGTATTTCTTTCAGGGCAGTTGGCAATGGCTGCCCCTGTATTTCTCTCAGGGCAGTTAGCAATGGCTGCCCCTGTATTTCTCTCAGGACAGTTAGCAATGGCTGTCACTGTATTTCTTTCAGGGCAGTTAGCAATGGCTGCCCCTTTATTTCTCTAAGGGCAGTTAGCAATGGCTGCCCCTGTATTTCTCTCAGGGCAGTTAGCAATGGCTGCCCCTGTATTTCTCTCAGGCTAGTTAGCAATGGCTGCTCCTGAATTTCTCTCAGGCCAGTTAGCAATGGCTGTCACTGTATTTCTCTCAGAAGGTTAGCAATGGCTGCCCCTGTATTTCTCTCAGGGCAGTTGGCAATGGCTGTCACTGTATTTCTCTCAGGACAGTTAGCAATGGCTGTCACTGTATTTCTCTCATGAGGTTAGCAATGGCTGCCCCTGAATTTCCTTCAGGGCAGATAGCAATGGCTGCCCCTGAATTTCCCTCAGGACAGATAGCAATGGCTGCCCCTGAATTTCCCTCAGGACAGATAGCAATGGCTGTCCCTGAATTTCCCTCAGGACAGATAGCAATGGCTGTCCCTGAATTTCCCTCAGGACAGATAGCAATGGCTGCCCCGTATTTCGCTCAGGACAGTTAGCATTAGCAATGGCTGTCACTGTATTTCTCTCAGGTTAGCAATGGCTGCTCCTGAATTTCTCTCAGGCCAGTTAGCAATGGCTGCCCCTGAATTTCTCTCAGGACAGTTAGCAATGGCTGCCCCTGTATTTCTCTCAGGACAGATAGCAATGGCTGCCCCTGTATTTCTCTCAGGACAGTTAGCAATGGCTGCTCCTGAATTTCTCTCAGGACAGGGTTCATGTTACATTTTGAGACCCTTTACTTAGTAGACATTAATGTCACTTTTCCCGACAGTGCTTGCTGTGACTTATGGTCCTACAGCTACAGCCTCCCTTTTCGAGAGGGGTCTGGTTGTAGAGTGGAGCTCCATTCTGCACTCTGCAGCCAGACCCCCTTGCCCTTTTCACATCAGACCAGCTATGGACGCTGTGTTCACGCGAGATTGCAAGCTGTGTATGTCTACAGACTGTACGTTGAGATCTCGCGAGATCAGCATGGTTGAGCTTTTCTATTCATTAGGCTTCCGAGGAGCCCCTGGAAGGGGGCGTGTCTAGAAGTTGTGTACGGTTGTCATAGAGACGGTGTGCGGGACACCAGCATGGCGAACAAGCCGGGGAAGAAGGAGGCTCAGGGAAGAAGCCCACCGGGTAACAGTGACTGGGCTGGGAAGGGGTGGGGGAGACCAGGCCATGACATCAGAGGATATACTGTCAGTGGTTGGCACTAAGAGGTGAACCATGCCAGTGTATAATGTCCTATGGGTCGCCATGATAACACATTACTATGCTCAGTGACAGGGTGACAACACAGGGGCAGAAATCAGAGACAGGGACAGCGTTGTCACCAGTGCCTGAACAAGGACCCTCATGGCATGAAAGCTGCAGATTATTATATTATATTATCCTCCATTGCGAATGTCAGGTCAGATTTTTGGCCAGAACCCCCCCCCCCCAACAATGTCAAAACTTGGCCCCCCAGCCTCCGACACTTCCAGGGGTCTCATGGGATGTCGAGCTTGGAATCCCCCCAGATTATATTCTTTGGCGTGAATCCCTGGTGCATTGGAGGAGGGTGGTTTGTTTACGAAGCCGTCTGTATTGGGGGGGGGGGGGGGGGGGGGGCAGGGGAATGGCAAATAAAAAAATCAGACCTTCTGTTTGCTATGAAAGTGTCGCTTTAACATGGTAAACTTTACTATTATTATTTATAAATTATATATATAATTATTTATAATATATATATATATATATATATATATTAATAATACTATTTTTTATTTTAATAATACAATTTTTTTATTTTTTTATCATTTTTATCATCATGATATTTTTTATATTATTATTATACTTATTATTGCAGCTGATACCATTTTATTTTTTTTACTATTATTATTTATATTAACAGCGTCGCAGTTGCCAGTTAACCGCTTGGCGACCAGCCGTCGTCGTTACACGGCGGAAGGGTCGGCTCCCCGGCATGGGCGCTTTAATGCCCTGTACACACGGTCGGAAATTCCGACGGAAAAGGTCCGATCGGACCATGTTGCCGGAAAATCCGATCGTGTGTGGGCTCTATCGGACTTTTTCCGTCGGAGGTTCCGACGGAAAAAAATTTGAGAGCAGGATCTAAAATTTTCTGACAAAAAAAATCCGATCAGACTTTTTCCGATCGTTTGTAGAGAATTCTGACGGACAAAGTGCCACGCATGCTCAGATCAAATTACGAGACCAAAGCTATTGGCGCCTAGCCTCTAAGTAGTTCCGTCGTACGCAACGAACGTCACCGCGTTCCAAACGATCTGGTTTTCCGACAACTTTGTCCGACCGTGTGTATGCAACACCAGTTTCGGACAAAATCTGTCTGAAAAAATCCGATGGATTTTGTTGTCGGAATGTCCGACCGTGTGTACAAGGCATTAGGGGTATAGGGAGCAGGCCCGCCGTGTGACGTAGGACCCCATGCACATGCCCGGCGGCGCAATGTCCGCCGGGCAACCGCGATCGCTCCTGACAGAGACATAACGGACATCTGTCAATGTAAACAGACAGATCTCCATTCTGTTAGGGGCGAGGAGACAGATCTGCTGTTTCTAGTAATTAGGAACAGCAATCTCTCTCCTCCTCCAGTCAGTCCCCTCCCCCCACAGTTATAAACGCCTAGCAGGGAACACATTTAACCCCTTGATCGCCCCCTAGTGTTAACCCCTTCCTGCCAGTGACATTTATACAGTAATCATTGGTATTTTTAGCTCTGATCTCTGTATAAATGATAATGGTCCCAAAAAAGTGTCAAAAGTGTCCGATCTGTCCGCCGTAATGTCGCAGTCCCGCTAAAAATTGCAGATCACCGACATTACTAGTAAAAAATATAATAATAAAAAAATGTCATAAATCTATCCTCTATTTTGTAGACGCTATAACTTTTGCGCAAACCAATCAATAAATGCTTATTGCGGTTTTTTTTTGTAGAAGAATACATATTGACATAAACTGATGAAGACATTTTTTTTAATTTTGGGATATTTATTTATAAAATATTTGTTTTTTCAAAATTGTCGCTCTTTTTTTTGTTTATAGCGCAAAAAATAAAAAGCTGCAGAGGTGATCAAATACCACCAAAAGAAAACTCTATTTGTGAGAAAAGAAGGACGTCAATTTTGTTTGGGTACATAGTCGCAATTGCCAGTTAAAGCGACGCAAAAAATGGCCTTGTCATGAAGGTGATTAAACTTTCCAAAGGTGAAGTGGTTAATCACTTTTATTGCTGTCACAAGGAATGTAAACATCCTTATGACAGCAATAAGCATGTGACAGGTACTCTTTATGGAGAGATCTGAGGTCTATAAGACCCCCAACCCCTCCTCTGCCCTTAAAAGCATTCCAAACACCAAGATCGGTGTGTTCTAATGCTGTTGATTTTTTTTTAAATGGCGCCGTTGACATCTGGGTACACCAGAAGTAATATCAGCTCTTCGCTTCTGGATTACCATAGCGGAGAGCCTACCAAAGCCGATCCCAGCATTGTTCAGCTTTCCAACCAGCTGGTGGATGTGACAGCTGGGCGCTTGGATCTCCCGTTGGGACGGGAGAGCCCGCGCAAGCCGGTGGGAGGGGGAGAGAGTTAGCGGATCTTCAGCCCCGGAAGATTTGGCTGCTCAATGACCAGAGAACTTTTTGCGATACGGCACTGCATCGCTTTAACTGACAATTGCGCGGTCGTGCGGCGTTATACCCAAACAAAGTTTTTTCCCACAAATGAAGCTTTCTTTTGGTGGTATTTGATCACCCCTGCGGTTTTTATTTTTTCCGCTATAAACAAAAAAAGAGCGTCAATTTTGAAAAAAACACAATATTTTGTACTTTTTGCTATAATAAATATCACTAATATCCTAATTTTTTCCTCAGTTTAGTTTATTTTTCTACATATTTTGGTAATAAAAATCGCAATAAGCGTATATTGATTGGTTTGTGCAAAAGTTATAGCGTCTACAAATAGAGAATAGATTTATGGCATTTTTATTATTATTATTTTTTTTTTTTACTAGTATTGGCGGCGATCTGCGATTTTTATCCGAACTGCGACATTATGGCAGACACTTTTGACACATTTTTGAAACCATTGACAATTATACAGCGATTAGTGCAATAAAAATGCATTGATTACTGTATAAATATCATTGGCAGAGAAGGGGTTAACACTAGGGGGCGATCAAGGGGTTAAGTGTGTTCCCTGACTGTGTGTTCTAACTGTAGGGGGAGGGGACTGACTATAGGAGATGACAGATTGTGGTTCCTAGCTATTAGGAACTCACGATCTGCATCTCCTCTCAGAACAGAACAGGGAACACACACACGTCCCTGTTCTGCCTCTCGTGCCTGCGATCGCTCGTGGCCAGCTGTCATCAGGACACGCGCATCGGCACCCCTGCAGTGCAGCTACTAGGGGTGCAACGGATCAAAAAACTCACGGATCGGATCGATCCTCGGATCAGAGTCACGGATCGGATCATTTTTCGGATCAGCAAATAATAATTGAATTTGCAAAAACCTGTGAAAATTCCGCCACCATATAGTCCCCACTGTAATATCCACGTCATCTCCCCCACTGTAATATCCACGTCATCTCCTCCACTGTAATATCCACATCCTCTCCCCCACTGTAATATTGTCTGAGTATGGCCGAGTATTGGCAGGGTATCGCCGAGTATTGGCAGGGTAATGCAGAGTATTGGCAGGGTAATGCAGAGTATTGGCTGGGTAATGCAGAGTATCGCAGAGTATTGGCTGGGTAATGCAGAGTATCGCAGAGTATTGGCAGGGTAATGCAGAGTATTGGCAGGGTAATGCAGAGTATTGGCTGGGTAATGCAGAGTATCGCAGAGTATTGGCTGGGTAATGCAGAGTATATGCTGGGTAATGCAGGGTATATGCTGGGTAATGCAGGGTATATGCTGGGTAATGCAGAGTTTGTTTACAAGTGATCGCTCCGTCATTTGACGGAGCGATCACATTGTAAACAGCGGCCGGGTGTACCAAGATGGCCGCCGCTCCGGAGCTAGGCCGAAGCCGCAGCCTTTCCTAAGGCCGCCGGGTGTACCAAGATGGCCGCCGCTCCGGAGCTAGGCCGAAGCCGAGGCCTTTCCTAAGGCCGAGGCCGCGGAGCGCTCCGCGGATCGCGGGGTGTGCCGATCCGAACTGGGTGACCCCTTCGGATCACGGATCGGCGACGATCCGTTGCACCCCGTACAGCTACGACCGCTCGCGGGATCGTGCTGACCTGCCGCAGTATAACGACGGCGGCTGGTCGGCAAGTGGTTACCGCTAGGGTTGTTTTACAAGAACGGTACTGGGGTGGCATGATTTCGGTATAACCAGCCGAAGCCCAGCGACGTACGGGTAGGTTGCTGGTCCGGAAGTGGTTATGCAGGCATGGTCCACTGTTGTCACCATCAGGAAACCCAACCTGAGAAATGCCATGCATCCATAGCTAAAGTACATGTGGATATTGGGAGTTATTTACTAAAACTGGAGAGTGAAAAAATCTGGTGCAGCTCTGCATAGAAACCAATCGGCTTCCAGGTTTTATTGGCAAAACTTAATTGAAAAAGCTGATTGGCTACCATGCACAGCTGCACCAGATTCTGAGTACTCAAGTTTTATTAAACCAACCCATTTGTGGCTGCAGGAGATCAGCAGCACTGTAGCTGAAGTCCATACTGCTGTGACAGCCACTCTAAGGTTAGTTTGTTAGCCTGAGTTGTTTTTAGGTCACGTTCTTTTTAATTATGAAATGCAGGATAAATAGCAATATACATTTTTTTTATTATAGACCCACCATAGAGCTCCAATCCCACCATGCAAAGCTGAAACATCTGCCAATATAAAATGTATTTATGACTTGATTGTTACAGAGAAAAGGAAGTCAAAGGTATATGAGCAATCGACTCCGCCGGTGCCCAATGAGCTGAGTGAATCCTCTACAAGCAGCGTGCTGATAGGAGAAGAAATTCAGTCGCTCGCAATCAGACTCGGTGATCTGGAGAAGGTGAGATGCTGTATTAGATGAATAGTCCTATGCTACCTCAGAAGTATGCTACATAAAGCATTTGCTATAGCACTGAGGCTTAGGCCTCATACACACGATCGGACTTCAAACAAACTTTTCCGTGGATTTCTGTCCGAAGGGCGTTGGCCGTGAACTTGTATTGCATACACACGGCAGGACTTTTTCAGCCAACTTTCACCAAATCACGTGGTTTTTCTGCTCTTTACCGCCACCCTTTGGTCAACTTCTGTATTGTTGTCTGATCTTTTGCATTGGTTCTGAGCATGCGTGTTTGTACTTTGGACTTATAGCGGTGTTTCACCTTAAAACTATTTTTTTTTAAAAGTCAGCAGCTAAAAAAAAAGTAGCTGCTGACTTTTAATAAGTACACTTACCCTCCCATGCGCGAGTCGGCGCGCTGCCTACATCGCATGCGCGAGTCTAATTTGTGAATGGGGAACGCGATGTGTTGTGGGACACAGTTCCCACAACACACCGCGCCCCATTCACTAGAAGACGGAAGGAGAGAAGATCACCGCGGCGCTGGAAGAGGCAGATTAGGACGTTCTGCCTAGCAACAGCCATTTCTGGTAAGTAAAAAAAAATAAAAAATTAAATTTTTTTTTTCATTTTAAATTGTTATTAACTTTTTTTTTAGTTTTTTTTTTTTTCAGGGTGTCCCACCACTTTAAGTCCGATGGATTTCTGTACACACGGTCGGACTTTGCTCCATCGGACTTTTGTTGCCGAAAAAGTTTGTTTGCAGAGCGGACGTTTGTCCGATGAAAAATGAAAAAGTTTGTCCGATGGAGCGTACACACGGTCAGATGTTGCCTTAAAACAGCAAATTTGCATGTTTGTTGTCAAAAAGTCAGATCGTGTGTACGGGCCTTCAGACTTACCAGTGCTTGTCTATTCCCAAGCATGGTTAAAGCAGAACTTTACTCTCTCAATTAGACCTATGCGGTTCGCTTCGTTCCGAATCAAAATTCGGATGCATTTTTCATTATTGGGAAATTTGAATGTATCCGAATTACAACAGTAATAAATATAAACGTATCCAAAATAACAAAACGAAATTTTGGACAAAATTCAAATAGTTTTCTAATTTGATTTGAATTAGAATTTCCGAATAGAATAGAAAATAATAGAATATAAAAGAATAGTATAGAACAGGAAAAAATAGAATAGCCCCTTCCCGACCGCCACACGATGATATACGTCGGCAGAATGGCACGGGTGGGCAAAAGGGCATACAGGTACGTCTCCTTTAAGAAGCAGCATTGTGGGCGCTCGCGTGCCCCCGCCGTGTGCTCTGTGACTGTGATCGCAGGTCCCGCGGACTCGATGTCCGCCGGGTGCCCGTGATGGTGTTACGGAGCGGAAGAACGGGGAGATGCCTTTGTAAACAAGGCATTTCCCTGTTCTGCCTAGTGATATGGCAGAGATCACTGCTCCCGGTCATCGAGAGCAGTGATCGCTGTCATGTGTATAGTAGCCCATCCCCCCCACAGTTAGAATCACTCCTTAGGACACACTTAACCCCTTGATCGCTGTCATGTGGTTAACCCCTTCCCTGCCAGTGTAATTTACACAGTAATAAGTGCATTTTTATGGCACTGATCGCTGTATAAATGACAATGGTGGCAAAATAGTGTCAAAAGTGTCCGATGTGTCCGCCATAATGTCGCCGTCCCGATAAAAATCGCAGATCGCTGCCATTACTGATAAAAAAAAAATGAATAATAAAAATGCCATAAACTATCCCCTATTTTGTAGACGCCATAACTTTTGTGCAAACCAATCAATATACACTTATTGTGATTTTTTTTTTTTTTGTACCAAAAACTTGTAGGATACATATCGGTCTAAACTGAGGAAAATAAATGTTTTTTTTTATATATTTTTGGGGGATATTTATTATAGCAAAAAGTAAAAAATATTGCGTTTTTTTTCATAATTTACGCTATTTTTTTGTTTATAGCGCAACAAATAAAACCTGCAGAGGTGATCAAATACCACCAAAACAAAGCTCTATTTGTGGGGAAAAAAGGACATCAATTTTGTTTGGGTGCAACTTCACACGTCTGCGCAATTGTCAGTTAAAGCGACGCGGTGCCGAATCGCAAAAAGTGCTCTGGTCAGGAAGGGGGTGAATCCTTCTGGGGCTAAAGTGGATAGAGAAATAATAATAAAAAAAAAAGAATAGAAAAAAATAGGGTAAAACAGAACAAAATGGAATAGAAAATAAAAGAACCAAATACATTAAAATAAAAGAATAGAATCAAATTTGCTTAAACAAAACGAATTCCAAAAGCAAATTAAATGAATTTATCAAATTTAACCCAAATAATTTATGTAAATAATGAATCAAAACGAAACAAATTTCTTCGTTCTGCACATGTCCAATTCTCAATCATCAGTGCTTATTTTTAAACGTCGTGCTACTAGCATTAGTAAATAAATTCAATTAAATAGAATTTATAGGAATAGGAAAATATATTGTATTTACTTGTTTTTCTTTAGTTATTTCCTGGTTTCCTGCCTTGGCAAATGATGTGGGGAGGAGAGGAGGAAGGGTTTTCCCAGCTAAGCACCCTCCTGCCTACATGCCTGAGCTAAGGGCAGATGTATTCTAGGAAGAAATGCTGGGGGGGGGTGGGGGGCTGTTTTTTAAAGTGATTTTTCAGTAAAATAAAGCATAGAGACACGGATGGATGGGGGAGTTTTCTTTAAACAATACAAATGAATCAAATTTTTGGTTCTTGGATGCAGTGAAGATCCGCTTTTAGCAATAAACAGATAACCAGACAGTCTGTAATCCTCTTTTGGCCTTTGGCCGCTCCTATGTTCAAGGAGGAAGCCAAAGGAGAGTAGGAGAAGCATGGGATCATTACATACATACCTCCCAACTTTTTGGGATGGGAATGAGGGACACCTATCAGCAAAGGTATGCAGGCATAGGACACACCATTTGCCACGCCCCCTTAGAGGAGAATTGAACAAAAAAAACAAGATTGGTTAAACCAACAAGTGCTTTTTTACTACTACTATTCCTTTATATTGGCTTTTGGAATTTACAAATGCAGCAATTTAGAAATCAGATGAAAGGTTTAGCGCTGGGAAACTTTTTTTGATAGATAAAGTGCATTTTATATACATCTATATAGATCAGACCAAAATGAGGGACAAATGAGGGGGAATGAGGGACAGAGGGACATTGCCCCCAATCAGGGACAGTCCCTCGAGATCAGGGACAGTTGTGAGCTATGTCATTTTGCTGGCTCTGGAGGCCTCCTGCCATCACTACTGAGCACCAATACATATTTTTGGTAAAAAAAATCGCAATTAGCGATTATTGATTGGTTTGCGCAAAAGTTCTAGCGTTTACAAAATAGGGGATAGTTTTTTATAGCATTTTTATTAATATTTTTTTTTTTTTTTACTAGTAATGGCGGCGATCAGCGATTTTTATTGTGACTGCGACATTATGGCGGACACATCGGACATTTTTGACACATTTTTGGGACCATTGTCATTTATACAGCAATCAATGCTATTTAAATGCATTGATTCCTGTATAAATGACACTGGCAGTGAAAGAGTTAACCAATAGAGGAACCTTTCAGTACTCTCAACATACACTGATGATGAGTAGTTCTCGGTATGCAAAGTACACGGTAGGTTCAATAAATTGAAATCTTGTGTAATGTTGGCAATTAGTTTGACGCTCTGCCTCAGCTTCCTCTTCCTTCTTCATTTCCCTTTAAACATCAGAACTTTTCACATGCATCAGCAGTCTTTGGCCTTGTTTACCGGATGGTGGGGGCCTATTCAGGGTTTGTGTGAGATCAAGCAGTATTGAACCGCCAGGGGAGCAATGAATGACAGCGGATTTAGAGTATCTGGCATGGGCCACCTTGTAATACCTGTGTGAACATAGTCAGTCTACTCCAGTGTTTAATACTTCAAGCCAGGGGCCTTGCTAGGTCTACAAAAGATCTGGGGCTAGAGCCCATAGCAGCGTAGTAAAGAAAGTCATACGCTTGGGCGAGCATACACATGTATATACAGTAACATACTTGTGTGTGTGTGTGTGTGTGTGTGTGTGTGTATATATCCCTAGAGAGCCCCCCCCTTACATCAGGGTCCCCAGAGAGCCCCCCCTTACATCAGGGTCCCCAGAGAGCCCCCCCCCTTACATCAGGGTCCCCAGAGAGCCCCCCCTTACATTAGGGTCCCCAGAGAGCCCCCCCATACATCAGGGTCCCCAGAGAGCCCCCCCATACATCAGGGTCCCCAGAGAGGCCCCCCATACATCAGGGTCCCCAGAGCCCCCCCATACATCAGGGTCCCCAGAGAGCCCCCCCATACATCAGGGTCCCCAGAGAGCCACCCCTTACATCAGGGTCCCCAGGGACCCTTGCAAAGCCTCGGGGCTATAGGCCCCAGATTCGGGGCAATAGCCCCAAAAGCCATCCCCTAGCGACTCCATTGCTTCAAGCCCTTAGTTTAACCACTTCAGCTCCGGAAGATCTATCCCGTTCATGACCAGGTAATTTTTTTGCGACACGACACAGCATTAATTTAACTGACAATTGCGCGGTCGTGCGACATTGTACCCAAATAAAAGAACCATGGTATATGTGTGTTGAGTAAAGGGGAAGTAGGTTCAAGTTTTATTTAACTATGCTCCGTTAAGTCCCTCCAACTGTTAGTACAATTTGGCCACACCCAACCATTTCTAGTCCTAAAATTTGTCTGCAGTCTCTGATCATCTCCTGTAGTATGTCTGCAGTCTCTGACCATCTCCTGTAGCATGTCTGCAGTCTCTGACCATCTCCTGTATCATGTCTGCAGTCTCTGATCCTCTCCTGTAGCATGTCTGCAGTCTCTGATCCTCTCCTGTAGCATGTCTGCAGTCTCTTACCATCTCCTGTAGAATGTGTGCAGTCTCTTACCATCTCCTGTAGCATGTCTGTAGTTTCTGACCATCTCCTGTATCATGTCTGCAGTCTCTTACCATCTCCTGTATCATGTGTGCAGTCTCTAACCATCTCCTGTAGTTTGTACTGTACTGCTGTTAATAGGATACCTGAAAATTGACACATTGGATTTGTTTTTTGTTGTTTGATAGCTTCATGTGCCACGACGCCCCAAAGAAGAGCAGAAGTCCTCGGTTACAAATAGAATTTTAATTCGCAAACATCATGATAAAGAGGAGGGCAGAAAAAGACAGTTGTTGGTGGCTCGTCCCGCACCACAAGATTCTTCTTCCAGAGGACGCACATTTTCAGGTATGCCAGTATTACTGTTCATACATGTGTGTGTTCAAGGGTCGGTCCACCCAAAAGTGAGTCAGCCCAATTATTATTATTATTATTATACAGGATTTATATAGCGCCAACAGTTTACACAGCGTAACACAGTGCAAATACAATACACTTTAATACAGTAGGAATCAGAGGGCCCTGCTCGTTAGAGCTTAATCTAAGACAATGTTTTTATATGTTTTGGATAAGGGATGTACGTACAGGGGTCGCAATTGCGACCCGGCCCCATGCTACAGGGGGCCCAAGTGGCCCTCCTGTACGCCTGGATAGGACAAGCGGCGGCATGTAGAGGAACCAATCCCTTCATGCATTGGCTGAATGCCCACTTCTCCTCCTCTCCCTCCTGCAGACATTCAGCGGCTCTAGGAAGGAAATGAAGGGCATCGGTTGTTCTACATGACACCCCCGCCATTTTACAGTGGCAGGGGTGCTTACAATGATTAGCTTTTAGGCTCGGTTCACACTGATGCGACATAGGATCCAACTTGTGAGACCCTTATGCCATGTACACACGGTTGGAATTTCCGACGGAAAAAGTCCGATCGGACTATGTTGTCGGAAAATCTGATCGTGTGTGGGCTTTTTCAGTCGGAATTTCCGACGGAAAAAGTTTGAGAGCTGGATCTAAAATTTTCCGACAACAAAATCCGATCGTGTGTCAAGAATTCCGACGCACAAAGTGCCATGCATGCTCATAAAAAGTTTGGAGACGAACGTTATTGGCCTCTACGTAGTCCCGTCGTACGTTTTATTTGTCACCTTGTTCCGAACTATCACATTTTCCGACAACTTTGTGCGACCGTGAGTATGCAAGACAAGTTTCGGCCAAAAAGATTTTGTGGTCGGAATGTCCGACCGTGTGTACAAGGCATAAGGCCCCATTCACACCTGAGTGTAGCGTTTTCAGGCAGAAAGTCGCGCAATTTTGTACAGGTCAAAAGGTCACCAATGTAAAAAGCAGAAAAACGCCCAAATCTGCCTAAAAAAAAAGTTCCAGAACTTGTTTGAGCTTCAGGCATTTTGGGGCTTCTGGCTTCAGGCATTTTGGAGTGGGGATGTGAACCATTTCCATAGAGAATAATTGATTTTTTTTTTTTATATATAATTTTTTTTCCCTCCAGCGTTTTGTAAAAAAATTAATTTCTTTGTTTTTGTCAGAAAATTTTGTAAATAAGTAATTTTTTCTCCTTTACTGATGCGCACTAATGAGGCGGCACTGATAGGCGGCACTGATGAGCAATGATAGGCGGCATTGATGGGCACTGATGAGCAGGCACTAATGGGCAATGAAAGGCAGCATTGACTTGCATCTTTGTTAGTCACAAATTGGCCTCACTGATGGGTACAAATTGGCCTCACTGATGGGCAAAAATTGGCCTCACTGATGGGCAAAAATTGGCCTCACTGATGGGCAAAAATTGGCCTCACTGATGGGCAAAAATTGGCCTCACTGATGGGCAAAAATTGGCCTCACTGATGGGCAAAAATTGGCCTCACTGATGGGTACAAATTGACCTCACTGATGGGCAAAAATTGGCTTCACTGATGGGTACAAATTGACCTCACTGATGGGCAAAAATTGGCTTCACTGATGGGCAAAAATTGGCTTCACTGATGGGCATAAAATGGCCTCACTGATAGGTACAAATTGGCCTCACTGATGGGTACAAATTGGCCTCACTGATGGGTACAAATTGGCCTCACTGATGGGTACAAATTGGCCTCACTGATGGGTACAAATTGGCCTCACTGATGGGTACAAATTGGCCTCACTGATGGACACAGATTGGCCTCACTGATGGACACAGATTGGCATCATTGATGGACACTGTTGGGGCTGCACTGATATTTAGGACACTGTCAGTGTGAGGCGAGGAGAGCAAATAAACTGCATTCCCTTGCTTACATGTGACCAGCTACGATTGGACACAGTTGATCACATGGGTAAAGACCGTCATCGGCTCTTTACCACAATCGGGGGCACGCCGTGTCCCAGTGACACAGCGTGCCCACGATCGCCACGCTGCTGGCGTGCAAGTGCGGTGAGACTGGGGCAATGTCATATGACTTTGTCCCAGAACAACAGAGAATGCTGCATGCCGTAATTTGTCTATACAGCGGATGGGAGGTAGTTAAATCTGCTAGTACATTTTTGGTTTTGGGTTTAATAGCGTTTAACTATAAAATCAGTTTGGGGTTGAACGACCTGTTAAATGCTATATGTTCTTGTTCTCTAAAGTGCATCTTTAACGCCGCTTGTGTTTTAGAAGCAGAGTTACCTCTCAGTGGAACGCATGGTCAGCTTCAGCCACATAACATTTTGGGGAGTTTGCAGGAACTGAGAAAAGAAGCCACAGCAAGAGGGAACTTGCAGGCAAGTCTGTTTTACTCCAAACTTAGTATTGCATCATACGTCAGATTTCTCTTCTTTTTCTTTTTTCCTTCTGGGGAAATTCTTGCTTTTACGTGTCTTAAAATATCGATTTCACAACTGAGGTTATTGCAGTTATTTATAAAAATGGTAAATAATGATGGAACTTCTAGGGCTGCCTCTATACAGGGCAAAGACAAGGTTATTAAAAGCCAAACCATTTTTTGTTTTCATTTTTGATGGAGACGGAAATTAATAAAGTGGTAGTAAGGCTGCTGAAATAAAAAATCTGATTTTGTAAGTTAGCTTACACAGAAATGAAGGGTCTATAATTGTTATCATAGGTGTATTTTAAATGATAGAGACAGAATATCAACCAAAAATCCAGAAAAAAACACGATACAAATGTTATAAATTGAGTTGCAGTTCAGTGAGTAAAATAAGTATTTGATCCCCTACCAACCAACAATAATTCTGGCTCCCACAGACTGGCTACAGTATGTGCTCATGTGGTACTGTCAATATCAGAAGGTGCTCCTAACGACAACTCATTATGTGTATAAAAAACACGTCCACAGAATATTTCTTCTTTTCAAACCCACCATCATGGGCAAGACCAAAGAGCTGTCAAAGGACGTCGGGGACAAAGGACGTCGGGGATTGTAGACCCGCACAAGGCTGGAATGGGCTACAAGACCATCAGCAAGAGATGAGAAGTGAGAAGGAGACAACTGTTGGAGCGATTATTCGCAAATGGAAGAAATACAAAATAACCATCAATCGCCGTCGGCCCGGAGCTCCATGTAAGATTTCGGCTCATGGGGTGAGGATGATCATGAAAAAAGTGAGGCATCAGCCCAGAACTACATGGGAGGTGGTTGTGAATGTTCTCAAGGCAGTTGGGACCACAGTCACCAAACAAAACTTTGATAACACAATACGCCGCCGTGGATTGAAATCCTGCAGCGCCCGCAAAGGCCCCCTCCTCAAGAAGTCACATGTAGAGGCCTGTCTGAAGTTTTCCAGTGAACATCTACATTTTTCAGAGACGGATTAGGAGAAAGTATTGGATCAAATGAGACCCAAATTAAACTCTTTGGCATTGACTTTATTCGCCATGTTTGGAGGAAGAAAAATGCTGACTATGACCCTAAGAACACCATCCCTACAGTCAAGCACGGAGGTAGAAACATGATGTTTTGGGGCTGTTTCTTTGCTAAAGGTACAGGCCGACTTTGCTGCATTGAGGGGCCAATGGACGGGGCCAAGTATTGTAAAATCCTGGATGACAACCTTCTTCCCTCAACCAGAACAATGAGGATGGGTCATGGATGGGTCTTCCAGCATGACAATGACCCAGAACATGCCGCCAAGGCGATAAATGAGTGGCTCAAAAGAAGCACATTAAGGTCATGGAGTGGCCTCGCCAGTCTCCAGACCTTAATTATCTAGAAAATTTATGGAGGGAGCTGAAACTTCGAGTGTCAGCCAAGAAAACTTATTAAGGATTTAGAGAAGATCTGTAAAGAAGAGTGGACCAAAATCCCTCCTGAGATGTGTGCAAACCTGGTCACCCACTACAAGAAACGTCTGACCTCTGGGCTTACCAACAATGGTTTCTCCACCAAGTACTAAGTCATGTTTTGCTTGGGGATCAAATACTTATTTTATTCACTGAACTGCAACTCAATTTATAACATTTGTATAGTGTTTTTTCTTGATTTTTGGTTGATATTCTGTCTCTGTCATTTAAAATACACCTATGATAAAAATTAAAGACCCTTCATTTCTTTGTAGGAGGACAAACTTACAAAATATGCAGGGGATCAAATCATTATTTTAACCACTGTATAGTGCTGACAGTTTGCACATCGCTTTACAATATAAGGGCAGTCAGTACAATTACAATACAATTTACTACAGTAGGAATCAGAGAGCCCTGCTCCTTGAGCTCACAGTCTAAGAGGGGCTTACAATAATGTGCTAGTATGAATCGCACATTATGTAAGACTTACTCTATAACAAAGCCCTGTAGCGGTGCGTTATCACCGCTGACAAGGCTTCCATCTTCACCCAGTCTTCCTTCTGGGTTCGTGGGCTCTGTCCATTTGAACAGTTGTGACACAGAGCTCTGAAGAAGTATGCCGTCCCTTTAGAGCGCATGCACCGGTTACGTCACCGGCTTCAGAGACAATAAATATCTCCTAAATGGTGCACGTTTAGGAGATATTCCTTGTACCTACAGGTAAGCTTTATTATAAGCTAACCTGTAGGTAGAAGTGTCCAAGCAATGTTTACTACCGCTTAAGGCTACTTTCACACTGGTGCAGGGTGTTAGCGGTAGTTTTAGCGGCGCTTTTCCGCTGTTATAGCGGCACTTTTCGGCCGCTAGCGGGGCGCTTTTAACCCCGGCTAGCTACCGAGGAAAGGGTTAAAATAGTTTGCAAAGTGGCAGCGCTGCCCACTGATTTTAATGGCAGGGGCGGTTTAAGAGCGGTGTATACACTGCTTACGCTCCGCCCCAAAGATGCTGCTTGCAGGACTTTTCTTCCCCTCCTGCAAGCGCGCCACCCCAGTATAAAAATACTTGAGCTTTTTACACTGGGGAGGCATGAGAGGCGCTTTACAGGTGCTTTTATTGGCGCTAAAACGCCTGAAAAGCGCCCCAGTGTGAAAGGGGTCTTAAAGTAGAACTAAGCCCTTCTGTCTTCCTATCCGCCAGCTTGGACAGCAGCCATTTGTGGGCTTGAAAGTTTGGATGAGGGCAGACATAAGCACACTGCCAACTGTGACTGTTATTACCAGAAGCACGGAATGTGGTATAAACTGCACATGCACTAGTAGGCCAAATATAATTGAAAATGCTGTGGAAAACATTGGAATATTAAACCCTGAGTTTAGACAAAAAAAATAGAAAATACAGCACAAGGGACACAACCTACTCTTAATCTGGTGTCTCTTTGAGCTGCTGTCTCATAGATTCCTTTGCGATCTTCATCCTCTGATGCCCTCCCACCACCCTCACGAATGCTGTAATATGTGTGGTGGGAATTAATAGATCAGAGAGATCTCTGAGAGACACTCATCAACAGTACCCGGCTATGCCCACTCTTTGCACCCACCTCCTCCATTCATAGAAGTTGTATTACAGCTTCTATAAATGAAACACATTCTTTAAATAGAAATGGGTGAACCTTTTAATCATCTGCCCCTTCTCCATTCATGGATCACACTTCAGTCATAGAAGCTATAGTTATGGTTTCTATGAATGGATGAGTTGGGCGGAAAAGGAGGACATAGGGCTTAAGTAGCGCTCCCTCCATTCTGTTTACCCCCACTGCACTGGAAGATTACGGTGGTGGGGGATTCAGAGGATGAAGACTGCAAGGTATCCGTGAACCAGCAGCACAAGGAACCCATCGGATTAATAGCAGGCCATGTATGCCCTTGCGCTCCAATATTTTGCCGTAAGCTTGAGAGCCCTTTCACACTGGATGTGTTTTTCAGGTGCCTGAAAAATTTGTGCTTTCACACTGGGGGCGCTGCACTGGCAGGACGTCAAAAAAAGTCATGCAAGCAGCTTTTTTGATGCGCTTTAGGAGAAGTGTATACACCGCTCCTAAAGCTCCCCTGCCCATTGAAATGAATGGGCAGCACCTGCAAAGCACCTCGGCAGCGGCGCTTTGCAGGCACTTTTAACCCTTTATAGGCTGCTAGTGGGGGTTAAAAGCGCCCCGCTAGCGTCCGAAAATCACCTCTAAAACTACAGTAAAACGCTGATAGTTTTACGCCGCCGTACTGTCAGTGTGAAAGGGCTCTTAAAGCAACAGTAATCTTCCCTGTGTGATTTTTACGAACAGGTAAGCCTTTAATAAAGCTTACCTGTAGGTAAAATGAATAACTTCTGAATGTGCATCATTTAGGAGATATTTGCTTGTTCGGCAGCCGGTGATGTCACCGGTGCATTGGCACCCCTGAATTTCTGTCAGATAATGCACCACTTCGCCCAGAAAATTGTTGTAATTACAAATGTTTAGTCATTCTCATGTTTATTTCTTTTTGTTTGTATTGGTATGACACAAAAAAGTGGAGACACAAAAAGCCAAACCCGACATATTCCATGCAAAACTCCAAAAATGGATTGGACAAAATTATTGGCACCCTCAATTTAATATTTGGTAGCACACCCCTTGGAAAAAATAACTGAACTCAATCGCTTCCTGTAATAATGAATTTCTTACACCTCTCTACTAGAATTTTGGACCACTCTTCTTTCGCCAACTGCTCCAGGTCTCTCAGTTTGGAAGGGTTTCTTTTCCCAACTGCTGTTTTGAGATCTCTTTACAGGAGCTCTATGGGATTTAGATCTGGACTCATTGCTGGCCAATTCATTGCTCTCTAGCTCTTTGTCTTAAACCATTTCTGGGTGCTTTTTGCCCTGTGCTTTGGGTCATTGTACAGCTGTAAGACCCATGACCTCAACTTTCTGACACTGGGTCCTACATTGCACCCCAGAATTCTTTGGTAAACTTCAGATTTCATAATGCCATGCATTCGGTCAAGACGTTCAGTAAATGAAGCAGCAAAGTAACCCCAAAACATGAGTGAACCTCCACCATGTTTGACTATAGGAACTGTATTCTTTTCTTTAAAGGCCTCATTTCTTTTTCTGAAAACAATAAAATAATGGGCTTTACCAAAAAGCTGTAATTTTTGTTTCGTCTGTCCACCGTACATTCTCCCAAAAGGATTTTGGCTTCCTCAGGTAAGTTTTGGCAAACTCCAATCTGGCTTTTTGGTTTCTGTGTCAGCAATGGGGTCCTCCTGGGTCTCCTACCATAGAGTCCCTTTTCATTCAGATGTGCCTGAAGGTCTGCTTGAATTTGTCTAGAAGTTGATCAATGTTCTTTATCCACCATTCCAACAATCCTTCATTGCAATCTTTAATCAATTTTGCTCTTTCATCCACATCCAGGGACATTATCAGCCACGGGCTGTAAACTTCATGATAATGTTGCACACAGTGGACAAAGGAAGATTAAGATCTCTGGAGATGGACTTGTAACCTTGAGATTGTCCACACTTTTCAACAATTTTTGTTCTCAAATCCTCAGATAATTCTTTGCTGCTCTTTCTTTTCTCCATGCTCCGTGTGACACACAGAGACACACAACAGAAAGGTTGAGTCAATTTTTCACCATTTTAACTGGTTGCCGGTGTGATTTCTGTATTGTTGGCACCTGTTTAGTTGAATTTAATGTCAAATTTTACAGGAGCATCACAAACTTAGAATGCAATTATTTATAAAAATTTTGAGAAGGTACAAATTATTTTGTACAGTCCATTTTTGGAGTTTTGTGTGGAATGTGTCAGATTTGGCTTTTTGTTAATCCACTTTTTTGTATCATACCAATACAAACAAAATAAATAAACCTGAGAATGGCTAAACCTTTGTAATTGCAACAGGTTGCTAGGCGAAGTGGTGCATTATCTGACAAAAATGCAGGGGTGCCAAAATGTTTGCCCATGACTGTATATCCAGGCCTTTGGGTATGGCCATGTTCCCCTTTCTCATGGACTAGCATGTCTGTTATAAGTGTTGCTATTCAATATTCATATGTTAACTTTAAGTCACATTTTGTGTTTAGGTTGCTGAGCTTGTCCCAGAACGGACACCAGATTTCCTGAGTTTGGGTACACAGGATGAGGCTGGGAGACTCCAGCAGAAGGAGAATATCTGCTATCACCACAATCAGGATAATGCTCTACTCAACTGGCAGTATCACATGGACCTGAGGAAGAGGCAGCTCGACTCATTATCCCGTTAGTTATTTTAACCTCTTGCCTACCAGGCCAATTCTGACATTTCTCTCCTACATCTAAAAATCATCCCAGAACCCCCAAACATTATTTATGTTTTTTTAGCAGAGACCCTAGAGAATAAAATGGCGGTCGTTTTTATCTCGTACGGTATTTGCGCAGCAATTTTTCAAATGTGTCTTTTTGGGGAAAAAAATCTGTTTCATTTATTAAAACAAAACCGTAAATTTAGCCCAATTTTTTTGCATAATGTGAAAGATAATGTTACGCCAAGTAAATAGATACCTAACATGTCATGCTTTGAAATTGCGCACACTCGTAGAATGGCGACAAACTATGGTACCTAAAAATCTCCATAGCTGATTTTAAAAAAAATGTAACGGTTACCAAGTTGGAGTTACAGAGAAGGTATTTTGCTAGAATTATTGCTCACACTCTGGCGATCGCGGCGATACCTCACATGTGTGATTTGAACACCGTTTACATTTGCGGGCATGACTTACGTATGCAATATCATTGTTGCGTGAGCACGAGGGGACGGAGGTGCTTTACATTTTTGTAATATTTTTTTGCTTTTTTTTTTTTTTTTTTTTTTTTTTTTTTTTTTTTTTTTTTTTTTTTTTTTTTACAGTGTCCCTTTAAAAAATAAAAATAAAAAATTCTGATCACTTTTATTGCTGTCACAAGGAATGTAAACATCCCTTGTGACAGTAATAGGTGGTGACAGGTACTCTTTATGAAGTACTCCTTTGCACTTAAAAGTATTCAGATCGCCAAAATCTGCAGCTGTAGCTGCAGGCATCACCCCGTTTGACCCCTTCAAGCTATGAACGCAAATTTCCGTACGGTCGGCGCAAAGGGGTCAACCAATCCATTGAAAAGGGTAAATTTCTCTTCCGTTCATTGAAGTACTCATTCGGGTCTTTAGATATTGACCAATGGGCAAATCCAGAAAGTCTCAAAAACAAATTTATATTTAAATACATTTACTGTGCTCCATAATTGTTTTTTTTTTTTTTTTTGCAGTTATCCAGGCAGATCTGTTACGTTTACGTTTTTTAGGCCGATCCGAGCGGGCTACCCATTGACTTCTATGCGCAGGCAGATGTCAGCGGAGATGTGTCCGCTGACACCTGCCTGCCATTCGATCTGTCAACATCCGGTTGGCGATACGTTCGCCAGCTGTCCAGCGGATCGGATGGGATTGGATGAAAGCGGACATGCTGTCCATTTTCATCCGATCTTCCTATAGAGTAGAGTGGGGCTCTGACAGGTCCGTCTCGGCACAGTGAGCGGAGACGGACCTGTCATCCACCTGCTTAACGGGGATCAACGGAGCGATTCCCCCCGATGAGTCTGTCCAGCAGATCCACCCCATGTGAAAGGGGCCTAATGCTCACACCATAATAATGCTCCGCAGCAGAGGACCACCCACCCGATCATTAGGATTAAAATGTACCCTGGAATTGACGCATGTATAATGCGTAAAGTTTTGATGAATTGGGGGGGGGGGGGGGGGCAGGGATGGGAGTGGAGATGTGCTTTAAAGTGTTTGTAAACCTCAGCCATGAAATATGAACAAAGCATATCCCCCCATAGTGTGTACTTGTCTCAATCCCGAGCATTAAAGGGATTGTAAAGGTACAATCCGACGATTAGCGCCCAGCTCCCCCGTTTACTTACCTGAACGGGGGTTAGCTGATGTGGGGAGGAGCCGAGACAGCCGCCGAGGGACCCCAGAAGACAAGGATCGGGGCCACTCTGTGCAAAACGAGCTGCACAGTGGAGGTAAGTATGACATGTTTGTTATTTAAATTAAAAAAAAAAAAAGGAACCTTTACAACCCCTTTAAGTGTAATTTCTGTCTGCTGCTTCCATCATCTGCTATCGGCATGAATCATTTCTGACAAGTTTTCCTGACACCAAGAGAAACACCAAGAGGGGAAGAATCTCCAGCAGATTGACAGTCTCAGCTCTGTTCCTGTGTGCTGTGTCCCTTCCCTCCAATCAGCTCTCAGAGCTCTCCTCACTGAGCTCTGTAGAGTGTAACTTCAGTTTTCTGCCCCCTTTTTTCTGAGCTCTCAGACAAGCTTAAATATTTAGCACTTTGAACAGATGTAGAGAAGAGAAAAATGCAGATAAACAAGTACAATGCAAGTAGGAGAATTTGTTTAATCTCTGTATTTCCTGAGGATAACCCCATCACTGGGTATATGTAAGGGTTTACAACCACTTTAATGATACATTTCTCTCTCTTATGGCCTTCTCAATATTAAATGTTCATGCAGGTCTCCTGGGTAAGCCTAATGAGCAGCTTGTGATGAACGTTTGCGACGATTACCGCTGGATCCAGGAAGAGCGACATGCTATAGACCGCTGTATCCCGGCACTAGAAAGCGGCAAGGTGGGTTGGACTTTACAGCCGTATACAAATGATGAATGTTATTGGACACAGACATTAAACATTTATTTCCTACAGGGTTATCGTGTTGGAAGTGAGTTCTGGAGCGTGCCTGAGAGGATTGGCAATGAGCTGAGTGGATTGGCAATAACACTGACACAGCGTGAACGTGGTTACCCATCGCCTATCACTCACATAGGAAAAACCTCTAGCATCAAGCAGGAGACAGGTATCACACAAATACTGCCCTAAGGGGGCTTCAAGGGGAGATTTTAGAGGTGTTGCTGCATGATTGACAGCTTGATTGAACCTAGTACTTGGCCTTTTTATTCATTTACATTTTCTGGTCCTCCGGCTGCTCATATCAGGGAAGATGACAGATGTCATCAATCACATAGAGTAGTCCCAGAGCACCCTGTAAGGGAAGTGTATTGAAAATCTCATGCAGAAAAACTGTACAATGTAGTCTAAAGTCTAAAATACATGGACATTGGTCTGTTGCTTGTATATTGCCACCTCTAGTGTTCAAAAGTAGTATTGCGCCAATTTATCATTGTCTCAGCATGTCTAAGGCCCCTTTCACATTGGGGGCGGGAGCCGCAGCGACGGTAAAGCAGTAAAGCATCGCTATATTTAGCGCTGCTTTACCGTCGTTTTAGCCCCCCCCCCGCGAGCGCCCGAAAAAGGGTTAAAATCCCCCGGTATTGTCGCGGTTTTACCGCGGTGTCCCATTGAAATCAATAGGTAGGAGCGGTGAATACAACGCTCCTATACCGCTCCAAAGATGCTGCTAGCAGGACTTTTTTTACCGTCCTGCTAGCGCACCGCTCCAGTGTGAAAGCCCTCCGGCTTTCACACTTGGGTGAATGGGGCCGTTTTTTTTTCAGGCGGTGTACAGGCGCTATTTTTAGCGCTGTACCGCCTGAAAACCGCCCCAGTGTGAAAGGGGCCTAAAGCAGTAGTAGATTATAATTGTATTATGTTAGCCATCGAATAATGCAGAAAGTATGGCGTTTAGCCGCTTCAGCCCCGGAAGAATTTACCCCCTTCCTGACCAGAGCACTGCGTCGCTTTAACTGACAATTGCGCGGTCGTGCGACGTTGCACCAAAACAAAATTGACATAATTTTTTCCCCACAAATAGAACTTTCTTTTGGCGGTATTTGATCGCCTCTGCGTTTTTTATTTTTTGCACTATAAACAAAAAAAGAGCGACAATTTTGAAAAAAAACACATAATTTTTTTACTTTTTGCTATAATAAATACCCCACAAAAATATATAACACAACTATTTTTTTCCTCAGTTTAGGCCGATATGTATTCTTCTACATATTTATGGTAAAAACATTTTTTACAATAACCGCCATTACTAGTAAAAAAAAAAAATGAATAATAAAAATGCCATAAAACCATCCCCTATTTTGTAGACGCAAAAGTTATAGGGTCTACAAAATAGGGGATGGTTTTATGGAATTTTTATTAATATTTTTTGTTACTAGTAATGGCGGCGATCTGCGATTTTTATCGGGACTGCGACATTATGGCGGACACATCGGACACTTTTGACACATTTTTGGGACCATTGTCATCTATACAGCGATCAGTGCTATAAAAATGCACTGATTACTGTAAAAATGTCACTGGCAGGAAAGGGGTTAACACTAGGGGGAGATCAAGGGGTTAATTGTGTTCCCTAGTGTGTGATAGACCAACACAAAGTGGAACATAATTGTGAAGTGGAAGGAAAATGATAAATGGTTTTCAAAATGTTTTACAAATAAATACATGAAAAGTGTGGGGTTCATTTGTATTCAGCCCCCTTTACTCTGATACCCCTGACTAAGATCTAGTGGAACCAATTGCCTTTAGAAGTCACCTAATTAGTAGATACAGGCCACCTGTGTGTAATTTAATCTCAGTATAAATACAACTGTTCTGTGAAGCCCTCAGGGGTTTGTTAGAGAACCTTAGTAAACAAACAGCATCATGAAGGCCAAGGAACACACCAGGCAGGTCAGGGATAAATTTGTGGAGAAATTTAAAGTAGGGTTATGTTATAAAAAAAATATTCCAAGCTTTGGACATCTCACGGAGCTCTGTTCAATCCATCATCTGAAAATGGAAATAAAGTGTATGGCACAACTGCAAACCTTCCAAGAGATGGCCGTCCACCTAAACTGACAGGCCGGGCAAGGAGAGCATTCATCAGAGAAGCAGCCAAGAGGCCCATGGTAACTCTGGAGGAGCTGCAGAGATCCACAGCTCCACAGGACAACTATTAGTCGTGCTCTCCACAAATCTGCCCTTTATGGAAGAGTGGCAAGAAGAAAGACATTGTTGAAAGTAAACCATAAGAAGTCCCATTTGCAGTTTGTGAGAAGCCATGTGGAGGACACAGCAAACATGTGGAAGAAGGTGCTCTGGTCAGATGAGACCAAAATTAAACTTTTTGGCCTAAAGGCAAAACGCTGTGTGTACCCGAAATCTAACACTGCACATCACCCTGAACACTTCATCCCCACCGTGAAACATGGTGGTGGCAGCATCATGTGGTGGGGATGCTTTTCTTCAGCAGGGACAGGGAAGCTGGTCAGAGTTGATGGGAAGATGGATGGAGCCAAATACAGGGCAATCTTAGAAGAAAACCTGTAATGCCGCGTACACACGGTCGGACTTTCCGGCAGAAAAAATCATACGGAATCTTTTCATCGGATATTACGATCGCGTGTGGGCCTCATCTGACTTTTTTTTTTCGAAAATTCTGACGGACCTAGAAATAGAACATGTTTTAAATATTTACGACGGAATCAATTCCTATCGAGAAAACTGCTCGTCTGTATGCTGTTCCGACGGACCAAAAGGGACGCATGCTCTGAAGCAAGTACAAGACGGCAGCTATTGGCTATTGAACTTCCTTTTTCTAGTCCCATCGTATGTGTTGTACGTCATAGTCAAAGTCCAGACCTAAATCGAATTGAGAATCTGTGGTAAAACCTGAAAATTGCTGTTCACAGACGCTCTCCATCCAATCTCACAGAACTTGAGATATTTTGCAAAGAAGAATGGGCAAAAACATCACTCTCTAGATGTACAAAGCTGGTAGAGACATCCCCAAAAAGACTTGCAGCTGTAATTGCAGAGAAAGGAGGTTCTACAAAGTATTGACTCCGGGGGGCGCTATACAAATGTACCCCACACTTTTCACATATTTATTTGTTAAAAATTTTGAAAACCATTTATCATTTTCCTTCCACTTCACAATTATGTGCCACTTTGTGTTGGTCTATCACATAAAATCCCAATAAAATACATTTACGGTTTTGGTTATAAAATCACAAAATGTGGAAAATTTCAAGGCACTGTAGCTGCTGACTTTTTTCTGAAGGAGCCTGGAGCTCCTCTTTTTTAATTACCAAAAGCGTCATGTTATGCTACCGTATATACTCGAGTATTAGCCGACCCGAATATAAGCCGAGGCATCTAATTTTACCATGAAAAACTGTGAAAACGTATTGACTCGAGTATAAGCCTAGGGTGAGAAATGCGCAGCCACTCTAAGTGGAAAAGAGGGTCAACAATGCCCATTTGCAGCCTCACTGTGCCCATTTGCATGCCTCACTGTGCCCATTTGCAGCCATAGGTCCCCCGAACTTCAAACATGGTAGTTAAGGGTTCCTAGATGCCCCCTAGCTGCAGCCAAATTTGGGGTCTCTGGACCCAAAGGGTCCCGAAATGACATTGCTGCAGATGGACACAGTTGACCGATTTTGGGGCCCCGTATCTTGGATATGTTGTAGTGTTGGTTCCACTGGGTTTGCACACCAAATTTGGGGTTCCTAGCACCAAGTGGCCCCGAGATACGGGGCCGCAAATTCGGGTCGGAAAATGTCAAGCACTTTTCTGCAGCAGAGAATGACATTTTCCGAACCGAATTTGGGGTCCTGTATCTCGGGGCCACTTGGTGCTAGGAACCCCAAATTTGGATATGTTGTATTGTTGGTTCCACTTGGTTTGCACCCCAAATTGGGGTTCCTAGCACCAAGTGGCCCCGAGATACGGGGCCGCAAAGTCGGGTCGGAAAATGTAATTTTCTGCTGCAGAAAAGTGCTTGACTCGAGTATAAGCCGAGGGGGGCACTTTCAGCACAAAAAAATGTGCTGAAAAACTCGGCTTATACTCGAGTATATACGGTATGTTTGATATTGTACTATATACTTCAGGCTTTACTTATTTGGACTTCTGTATTCTTTAACATCTCACTATTTTCTCCTCAGGTCTCGCAGAGCGTCCTCCATATTATAACACTTGGGATAAGAGTTTGTATTTGCAGCATCGCCGGCATGAGCTGAAAGCCATCATGGAGGAACTCAACTTCACAAAGCCGGTAAGAAGAGAGACTGAAATGTTGGAGGAGAGAAAGTGGGCATGTTGGCAACACTGGAGCTAAACTGAAGTCAAACTGGAGCACACTGGTTACAGTCTGTACAGGTTCTGTTAGATCTACCTACAATTATGTAGTGCCTGATTGGATACAAATTGATTGGGTAGTTTGATTAGGTCATATATTGCCTAGTTTTGGGAAATTCAATTGTACAAAGTCTGTTTGGTCAGATTGTAACATGTGTGGTGACTCTTACCCAGTGCAACTTGTTTCCTTGCTGCGCTAAAAGGAAAATGGTGTAATCACAATAAAATACTGCAATATACAGTGCCACGAAAAAGTATTCATACCCCTTGAAATTTTCCACATTTTGCCATGTTACAACCAAAAAAAGAAAATGTATTTTATGTGATAGACCAACACAAAGTGGCACATAATTGTGAAGTGGAAGCAAAATGATAAATGTTTTTCAAAACTTTTTACAAATAAATATGTGAAAAGTGTGGGGGGTACATTTGTATAGCGCCTCCCTGAGTCAATACTTTGTAGAACCGTCTTTCACTGCAATTACAGCTGCAAGTCTTTTTGGGGATGTCTCTACCAGCTTTGCACATCTAGAGAGTCACATTTTTTCCAATTCATCTTTGCAAAATATCTCAAGCGCTGTCAGATTGGATAGAGAGCGCCTGTGAACAGCAATTTTCAAGTCTTGCCACAGATTCTCAATTGGATTGAGCCCTGGTTCACATTAATGCGATTTGGCATGCGATTTGACATGTCAAATTGCATGCCAAATCGGCGGCAATGGCACCGTCTGAATCGGTGCGACGTCACATTTGCGGCGCGACACTTATTCCCAAAAGTAGTTTCTGTACTACTTTTGGCGATTTCTGGGTGCGATCCCCATTGACATCGGTGCAGAAACCCACACAGATGTCTCTGAAATCGCCCCCGAAATAGGGACTGACATGCAGGATTTCATTCCCGCAGTCAGTGTGAACCATGGCTTAGGTCTGGACTTTGACTGGGCCATTCTAACACATAAATATGCTTTGATCTAATTCATTCCATTGTAGCTCTGGCTGTATGTTTAGGGTTTTTGTCCTGCTGGAAGGTGAACCTCAGCCCCAGTCTCAAGTCTTTTGCAGACTCCAACAGGTTTTCTTCTAAGATTGCCCTGAATTTGGCTCCATCCATCTTCCCATCAACACTGACCAGCTTCCCTGTCCCTGCCAAGGAAAAGCATCCCCACAACATGATGCTGCCACCACCATGTTTCACGGTGGGGATGGTGTGTTCAGGGTGATGTGCAGTGTTGGTTTTCCCCCACACATAGCGTTTGGCTTTTAAGCCAAAATGTTCAATTTTGGTCTCATCTGACCAGAGCACCTTCTTCCACATGTTTGCTGTGTCCCCCACATGGCTTCTCGCAAACTGTAAACAGGACTTCTTATGGCTTTCTTTCAACAATGGTTTTCTTATTGCCACTATTCCATAAAGGGCAGATTTGTGGAGAACACGACTAATAGTTGTCCTGTGGACAGATTCTCCCACCTGAGCTGTGGATCTCTGCAGCTCCTCCAGAGTTACCATGGACCTCTTGGCTGCTTCTCTGATTAATGCTCTCCTTGCCCGGCCGGTCAGTTTAGGTGGACGGCCATGTCTTGGTAGGTTTGCAGTTGTGCCATACTCTTTTTATTGTCAGATGATGGATTGAACAGAGCTCAGTGAGATGTTCAAAGCTTGGGATATTTTTTTAAAACCTAACCCTGCTTTAAACTTCTCAACAACTTTATCCCTGACCTGTTTTGTGTGTTCCTTGGCCTTCATGGTGCTATTTGTTCATTAAGGTTCTCTAACAAACCTCTGAGGGCTTCACAGAACAGCTGTATTTATACTGAGATTAAATTACACACAGGTGGACTCTACTTACTAATTAGGTGACTTGTGAAGGCAATTGGTTCCACTAGATTTTAGTTAGGGGTATCAGAGTAAAGGAGGCTGAACATAAAATGCACGCCACACTTTTCAGATATTATTTGTAAAAAATTTTGAAAACCATTTATCAATTTCTTTCCACTTCACAATTATGTGCCACTTTGTGTTGGTCTATCACATAAAATCCCAATAATATACATTTACGTTCTTTGGTTGTAACAAGACAAAATGTGGAAAGTTTCATGGGGTATGAATACTTTTTCAAGCACTGTACATTTCAGACTGGGATGCCTGGAGATTCTGCATATTTAAAAAAAAAAAAAAGATTGAGAAGCGATGCCCTAGACATAAAGGAGCCTTTAACCACTTCCCGTCCGGTCAATAGCATATTGACGTCCGGGAAGTGGTTTCACTATCCTGACTGGGCGTCATATGACGTCCTTCAGGATAACAGCCGCCGCAAGCCCGTGGGGGTGCGCATCGCGGCGATCGGTGGAGCGGTGTGTCAGTCTGACACACCGCTACATTGATCTCGGTAAAGAGCCTCCAGCGGAGGCTCTTTACCACGTGATCAGCTGTGTCCAATCACGGCTGATCACGATGTACACAGGAAGAGCTGTTGATTGGCTTTTCCTCACTCGCGTCTGACAGACGCGAGTAGAGGAGAGCCGATCAGCGGCTCTCCTGACAGAGGGGGGGTATGCGCTGATTGTTTATCAGCGCAGCCCCCCCTCAGATGCCCACACTAGACCAACAGGGAAGCCCCCAGGACCACCAGGGAAGCCCCCAGCATGTGGATGGCCAGGTACATCCCCCATGGCCATCCACATGTTAAAAAAAAATGCACAAAATATGCCAATCAGTGCCCACAAACGGGCACTGATTGGCACATCATATTTATGTTATAAAACAGGGATGCCCAGCAATGCCACCCATCAGTGTCATCAGTGCCACCTATCAGTGCCCATCTATCGGTGCCCATCCATGCCACCTATCAGTGCCACCTATATGTATGCATCAGTGCCAACCATAAGTACCCGTCAGTGCCGCCTATGAGTGCCTATCAGTGCCCATCAGTGCCGCCTATGAGTGCCACCTCATCGGTGCCACCTCATCGGTGCCCATCAGTGGCGCCTTATCAGTGCCCATCAGTGCAGCCATATCAGTGCCCGTCATTGAAGAAGAAAACGCACTTATTTACAAAAAAATTAACAGCGACAAAGAAAAACTTGTTTTTTTGCAAAATTTTCGGTCTTTTTTGTTTGTTGCGCAAAAAAGAAAAATCGCAGAGGTGATCAAATACCACCAAAAGAAAGCTCTATTTGTTGTAACAAAATGATAAAAAAAAAATTTGGGTACAGTGTAGCATGACTGCGCAATTGTCATTCAAATTGCGTCAGCGCTGAAAGCTGAAAATTGGCTTGGGCGGGAAGGTGTCTAAGTGTCTGGTATTGAAGTGGTTAAACCTTGCAGTGCAGGGTAAGCTCGCTGCAAGGGTAGTGCTGATTTTTCCACGGAGTTCGGCTTTAACACACTCTTTCATTTGAACCAATCTTTCACATTATTGTGAATCATAACTGGAAACATTTTACCAAGAATTTCATTTTTAAATGGGAGGATTTGGAACCCATTATTCTCCCTACCTTTTTAAAGTGTGTTCATTTTCTAAGCGAGCGTAATTCCCGAGTGGCACCCACTCCAGCTACACAAGAACCTTTTAGCTGACAAGCTTGAAGAGTTGAAAGGTGAGATTGCTACCTATTTTCATCTAGAACACATTATTTGTTACATTCTGCATCTCAGCCTGGTAAGAGGCGCATTGTAATGTATGAATTACGAGAAACAAAGCCTAACCGGAGAATTTTAGCTGGCGCTCCATTAGCCGCAGTGCTGCTCCATTATACTGCATTGACGGAACCGCGTGTTTAGAAGCCTACAAAGAGTGTCTGAAAATTGCAGATCATTTAGTCCTGGTTTTCTTTAGGTTTCTTAGAGGAGATTAACTGAAATGAAGCCCAAAAGTATATATTAGTAGGTGGAGGATTGTTTTCTGAGTGATGGCGCAATTCCGAGAAATGGTAAAGGGAAAAGTAAATAGCTTTTTTTTTTTTTGGCATTCATTTATACAACATTATATTACTCTTTTTTTTTTTTTAAGTACATCTAAAGACTTCAAAGTAATTTACATCAATAGCCAACCATTTACAGGATTATACCAGGCTCAGTGGGTTGTACATGGAAAGAAAAACACAGATGCAGAAACGCAGATATATGTGCTACATGTATATCAACTTAAAGCAGAACTAAACCGCCTAATAAACTTCCTCCTGTACCCCTTTTCTGTGCTGCCATCTTTAAAACGCTGGTGTGGGGTATGTGCCACGTGTATTTAGGACCTGATGAAGATCTGTGTAGGGTGACCACTGTGTAGGGATGTCACATCTTCAGCTCTGAGGGATTCATGCTGGGACCTGTAGTCCTTTGCTTTTGTGGGGGCGGTCACAAATCCGCCGAAAGTGGAGGACTACAAGTCCCAGCATGAACCCCTGAGATCTAAGGATGTGAATCCCCCCCCCCCCCCCCCCCCCCCCCCCCCCCCCCCAGACTGAAGGCCTAAAAGTCCCAGCATGAACTCCTGAGATCTAAGGATGTGAATCCCCCCCCCCCCCCCCCCCAAGACTGAAGGCCTACAAGTCCCAGCATGAACCCCTGAGATCTAAGGATGGGAATCCCCCCCCCCCAAGACTGAAGGCCTAAAAGTCCCAGCATGAACCCCTGAGATCTAAGGATGTGAATCCCCCCCCCCCCCAAGGCTGAAGGCCTACAAGTCCCAGCATGAACCCCTGAGATCTAAGGATGTGAACCCCCCCCCCCCCAAGACTGAAGGCCTACAAGTCCCAGCATGAACCCCTGAGATCTAAGGATGTGAATCCCCCCCCAAGACTGAAGGCCTACAAGTCCCAGCATGAACCCCTGAGATCTAAGGATATGACCCCCCCCCCCCCAAGACTGAAGGCCTAAAAGTCCCAGCATGAACCCCTGAGATCTAAGGATGTGAATCCCCCCCCCCAAGACTGAAGGCCTACAAGTCCCAGCATGAACCCCTGAGATCTAAGGCTGTGACTCCCCCCCCAAGACTGAAGGCCTAAAGTCCCAGCATAAACCCCTGAGATCTAAGGCTGTGAATCCCCCCCCAAGACTGAAGGCCTAAAGTCCCAGCATGAACCCCTGAGATCTAAGGCTGTGAATCCCCCCCCCCCCCAAGACTGAAGGCCTAAAGTCCCAGCATGAACCCCTGAGATCTAAGGATGTGAACCCCCCCCCTCCCCCAAGACTGAAGGCCTAAAGTCCCAGCATGAACCCCTGAGATCTAAGGATGTGAACCCCCCCCCCCCCTTCCCCCAAGACTGAAGGCCTACAAGTCCCAACATGAACCCCTGAGATCTAATGCCGTGTACACACTAGCGGAATTTCCAACAGAAAAAGTCAGACGGGAGCTTTTCATCGTATATTCCGACCGTGTGTATGCCCCATCCGACTTTTTATGTCGAAAATTCTGACGGACCTAGAAAGAAAACATGTTTTAAATTTTTCCAACGGAACCAATTCCTATCAGGAAAACTGCTTGTCTGTATGCTGTTCCGACGTACCAAAAACGGCACATGCTCTGAATACGAGATGGAAGCTATTGGCTACTGGCTATTAAACTTCCTTTTTCTAGTTCCGTCATATGTGTTGTACATCACCGCGTTCTTGACGGTCGGACTTTGGTGTGACCGCGTGTAGGCAAGACAGCTTGAGTGGAATTCTGTCGGAGAAACCTTCAGAGTTTATTCTGATGGCAAAACCGCTCATGTGTACGTGGAATAAGAGTGTGACCCCATAGATTTCACGGGTTCATGCTGCGACCTGTAGTCGGAAGTTCAGGGTTCAGCTTTAAGTGTACCTGCATGGTTCACTTTAAGTCTTATTGATGTTAATTTAGATTCTCTGCTCATAGCCATACTATGTTTTCTTCATTTAGGATATAGATGGATTGGAAGTAGTCGGACGTGGGCGACCTTTTTCATCTGTTTTTACCGAACAGTTCCCGTTATTACATGAGCAACATCAAGAAACCCCTACAGAAGAGAAAGAGAACCTGTAAGTATGCAAGGAGTTCAGCAGTGGCATCGGGAAGGGGGGCTGAGGGGGGCTGGAGCCCTAAGTGGGTCCCCAAAAAGCTCTGGGTCTTGGGCATGCACAATTTTGTTATTAGCCCCTAGCCCGATCGCCGCCACCGAGCGTGGACCGACCTGACCCAGAGTGTGGCCGAGTGACATAGCAGGTCCCGCCTTCTGGAGCCTGCAGCGCCTATGATGGACGTCCCACTGGTCCAATGCCGGGACCGTGTGACGTCCATCATAGGCGCTGCAGGCTCTGGAAGTTGGGAATTACACTGTGGCCGCTGCGCCACGTCACTGTGATAAGATCCCCACTCGGCGGGCGGCTCTTCTGTCCTGTCCTGTCATGGCTCTGGCTTTGGCTGCCTGGAGTGCCTGTGGTCTACTGTCTACTCTACTGTCTACTCTACTGCCAAACACCACGGCTGAGCTGCAGGAGGAGGTCCCGTCACCTAAAGTCTGGTCAGGCACGTCGGGTTGGTCAGTGCACGTCGGGTTGGTCAGTGCACGTCGGGTTGGTCAGTGCACGTCGGGTTGGTCAGTGCACGTCGGGTTGGTCAGTGCACGTCGGGTTGGTCAGTGCACGTCGGGTTGGTCAGTGCACGTCGGGTTTGGTCAGTGCACGTCGGGTTTGGTCAGTGCACGTCGGGTTGGTCAGTGCACGTCGGGTTGGTCAGTGCACGTCGGGTTGGTCAGTTAACGTCGGGTTGGTCAGTTAACGTCAGGTTGGTCAGTGCACGTCGGGTTGGTCAGTGCACGTCGGGTAGGTCAGTGCGTGTCGGGTAGGTCAGTGCGTGTCGGGTAGGTCAGTGCGTGTCGGGTAGGTCAGTGCGTGTCGGGTAGGTCAGTGCGTGTCGGGTAGGTCAGTGCGTGTCGGGTAGGTCAGTGCGTGTCGGGTAGGTCAGTGCGTGTCGGGTAGGTCAGTGCGTGTCGGGTAGGTCAGTGCGTGTCGGGTAGGTCAGTGCGTGTCGGGTAGGTCAGTGCGTGTCGGGTAGGTCAGTGCGTGTCAGGTAGGTCAGTGCGTGTCAGGTAGGTCACATCCCCCCGGCGCTGGGCTCGGACTTCGGGCTAAAGCCCCTGGTCTTTTTGCCACCTAGCAACGCCCCTGGAGTTCAGGTTTTATATTGCTTATTTTGGAGTTAAATAATTCCATTAGATATTAGTGTACTACTATGTTTATTTTTCTCTGAGATGTCATCTGTTCTTTTAGGGATCCACTTCAAGATTACCCTGATGTAGTGCCAGATGTTGTCTTTGGCCCGTCATTGCTTTTCTGTGGGCAACCAGCAACCTGGATTGATGATCCCGTGTCTCACAGGGTAACAAGTGTATACATATATACCATATGTCTTTTCAGATTTTGCACTACTGTGCCTGAAACTTCTCCTTATATTAAAGTGTAGCTAAAGCCAAGCTGTATTATTCCGTTTTGGATAAAGTAGGCATTGATTAAAGCCCAGCTCCAGCAAAGAAAAAGTGGGGGTATGCCCACATTGGAAGAGTTAAAAGCTAACTAAACCTAAATCTACTTCCACCCCCATTCTAAGCCTATTCTGTCTACCCTGTAAAAGGAAAGATATCTATACTTATTCTAAAGTCGCCCCAGTCCAGTCACATGATCAGGTTCCAGTGCCAGCTTTAGACCCCTGTCACACTGGGGTGGTGAGGGCGTTAGCTGCGCTTTTCGGCTGCTATCAGGGCGCTTTTAACCCCCACTAGTGGCCAAAGAAGGGGTTAATGGCGCCCGTGTTGTGGCACAGCTGAATCGCTTTGCTCCCGCACTGCCCCAAAGATGCTTCTTGCAGGACTTTTTTTTCCCCATCCTGCAAGCGCACCGCCCCAGTATACTAATAAATATAGATACTAATAAATAATATTGGCCACTCACGTAACAATACGTGACTGAGCATAGTTTTTACTTTCGTGTTTTTTTTTACATTTTCAAAGATTTGGTTGAATTTGGTTTTATTTTCCGCCAGGACTGATTGTCCTTTTTATATGAAAATATTGTTTGTAAATGGAAACAATTGTTTAGTGCAATGGATTTCTAGAAGATATGATACCTTTATTGAAATGAGTGCTAAAGCTCATGCCGTGAGGCTGTGCCTGCACTGCACTAGTCAGGGGAGAGGAGAAAGCTGTATAATCACCTGATCCTCCACTCTACCAGCAAATGGTGCTCTCCCCCATGATCCAGCAGTGGACTGTTCCCGATATCTTCATGTCCAGAGCAGGCTTTTGGTCTTAGTGACTTCAGGAACAGTCCACTGCACAAGCCCGCTAGACCACGAGGGGGTGTCAGGAGCCACACCAGTCTTGTGCGGGGAAGATCTGAGGATTAGACAAGTACCGTATTTATCGGCATATAACACGCATCTTCATTTTAGGAGGGAAGTTTCAGGAAAAAACTAAAATTTTGAATAAAGAACTTTGAAGGAAACTAAAGGGTCAGTGCCCATCTGCAGCCTCACCATTGCCCATCTGCAGCCTAAAAATTGCCCATTAATGCAGCTTGATCAGTGCCCATCTGCAGCCTCACAATTGCCCATCAATGCAGCTTGATCAGTGCCCATCTGCAGCCTCACAATTGCCCATCAATGCAGCTTGATCAGTGCCCATCTGCAGCCTCACAATTGCCCATCAATGCAGCTTGATCAGTGCCCATCTGCAGCCTCACAATTGCCCATCAATGCAGCTTGATCAGTGCCCATCTGCAGCCTCACAATTGCCCATCAATGCAGCTTGATCAGTGCCCATCTGCAGCCTCACAATTGCCCATCAATGCAGCTTGATCAGTGCCCATCTGCAGCCTCACAATTGCCCATCAATGCAGCTTGATCAGTGCCCATCTGCAGCCTCACAATTGCCCATCAATGCAGCTTGATCAGTGCCCATCTGCAGCCTCACAATTGCCCATCAATGCAGCTTGATCAATGCCCATATGCAGCCTCACCATTGCCATGAATGCAGCTTGCAGCCTCACTTCACATTATTGCTACCTCAGAGGGGACAGGGAGGGGCGGGACGAGCGCCGTCAGATTACATACAGCGAAAATATCCTGTTTACTCAGTGGCCTCTTTATCATAGAACTTTGTATTAGACAGTAAATAGTGATGTGGGTGACCTTCGCGCTATTTACGAACTAGAACTCTTGCACAAAAAAACAAATGAATACAATAAATACTAAGTATAAAAATGTATAATACATATACAGTGAATGGCTGGTATATGCCAACTAAAAGTGCTCAGTGTAGAATAAATTTCTTAAAAAAGCAGCAAAATCTAATGGTGAACACAATACCACAAATGACATCAAAAACAATAGTGATTTCACGCTAATAAAGCACCAAAAGAGTGTATAAATATACTATAATATTATAGTATATTTATACACTCTTTTGGTGCTTTATTAGCGCAAAATCACTATTGTTTTTTATTTTTTTTGTATTAGACAGAACACTGGTCCAATGCCGGCCCAGGAAACGGACTTACGATTACAGAGGCCGCTGAGTAAACAGGAGATTATCGCTGTATGTAATCTGACGGCTCTCGTCCTGCCCCCCTTCCCGTTCCCTACTAGGCAGCCCAAATTACAATATCGGCGTATAACACGCACACACTATTTGCACCCGATTTTCAGGGTGAAAAAGTGCGTATGATATGCCAAGAAATACAGTATGTCCAATCCCCTATAAAAAAAGTAAGCAGTTACCTTGTGCAGTGAGGGTACAGCCCCACTGCATTGGAAAACCTTTTCCTTTAAACCCTGCAATTTCATTGTTACATGTATGGCCAGCAAAAGGCTGAAGGAAAGTACTATGGGTCCATTCATACTTGTGCGTTGTGGCAACATGTGCTAAAATGCCCCCATTACTGTTACCACAATATTGAAGCTTCTTTTTCTTCCAGGACAAAGCTGGCATCTCTACACGCATCACCTTTGAAGCTCTCGCCGGGGAGAAGGCCTCATCAACAATAGAGGTGGTCAACAATGGAAGTGCGGCTATTTGGTATGAATGGAGGCGCCTGCCCAATACCAGCAATCTGGGAGAGCACCGCAAAGAGGCACAAGTACAACATTTCTATTTCAACACAAGTGCTGGTAAGGTGACACTGACAGCATGTTATGTTAGTACAGCAGATATGAATGGACTATTCCACCCAGAAGCAGTATTTTCAGTTTTACTTTCAAACGTGCTTTATTGAAAAGATAAAAATTTTACAACCGTGTGAGATAGCTACAATAAGACGAAGACACAATGGAATTATGCATAGACATCAATCCAAAACTGCTCTGTAAAATGAACCCTATAAATACACAAACTACACAATATAGGCAATGAAAGAACATCTAAGGCCACATCACAGGGCATAGTTACACCTACATGAAGAATTAGCAAAATAAACAAACAGCATTTGTTATCAGCCTGTGATTTTTGGCAGGTATCGGGACAGCCAAACAGCGGTTCCAAATTTTATTGTACTTGGTTGGGCAACCTCTATGTACATAAATATGTAATGAAGAGTTGACTTCATAACACCAGACATGAAGGATTGGAGGGAGTGCCTGCATCCAATGGCATACAATAAGCTTCCTAACGGTGAAAAGCATTTCCTGTAAAAAAAGTGTCTCAAACTTATCATCTTCTGGGTTAGGGAGGAGACCTAACAGGCGCAACCTGGGGTCAACTGTCAGAGGTGAGCCCATATTTTTAATGGAGGAATTGAACTACATGCAACCAATAGTCATGTATAGCTGGACAGTCCCACAGCTTGTGGAAAAAGGTCCCCGGGGGGTCAGAACATCTGGGACATGTAGGGGAATGAGAAGGGCAATATCTTGCAATGTGTACTGGGGTCAGGTGTGCTCTATGTAGAATGTAAAGCTGTGTAAGGCGATCTGAAGCCTTAGGGGACACCTGCTTACAAGCATCCAGTATTTCGTCCCAACCCTCATCCTCCACGTCCCCGTTATTTCACACCCATCTGGATTTAAGTTGGTAGGCCAACTTAGTGGCCAAAAGAGTGAGAAGATCATTGTAGAATATTGAAATCAACTTCTTACGATCCAAGCCTAGTATTGTATCCAGGATGGGGAGGACCGGGTATGCAAGTAAAGGCGCAAGGAACTGGAACAGTGAAATGTCCCACAGTATTTAAAACACATAAATTAGAACGCATATAAATTTATGCATAATAGTGATGATATAAACGAAAGAGTCCATAGTCTTAGCAGTATTTTAAAGTCCAAGGACCAAAAGGAGGAGATGATACAGGGTCCCACACACAGGGCTACCATCAGGGGGGAACCAAAACCATGTTCCAATATTCTGAGAAAGACACACCCAGAGGCGCCTCTCCCCTTGTGGTTTGGAGAGGACCGGGAACTGGGGAGGAGGGCCGGGAAATTGGGTGCGTAGGGCATGCTGTAGTTGTAAATATCAGAAGAGCATGAAGTTGAGAAGGGAAAACTCATCCTTAAGCTCTTGAAAGGATATTAGCTCCGGTGAAAACCTGATATCAATATGGGATGCCCCTAGAAGTCCAAAGAGGGTGGTTTGGTATTGTTAAGAGTCCAGGTAATTGAGTGTTACACCCTATGCCGTGTACACACGGCCGGACTTTGACAGCAAAGGTCCGACGGAACGAATCCATCGGACAATTCGACCGTGTGTGGGCTTCATCGGACCTTTGCTGTTGAAAAATCAGACGGACTTTAGATTTAGAACATGTTTGAAATCTTTCCGACGGACTCGAGTCCGGTCGAAAAATCCATTCGTTTGTGTGCTAGTCCGAGGGATGAAAACAGACGCTAGGGCAGCTAATGGCTACTGGCTATGAACTTCCTTATTCTAGTCCGGTTATATGTCATCACGGTCAAATCCGTCGGACTTTGGTGTGATTGTGTGTAGACAAGTCCGATTCGATGGAAGTCCGTCGAAAAGTCAGACGGAATTCAGTCCGTCAAAGTCCGGTCGTGTGTACATGGCATTAGAGGTGTGTGAGCATAGAAGGTAGGCCCCCCGGTCATGCGTACCATAAGGTCCCAAATTCTCAGGTGATGGTAAGTCATACTAGGAAGGTCATAGTATTCCCGCGTACCCCACATCCCACGTAGTATAACCTGCAAAGGGTGGGTGGCAAAGTGGGCGGCTGGTTGACAAACCAAGACTAAGTACCGCTGTTTATCCTACTTGTCAAAGTAAAAGAGGTGGGAGAGCTTGAAAGCTATACAATATAAATTAAAATTGATTAGGGCCGCACCCCCCAAAGAGAACAAGGTTCTTCAATGATCACCAGGGTAGTTTGTGGCGGCTGGATCCCCAGACAAAGGAATTAAGAAGAGAATCCATAAAACAATAGAATTTAAGAGGGATATAGACTGGGGTATGCCATACGAGGTACAGTATTTTTGGCAGAGAATCATTTTGATTAAATTGATTTCTCCCACAACCCTTATGCCGCATACACACGGTCGGAATTTCCGATGGAAACAGTTCGATGGGAGCTTCTCATCGAATTTTCCGACCGTGTGTATGCCCATCGGTCTTTTTCTGTCGGCATTTCCGACGGACTTTAGATTGAGAGCCTGTTCTTAATTTCTCAGACGGAAAACCTTTCTATCGGATTTTTCGGTCGTGTGTATGCAATTCCGACACGCAAAATTCCAACGCATGCTCGGAAACTATTCAACGCATGCTCGGAAGCATTAAACTTCCCTTTTTTTAGTGCCGTCGAATGTATTGTATGTCGTGGTGTTATTGACCGCCGGAATTTGGTGTGACCGTGTGTAGGCAAGACAGTTTGAGCAAAATTCCCGTCGGAATTCCGACGGGAAAACCATCAGAGCTTTTTCCAACGAGAATTCCGATGTATGCGGCATTAGGGGAAGGCGGCTCCATACCTGAGTCTTATTTTGCTTTCACACCTGAGCGTATTGTTTTCAGGCGTTTTTTTAAGCTTCTTTTTCAAGCTTTTTAAAAGTGTATTACAAGTGTTTTCATGGCTGCAGGCATTGTTGTTTAGCCAATTTAAGCACTACGTGGAGGAGGAAATTAGGGGTGGAGAGATGCTATTTGAGTGTTTTTACAGGCGTTTTACGAGCATTTTACAAGCATTTTTCTGCTCAAGTCAGGCGTTTCTATGGAAGTCTATGGGGCTACACTTTTTTGAGCTTCAGGCAACAAAACACTCATATGTGAACAGGTGCCATTAAAATAAATGGTTGTTGGGCATTTTGGAACTTTTGAGATGAGCGTTTTACGAGCTAAAAACTCTCAGGTAAACTTGTCAGTAGGGACTCATGCTGATAGCAGAGGAATGAAGCAGCAAATTACACCTACTGCTCTGGATTGAGACAGGTACACACTATAGAGGAACATGCTTTGTTCATATTTCATGTCTGAGGTTTACAACCACTTTAAATGAAGTGAAGCTTTTGGATCAGCATGAGAGCCAGGCAGCAATGGCAGCCTCTATACTTCTTCAGTATAGGTTTCCTTTAATATGGACACTGACAGTGGAAATATGTTGTCCAAGTAGAGAATTGCCTTTATGTCCAGCAATTCATATACAGACAACAAAAGGCTACAACATTCATAATTTATTGTAACAGCCATTATTTTTAGAAATAGGAACCAATGAGAACTGAAAATAACAACCACACGACTGAAAATAATGATCCTTATAGCACATGGATAATAACTTGAACCTAAAGTACATTGAAGAGCACTTTAGAAACTAGCGAGTAATGGAAAACCTGCTCCACGCGTCAAGTCTACACATAGTTTGGTTTCCCAGACAGTGAAATATCAAAAATAATCAAAAAATAAAATCTTGATAGTGAATGTAGAAAAAATGCTGTAAGAACAGGCAGAAGTGTGATGGTTACTGTAGTAAAAAAGCAGAAAGCATTTAAGGAGACCCTGTCTCCAATTTTAAAAGTACGCAAGTAAAAGCACTAAAGAATTAAAGTGATTGTAAACCTTTGTTTTTCATTTTTTTTTTAAATAACAAATATATCATACTTACCTCCACTGTGCAGTTTGTTTTCTGGGGTCTCGTCTTCTGGGGTCCCCCGGCGGCGCTTGCGGTTCCTCCTTGCATCGGTAAACCCCCTGGGAAGAAGCGCTTTCCCTGGGGGTTACCTTGCAGGCACGTTCCTGAGTCCAGCATTTGCTTGCATAGACACAGAATGCTGGACTCGGCCTGCAACGTTGAATTTGATTGACAGCAGCGGGAGCCAATGGCTGCGCTGATATCAATCTATCCAATCAAGAGCCAAGAACCCCGGCAGAGAGGAAGAGTGCATCTCCGTCGAGGAAACAAACAGGCTCAGGTGAGTAAAACGAAAGGGGGGGGGGGGGGGGTCAGTGTCAGAAGGATGCATTAAGATTTAAAAACACAAGGGTTTACAACCCCTTTAGGTGTTATAAATGCTTAATTGGAGCATTTTTCATAATCTATTTTGTATTTACTTGTAATGTACCTTTGTACGTGATAACAAATTTGACTATTTTAGGAAGAGTCTGTTCCTTAGCACAGCCCCCTTCCTCCTGCCATGTCATAGACCTCTCTCCTTCTTCTGTGAGTAACTATTTACTATCTGTACTGGCCCAGCTCCTCCACCCTTCCCATAACCTCCCTACATAACTTTTTTGTAGCAGCCAGGGAAGAATTGGAGGGGAATGCTATAGAGCAGTCATTGTGAACCAGGGTTCCGTGGTCACCTAGGATTCCTCCATAGGCTGCTAGGGGCTCCTTGAGCTATGGTTTATTGACCTCTCATTTGATGGGGCCTCCTTTGTTCTGGGGCCAGCACCACTTGGCATAGCCAGCAGCATGAAACCAATGATATTTTTAGTTGTCTGTAAGGAAGAGGGGCATTCTTCCCACTGACCACCAATGTAAGGGGCATTCTTCCCACTGATCACCAATGCAAGGGACATTCTTTCTATTGACCACTAATGTAAGGGACCTTATTTTACTCACCAACAATGTAAGGGGCGCTCTTCCCACTGACCACCAATGTAAGGGACATTCTTCCCATTAGCCATCAATCTAAAGGACATTCTTTCCACCAACCACCAATGTAAGGGACATTCTTCCCACTGACCACTAATGTAAGGAGCATTATTCCCACTGGCTACCAATGTAAGGGGCATTTTTCCCTTGACCACCAATGCAAGGGACATTATTTCCATTGACCACTAATGTAAGGGACCTTCTTCTTACTCATCACCAATGTAAGGGGCCTTCTTCCCACTGACCACCAATGTAAGGGGCATTCTTCCCACTGACCACCAATGTAAGGGGCCTTCTTCCCACTGACCACCAATGTAAGGGGCATTCTTCCCACTGACCACCAATGTAAAGGACATTCTTCCCACTGAATACTAATGTAAGGAGATTCTTCCCACTGAATACTAATGTAAGGGACATTCTTCCCACTGACCAACAATGTAGGGGGCATTCTTCCCACTGACCACCAATGTAGGGGGCATTCTTCCCACTGACCAACAATGTAGGGGGCATTCTTCCCACTGACCACCAATGTAGGGGGCATTCTTCCCACTGACCACCAATGTAGGGGGCGTTCTACCCACTGACCACCAATGTAGGGGGCGTTCTTCCCACTGACCACCAATGTAGGGGGCGTTCTTCCCACTGACCACCAATGTAGGGGGCGTTCTTCCCACTGACCACCAATGTAGGGGGCGTTCTTCCCACTGACCACCAATGTAGGGGGCGTTCTTCCCACTGACCACCAATGTAGGGGGCGTTCTTCCCACTGACCACCAATGTAGGGGGCGTTCTTCCCACTGACCACCAATGTAGGGGGCGTTCTTCCCACTGACCACCAATGTAGGGGGCGTTCTTCCCACTGACCACCAATGTAGGGGGCGTTCTTCCCACTGACCACCAATGTAGGGGGCGTTCTTCCCACTGACCACCAATGTAGGGGGCGTTCTTCCCACTGACCACCAATGTAGGGGGCGTTCTTCCCACTGACCACCAATGTAGGGGGCGTTCTTCCCACTGACCACCAATGTAGGGGGCGTTCTTCCCACTGACCACCAATGTAGGGGGCGTTCTTCCCACTGACCACCAATGTAAGGGACATTCTTCCCACTGATCACCAATGTAGGGGGCATTCTTCCCACTGATCACCATAGTAAGGAGCATTCTTCCCACTGACCACCAATGAATGTAAGAGGCATTTTTCCCACTGACCTCAATAAATTTGAATTTTGGGAGGGGTTCCTCAAGATCTAAAAATTATTTTAAGGGTTCCATTGGAACAGAAAGATTTTATCTTTCACTAGGAATACATTGACACCTGCAGGAGATCGCACATCCACTGCGTTTTTTCTGCACCACGTTGTGGTGTGAACGAGCCCTGAACCATGTATGGGCAGGCTTAGAATTCCAATTCCGCCTGTTTTTTATGGCCTTTGGGCCCCAGTGTTAAAAATGCCTAGAGGAAACCTTTATTGCTGTCTATTCCACCATTGAAGATGTTTCCTTTACTTCCTGTCTTGGTGTCAACATTGTCAGCGAAGCAGGAAGTGAATGGAAATCCGATTTCAATATAAACCCAACAGAGAGTCTACCCATCCCCCACTCTGGAGATGCATTTACATTAAAAAAAAAAATTTACATTGTAGTCTTGAACATAATTAAGCTATTTGGATATGCAGGAATCAAATCCTCATTTATGTTTCTTGTTCCTTTTTGTGAAATGTTTTTTTTGTAGGTGTGATCCTGCCAGGAGAGACGCAGACCTTCTCCTTCCATTTCAAGTCCCCGACTGCAGGGATATTTGGGGAGGACTGGGAGTTCTGCACACACCCCGTGTTATTGGCTGGTGCTCTGATACAAGTGTCTCTATGGGGAATCGCTCTGTATGAAGACAAGACCGCCCCTGTGAGGGAGGAGCTACAGGTCAGAAGATTCAATAATCAAGTGCTTTTACTGACACATGAATGGACTGATATTGATATCTACCGTATATACTCGAGTATAAGCCGAGTTTTTCAGCACATTTTTTTGTGCTGAAAGTGCCCCCCTCGGCTTATACTGGAGTCAATCACTTTTCTGCAGCAGATAATAACATTTTCCGACCCGACTTTGGGGTCCCATATCTCGGGGCCACTTGGTGCTAGGAACCCCAAAAACACTACAACATATCCAAATTTGGGGTTCCTAGCACTAAGTGGCCCTGAGGTACGGGGCCCCAAAGTCGGTTCGGAAAATGTCATTCTCTGCTGCAGAAAAGTGCTTGACATTTTCCGACCCAAATTTGGGGCCCGTATCTCGGGGCCACTTAGTGCTAGGAACCCCAAATTTGGTGTGCAAACCCAGTGGAACCAACACTACAAGATATCCAAATTTGGGGTTCCTAGCATTAAGTGGCCCGAGCTCCAGGGCCCCAAAGTCGGTCAACTGTGTCCATCTGCAGCAATGTCATTTTGGGACCCTTTGGGTCCAGAGACCCCAAATTTTGGCTGCAGCTAGGGGGCATCTAGGAGCCCTTAACTACCGAGTTCAGGGGACCTATGGCTGCAAATGGGCACAGTGAGGCTGCAAATGGGCATTGTTGACCCTCTTTTCCACTTACAGTAGCTGCGCATTTCTCACCCTAGGCTTATACTCGAGTCAATACGTTTCCCAGTTTTTTGTGGTAAAATTAGGTGCCTTGGCAACAGTCGATTGGTCTCTTCTACCAAAACACTCTACCAGCTAGCAACTGTTTTCTTTAAAAAAAGGGAAAGACACTCAGCTGGAGATGGTTTGGTTGCTGCTCACCCCTAAGGTATAGCAAAAGGGAAAAAATCCCCCCAAAAAGGGTATATGGTTTTTTTTTGGCAGCGATTGAAAAAAAGTGTATGATACAACGTATTGTCTAAATATAAATGTTTATTAAAGATGTCACATAAGTGGCATAGTGGATATAAGACATGGGTCCCAAATGGGAATAATAAAACAAAACAGAAAGAGTATAAAAATACACTGATAGACAAAAAAAACTTTTACAGCAGAATATTTTAACACAGCCAACATTGTTGAGTAAAAGTGAACCTGACGCGTTTCGACCCGTATTAGTGTGGGTCTTCCTCAAAGGTGATTTGCCTATTGGAAAGAGAGAGGGTAAAAGAACTTTAGCAAGCAATATTTATATTTCATATAATAGTCTCTATACAAGTTTAGGATAGAGACGTATGCAATATTGTATTGTAAGATATTTACCCAGTTATGTATGTTTTCTGATTAAATTTACTCCTCATGTGGTGTTTTCCTGGAGAGGTTTTCAGTCCCCCGGGTGGCACTCGCAAGGTCACCCTGTAACGTATGCAGGCCGGGCCAGGGAGAGGTGGTCCAAGAGCGTGACCGCCCGAAGTCGGACTGCAATTAGGGACACTTTACACCCTATGTCAAAATATTAGAGTTGTCCACAGAGAATAAGGTGAGGGGAAATTTTATGATGTGGAAATCTGTCTAAAGGACAGCTGTCTAATGCCGCGTACACACGAGCGGAAAAAATGCACCAGCAAAAGTCCGATGTGAGCTTTTGGTCGGAAAATGCGAATGTGTGTATGCTCCATGGGACTTTTGCTGGCGGCATTTCGGCCAGAAAAAGACTGAGAGCATGTTCTCTATTTTTCCGACGGAAAATGTTTCTTTCGGAAATGTCGATCGCCTGTATGCAATTCCGACGCGCAAAATTCCTACGCATGCTCGGAAACAATTTGACGCATGCTCGGAAGCATTGAACTTCATTTTCTCGGCACGTCGTAGTGTTGTACGTCACCGCGTTCTTAACTGTCGAAAGTTCAGAGAACTTTTGTGTGACCGTGTGTATGCAAGCCAAGCTTGAGCGGAATTCCGTCGGAAAAACAATCCAAGTTTTTTCCGACGGAAACTCCGCTTTTGTGTACGCGGCATAAGAGAGAATTTCCCCTCATTTCAGGAGATTTCCTTTAACTCCCTGTTGCAAACCCCTAAATTTTTTTGGCTTAAAGGTAACTTCCAGGCACATGGCTAAATACACAGATGAAATGCATATACAGGATTATATGACATGACAGGTTGTTGAGGTTAAAGGAGCACTGTGAAAAGCCTGCTGATTTGTATTTTTTTAAGGAAATGTATGTTGCAATATAACATTAATTATCTGTATTTTTCCTTATTTGTTGTGTTGCTTTTGTCACTGTAGAGGGAGATGGAGTCTCAGGAGGCCAAATTTATTGCTCGGAAGATAATGCAGGAGATTTTGGAAGGTGTCCGTAGCTCAGAGCGACCTCAGTCACCTCCCACATGTGTCACTGAAGAAGAAATGTTCCACCTAATGAACCCGGAGGTATTTCATCCACGGCGTGCGTGACACGGCGATCTATAATACTGATTTAATTGATTATTAAGCCTAACTGTTCAAGATCACACCCTACTCACATTGCTTGCCATGTGATGGCGGCACTATTCAATATATAGCACTAGATGGCAGTCTTGTCCCGATTTCCTACAAAAACTACTTTGTTTACAATTTAGAGCTGACTTCCTGCTTTTAAAAAGACAAGAAGTCCCCAGTTACAGAATATTTGGTATATTTGAGCCTTTAATACAGCTGAAAAAACAATATATCCAGAAGTTTCAAGATCTTATAGAACTGGATTCATTTCTAAGAACTTAGCGGTACCAATTGGCACTGTATTTTTGGATCCCGGTTAAATTTTGCAACAATAGATGCCCAAATAAACAGGTTTTCTTTCTTTAGGTCTTTCACCTTTGGGTTATACTGCCGCTTACAGCAGGGGTCTCCTGTCAGTTTACTGTCCTTCAGACTTCAGGCGGAGTGGACTAGTGAGAGTAGAAAATGTCCTTCATTCCATAATGCCGTGTCCTTGGTGTCAGTGGGAGGACCAGTGCCCCATTGTTGGTGTCAATGGAAACAATTGTGCCCCATGGTTGGTGTCAAGGGAAAGAATTGTGTCCCATTGTTTATGTACATGGAAGGAATTGTGCCCCATCCTTGGTGTACATGGAAGGAATTGTGCCCCATCCTTGGTGTACATGGAAGGAATTGTGCCCCATCCTTGGTGTACATGGAAGAAATTGTGCCCCATCCTTGGTGTACATGGAAGAAATTGTGCCCCATCTTTGCTGTCAGTGGAAGGAATTGTGCCCCATCGTTGGTGGCACTGGAAGGAATTGTGCCCCATCCTTGGTGTACATGGAAGAAATTGTGGCCCATCTTTGCTGTCAGTGGAAGGAATTGTGCCCCATCGTTGGTGGCACTGGAAGGAATTGTGCCCCATCGTTGGTGGCAATGGAAGGAATTGTGCCCCATCCTTGGTGTACATGGAAGGAATTGTGCCCCATCCTTGGTGTACATGGAAGAAATTGTGCCCCATCCTTGGTGTACATGGAAGAAATTGTGCCCCATCTTTGCTGTCAGTGGAAGGAATTGTGCCCCATCCTTGGTGTACATGGAAGGAATTGTGCCCCATCCTTGGTGTACATGGAAGGAATTGTGCCCCATCCTTGGTGTACATGGACGAAATTGTGCCCCATCCTTGGTGTACATGGAAGAAATTGTGCCCCATCTTTGCTGTCAGTGGAAGGAATTGTGCCCCATCGTTGGTGGCAATGGAAGGAATTGTGCCCCATCCTTGGTGTACTTGGAAGGAATTGTGCCCCATCCTTGATGTACATGGAAGAAATTGTGCCCCATCGTTGCTGTCAGTGGAAGGAATTGTGCCCCATCCTTGGTGTACATGGAAGGAATTGTGCCCCATCCTTGGTGTACATGGAAGAAATTGTACCCCATCCTTGGTGTACATGGAAGGAATTGTGCCCCATCGTTGGTGGCAATGGAAGGAATTGTGGCTATTTGATGGTGCCAGTGGGAGGAATAGTGCCCATTGTTAGTGTCAGTAGATGCAATAGTGACCCAAGGCTGGATAAAGGCAAGCAAAGGGCCGCAGTTTAGAGATTGCTGGCTTACAGGATTGAAATTTGGCCAAACAAAAAAACTGTAGGTCAACCCAGGGTAACCCCTCCTACTACCAGCATGCCTCCATTTTTGGCTAGTGTCCTAGGAGGTTGGAAATGTTTTCTTCAGTTTCTGCTGTGTAACAGACTAGCCTATTTTTATTAGCCCCATTTCTTCATATTCTTAATTTTTGTCTTCAATCGAGACTCTTCTCTACATCTCTTCGGCCCCTTTCACACTGGGTCGGTGCGGGCGTCGGCGGTAAAGCAGCGCTATATTTAGCGCTGCTTTACCGTCATTTTAGCAGCGGTATTTGGCCGCTAGCGGTGCGGTTTTAGCAGCCGAAAAAGGGTTAAAAACTGCCTGCAAAGCGCCGCTGCAGTGGTGTTTTGCTGGCGGTATAGCCACGCTGCCCCATTGATTTCAATGGGTAGGAGCGGTTTAGGAGCGGTGTATTCACTGCTCCAAAGATGATGCTAGCAGGCCTTTTTTTACCGTCCTGCTAGCGCACCGCTCCAGTGTGAAAGCCTCCGGAGTGGAAGGACCCGCTTTTTTCAGGCGCTATACAGGCGCTATTTTTAGCGCTGTAGCGCCTGGAAAAACTCTTCAGTGTGAAAGGGGCCTAAAGGTTATTCAGGCAGCATTTTGATCTGCAGGCAGTCCCTGGTTCCGTTGATTTTCTGGACATCTGCGCTTTGCGGGCCGTTTTTAACCCTTTCTCGGGTTAAACCCGCACCGCTAGCGGCCGAATACCGCTGCTAAAACGACGGTAAAGCAGCGCTAAATATACTACACAGGTACTCACAGGTCATCAACTAAAGATTACTGGGGAAGCTGTCCCCATGCAAAAACCGCTTGCATTGATAGTTTAGCCTATTCAATGTACAGACATGTTTAATCTGCCTGCAATGCCTATGTGACAAATATGATTATTTAATTCCTTTATGTTATATTTTTATTGCAGTTACACTACAAAAATCAGACTGTTCAGGGGCTGCAGCAGTTATGGAGGGAGTATATTTCTCCAGACACACAGACCAGTCCAGTTCTGTCAGAAGACTCAATGGATCATGTGCTGGTTGGATCCTACCTTCTAGAACAGAATGGCTCGGAAACTGAAGAGGAGCCCAGTTCACAATGGAACTTATCAGTTGTACATCTAAAACAGGTCCTTTATTCAATATCCTTTGTAAAAAAAAAAAATGGGTAGCAAAGAAATGTTAGTGGTGTTGTCTGTCACAAAAAAAGGAATTAACCGATTCAGCACCGGGCCATTTTTCACCCTTCCTTACCAGAGCACTTTTTGCGATTCGGCACTGCGTCGCTTTAACTAACAATTGCGCAGTCGTGCGACGTTACACCCAAACAAAATTGACGTCCTTTTTTCCCCACAAATAGAGCTTTCTTTTGGTGGTATTTGATCACCTCTGCGTTTTTTATTTTTTGCGCTATAAACAAAAGAAGAGCGACAATTTTAAATAAAAAACACAATATTTTTTACTTTTTGCTATAATAAATATCCCATTTTTTTAAAAAAAAACTATATTTTTCCTCAGTTTAGGCCGATACGTATTCTTCTACATATTTTTGGTAAAAAAAAATCGCAATAAGCGTATATTGATTGGTTTGCGCAAAAGTTATAGCGTCTACAAAATAGGGAATAGATTTATTGAATTTTTTTTTTTTTTTTACTAGTAATGGCGGCGATCTGCGATTTTTTTTTCGTGACTACGACATTGCGGCGGACACTTCGGACACTTTTGACACATTTTTGGAACCATTCACATTTACACAGCGATCGTTGCTATAAAATTGCATTGATTACTGTGTAAATGTGACTGTCAGGGAAGGGGTTAACACTAGGGGGCACTGCAGGGGTTAATGTGTTCCCTATAGAAGTGATTCTAACTGTGGGGGGAGGGGACTCACAAGGGTAGGAGACCGATCAGTGATCCTCCGTACTGGGATCACATGATCGGTCTCCTCGCCACTGACAGAACATGGAGCTGTGTGTTTACACACACAGCTCCACAGTCCCGCCCGGTCCCGTTGTTTTAACGGGCAATCGCGGGTGCCCGGCGGACATCGCCGGGCACTCGCACCGGGTCCCGAGCAATGCCGCGGGCGCGCGCGCCCCCCAGGCGGCCGGGAATGCGAGGACGTCATATGACGCCCACCCAGGATGGGAGATCCACCTTGTGGGCGTCATATGACTATACGCCGGTATTGAAGTGGTTAAAGGGACATGTCCTTTAATTCTAACCTCCATTATTTAAAGGGAGTCACTAAACCAAAAAGTTACAACTACATCCAGGCTGTAAAAGAAGATGAACAGTACTTCACTTCCTGCTTAGAAGTGACTCCAGTCTTTGCAGAAGACAGAGTAGTGATGAAGCAGCTGCAGGGCAAACTACACCTTGTAGTGATGGATGCGGCAGCCATTTTTTTTTAGTTTAACAACAGAAGGGTTAATTTACTAAAACTGGACAGTGCAAAATCTGCTGAAGGTCTGCATAGAAACCAATCAGCTTCCAGGTTTTTTTTTTTGTCAAAGGTTAATTGAACGAGCTGAAGTCAGAAGCTCATTGGCTGTAAAGCACAGCTGCACCAGATTTTGCACTCTACGGTTTTAGTAAATCAACCACTTTGTCTTTTTACTAGGGCTGTGGAAATTAAAGATTAATTCCTCGATTAATTGTTAATTTTTTTGATCAGTACTCACCTCTCTCATGGACATCAATGTCACCGGACTCCTCCCCCCTTCCCCAAGTGCCTCCGTCTGCTAACAAAGGGAAGGGGGGAGGAGTCCGTTGAAGTTCTGATTGAACGTAACGCGTACGGGGGAGGAGCTACGCATGACGTCACCCGCTGCTGCCCTACGGAACTAACACGATTGTCGGCTTTACATGCTGTGTTTTTACCATCTTTATGTGAGTAGTTTGTGTTTGAACACAAAAATGAAATCTTATACTTAAGCGGTGAGCACTTAGATCTTTTCTTTCTACCCATGACCTGCGTCCTTGCTGAGATCTAAGGAGACGTGAGAGAAGTTTATGGTCCGTGTTAACCCTTTTAATACCCGCTTGCATGACCACCTTTTTGCACAGGGGTCCATGCCATAAGGTGGGAGTGATTAGTTAGACCGGAGGTGGAGGGATTGTCACGCTACTGTGGGAAAAAAAATATGTCAGTGCTACAGTTTGAATTTAAAACGTATTTGTGTGAACTGTGAAGTTAAGTCATGGATTGTGGAAACAAACTAGTGTCGGGTGATTGTATATAGTGTATACCACATTTACCACTGACTAATGCAGAGTTGCAATGCAAGGAGATCAGCTAAAAGTAGTTGGATCTGTATGTGCGTTATAATTAATTGAAATTAGTTGATTAATCGATTTTAAAAAAAAAATCGATTAATCGAACACGAAAATTTTAATCAGTAACAGCCCTACTTTTTACTACTACTAATGTGTGAACATGGGACCTTCCTGGCAGAAAGTTCCTGCCCAAAATATCCAAGTATGGTCTGTATAGTGTGTGTGTTTACATGCATATACACACTTGTGCATGTAAAGATTCTTCTAATGCCGCGTACACACGGTCGGATTCTCCGACGGGAAATGTTCGATAGGAGCTTTTTGTCAGAAATTCCGACCGTGTGTAGGCTCCATCGGACATTTTCCGTCGGAAATTTCCGGCAAACAAAATTTGAGATCTGGATCTCAAATTTTCCGACAACAAAATCCGTTCTCGTAAATTCCGATCGTGTGTACACAATTCCGACGCACAAAGTTCCACGCATACTCGGAATCAAGCACAAGAGCAGCCATGGTTATTGATCTTAATTTTTCTCGGTTCGTCGTACGCGTTGTACGTCACGCGTTCTTGACGTTCAGAATTTTCAACAACATTTGTGTGACCGTGTGTATGCAAGACAAGTTTGAGCCAACATCTGTCGGGAAAAAAAACATGGATTTTGTTGTCGGAATGTGCGATCGTGTGTACGCGGCATAACGGTGCTAAAAAAAATATAGACGAGGTGGGAATTACGTGCATATTTGTGCGCATTTGCGTGTATGCATGTAAAATACTGACTAGTAAGGTCGGTTTCACACATGTGCAGCCGCGGGTTGTGCCTAGGATCCGATGCGTTCCTGTACCCCGGTTCAGGTGCGATTCAGGCTCGGGTCAGACCCAAAGACACGCCAGACCCTTTTTCAATCCAGATCGTGGTCGCCCAGGACATATGTGAAACGGCTCCATTGAGAGCCGTTCACACTCACCTGTAAAACGAATTGGATGTGGGAAAACCCTCCAATGCGCATATGTGTGAACCCAGCCTAAAGCCCCGTAAACACGATCAGAAAATCGTAGGAAAAATACCGCTTTCGGAACGATCATATGATAATCGGATCGTTAGTACACAGCTTTTAAGAGATGATCATAACAGTTCATCCGATATTATCCGATCGCACATGCACAATTTTTTTTTTTTTTTTTTTGCGATGCCAGATCGTACGATTTTTGTTTAGTCAGTACAGTTGTTGTTTGAAAATGCAATACAGGGGGTCCCCGGGTTACGAACGCGTTAGGGACTTTCCTCCTGTTTGCAAATCGGAGATGTTCGTAAGTCGGCCGCGCATGCGCAGAACGACAAGTACGGACATTTCCGATGTTCTGTCGAATGCCTTTCTGCGCATACGCGGCAAATTACAGACATTTCGATGTTCCATCAAATGCCGCTCTGCGCATGCGCAGCAAATTACGGACATTTCGATGTTCCGTTGAATGCCGTTCTGCGCATACGCGGCAAATTACAGACATTTCGATGTTCCATCAAATGCCGCTCTGCGCATGCGCAGCAAATTACTGACATTTTCGTCATTTTCCGTGGCTCTATCAGGCCGCGCATGCGCAGAACAGCCAATGTCCCCGCAGAGTGGCAGAGGGTCCCCGCCGCGCCCGGTTCGTAAGTAGGGGTTGTTCGTAGGTCGGGCGTTCGCAAGTCGGGGACCCCCTGTATAAATACACCACAACACATTACATCACTTCCAGATTTTTATTCTGTCGTACGAGAATTTTCGTGACTTTAGTAAATTCTTCAGGTTTGATCTGAGATTAGCACGCAAAAAAACCTGCACGATCATTTGTCCGACAATCTCATCGTGTGTACCAGGCATAATGCAGATTTTTGTCTTTTTTTGTTTTTACTTATCTAAACATGGCACTAGTTTACTGGTATACAGACTAATTGAACGCAATAGGCTGCATTCAATCGGTAAAGAAAACACTTGAATGCCCAAAAAACGTGGCTTTTTGATGCCCTACTAAATACTGTATAATGGCAGTATAAAAAAAGGCACATTTAAAAGGACTTGGAACATACATCTTTATTTTTAATTTTAATACAATAAGTATTGGAAAGCCAACCACAGCACAAATAAAGCAGAACAGTAGCGCGGGGAATGGCGGCAGATCATAACGTGCAAGTATGCTTAGCCTTCTTCTGGGTTGAATGACAGTTGGCGTCATTTAAGCCCTTTCTGCGAGCCCAGACTGTCATGGCTTGTCACATTGCGAGATCACCGTTCACACATATGAGTGCCCTTCATCACCCACTGCTGCTGGGCAAGAAGAGAAAGAAGAGGGATGTCATTGGACCAGCAGGATGACAGCTTGAATCAAGGTATATAAAGTGCATTCAGGATTCAGACCCCCTTCAATGTTGTTATGTTGCAGCCGTATACTACAGTTGTTAAAATAATATTTTTTTTCTGATTAACCACTTCAGCCCTGGAAGGATTTACCCCCTTCCTGAGCAGATACGATACGGCACTGCGTCGGTTTAACTTACAATTGCGTGGTCGTGCGACGTTGCATCCAAACAAAATTGACGTCCTTTTTTGGTGGTATTTGATCGTGACTGCGACATTATGGACACTTTTGACACTATTTTGTGACCATTGTAATTTATACAGCGATCCGGGCTATAAAAATGCACTGATTACTGTGTAAATGACACTGGCAGTGAAGGGGTTAACCACTAGGGGGCGATGAAGGGGTTAAGTGTGTCCTAGGGAGTGATTCTAACTGGGGGGGATGGGCTTCAAGTCACATGACAGCGATCACCGCTCTCAATGACAAGGAGCTGTGATCTCTGTCATGTCACTAGCCAGAATGGGGAAGTGCCTTGTTTACATAGGCACGTCCCTGTTTTGAGATTCCGTGAGACGATCACGGGCCCCCGGCGGACATAGAGTCCGCAGGACCCGCGAGCACGCGGCGCGCGTGCCCACAGAGGGGATGTACCTGTACGCCCATTTGCCCAGCCGTGCCATTGTGCCTACGTATATCGTCGTGCGCTGGTCAGCAAGAGGTTAATCTACACTCAGTACCCCATAATGACAAAGTGAAAACAGAATTTTAGAAATGTCTGTGAATTTATTAGAAAAGGAAAAAACTGAAATACCACATTGGCGTATATTCAGACCCATTGCAACAACACTTGAAATTTAGCTCGGGTGCTTCTCATTTCTCTTGATTGTTGCTTACGCCTTGATTGGTGTATAAAGGCCTCACCGCTGACAATGCAATCTGTATCAGAGCAAAAGCCACGAGGCTAAACTAAGTACCCCATAATGACAAAGTGAAAACTGAATTTTAGAAATATCTGTGAATTTAAAAAAAAGAAAAAAACTGAAATGTCACATGTACTTAACCACCTCACTACAGTGCATTTTCACCCCCTTCCTGACCAAGCCATTTTTCAGCTTTCAGCGCTGACGCACTTTGAATGACAATTGCGCAGTCATACGACACTGTACCCAAATGAAATTGTTATCATTTTTTTCCCCACAAATAGAGCTTTCTTTTGGTGGTATTTGATCACCTCTGCGGTTTTTATTTTTTTTTGCACAATAAACAAAAGAAGAGCGACAAATTAAAAAAAAAAACAATATTTTTTTACTTTTTGCTATACTAAATATCCCCAAAAAATATATAAAAAAACATTTTTTTCCTCAGTTTAGGCCGATACGTATTCTTCTACATATTTTTGGTAAAAAAAAAATCGCAATTAGCGATTATTGATTATTTTTGCGCAAAAGTTATAGCGTTTACAAAATAGGGGATAGTTTTATAGCATTTTTATTAATAATTTTTTATTTACTAGTAATGGCGGTGATCAGCGATTTTTATTGTGACTGCGACATTATGGCGGACACATCGGACATTTTTGACACATTTTTGGCACCATTGTCATTTATACAGCAATCAATGCTATTTAAATGCATTGATTCATGTATAAATGACACTGGCAGTGAAGGGGTTAACCACTAGGGGGCGGGGAGGGGTTAATATGTTCCCTAAGAGTGATTCTTACTGTAGGGGGAGGGGACTCACAAGGGGAGGAGACCGATCGGTGTTTCTCTGCACAGGTGTTCGATCGGCTCCTCTCCTCTGACAGGACCGTTGATCTGTGTGTTTGCACACACAGATCCACGGTCCCGCTGTGTTACCGGGCAATCGCGGGTGCCCAGCGAACATCGCGGCCGCTGGGCACGCGCATCGGGTGCCCAGTGACACGGCGAGAGCGCGCGCGCGCTCCCGGCGGCACGCGCGCGCTCCCGGCGGCACGCGCGCGCTCCCTTTAGTGCACAGAAGGGGAGGGCGTCATATGACGCCCTCCCTGAACGAGAGCTGCGCCGCCTGGCCGTCATTTGACAGGCGGCGGTCGCAAATCGGTTAAAGTGTCACTAATCCCACATCATAAAAAAAAATATCAATAAATGGTGTATTACATGCTGTTCATACTCAGTCACTATGAGATTCCTTTTCTGTATTCTGCAAAAAAAAATGGTTGATCCTGCTGCTCTCTATCTCCCCCTAGGGATTTTGCTGCTGTAGTGTTAACTCTGCACATGCTCAGTTTTCAGTAAGCTTCAATGCTGAGCATTTCTTCCCCATCACATCTGAGCAGCCCATGTGACTATAGAGTCACTCATGTGGGCGTATACACAGTGGTAAATGACAGCCCAACTCCCTCCCTCCTCCTCCTCCATGCCCACTAACCAGCTAAACACAATGGGGTGGGATATTATATGTAAATCAATGGAGGCTTTACCTAAGACACAGGCTGGAGGGGCGGGACACAGCCTGTGACTGGCAGAAATCCGTCCACATCATGTTATTTCCCCAAAATAGTAATAAAGATTTGATTTCAAATATATATTTATATAACAGTTTATTGATATTAATTATTTATTTTACTCTGTATCCCAAAGGCTGTTTTTTTTTAAATATGAACATGTGACCAGCAGCAGAGGACTAGACTTAAAGTGTCACTAAACCCACATCATAAAAAACTATTAGTGAATGGTGTATTTCATGCTGTTCATACTCACTCAGTCGCTATGAAATTTGTTTTCTGTTTTCTGCAAAAAAAACACGGTTGATCCTGCTGTTCCCTACCAAGTCCCCAATTCAGCTAGGGATTTTGCAGAGCAGTGTTGGCAATGTTCTGCATTTCCTCAGTAATCACATCTGAGCAGCCCATGTGATTATAGAGTCACACATGTGGGTGTATACACAGTGGTAAATAACAGCCCAACTCCCTCCCTCCTCCTCCATGCCCACTAACCAGTTAAACACAATGGGGGCGGGATATTATATGTAGATTGATAGAGGCTTCACCTCCCTCTCATTCTAAGACATAGGCTGGAGGGGCGTGGCACAGCCTGTGACAGACAGAATTCTACCCACACCATGTTAATAAAGATTTGATTTCAAATATATATTTGTTTGAATATCAGTAAACTGCTTTAAATTGCCAATTATTTATTTTTACTCTGTATTTTATTTTTTATTTTGAACATGTGGCCAGCAGCAAAGGACTAGAAGCTCCTCCTGCTTATGTTTCCCTGCAGACAAGCTGTGAAAGAGCTGGGTTATGTAACAGGTGGATATTAATTAGGAAAAAGGTTTTTTTTTTTAAATTAAAATAATTACAATGCCATCATCCACATATAGAAATAGAAGGGAGAATAAACAGTGTGTGTTTAGCATCACTTTAAGTATTGAGATTCTTTACTCAGTACTTTGTTGAAGCACCTTTGACAGTAATTACAGCCTTGAGTCTTTTTGAGTATGACGCCAGCATCTTTGCATTCCTGAATTGGGGGATTTTCTGCCATTCTTTGCAAATCCTCTCAAGCTCAGTCAGGTTGGATGGGGACCTTCGGTGGACAGCCATTTTCAGGTCTCTCCACAGAAGTTCAATCGGGTTCAAGTCAGGGCTCTGGCTGGGCCACTCAAGGACATTCGCAGAGTTGTCCCTAAGCCATTGCTTTGTTGTCTTGGCTGTGTGCTTAGGATCGTTGCCATGTTGGAAGGTAAACCTTCAGCCCACTCTGCGGTCCTGAGGGCTGTGGAACAGGTTTTCATTGAGAATATCTTTGTACTTTGCTCCATTCAGCTTTCCCTCAACCCTAAACTGTCTCCCAGTTCCTGCTGCAGAAAAACACCCCCACAGCATGATGCTGCCACCATCATGCTTCACTGTTGGGATGGTATTGGGCAGGTGATGAGCGGTGCCTGATTTCCTCCAGACATAACATCTGAGGCCAAACAATTCAGTCTTGGTTTCATCAGACCAGGGAATCTTGTCCCTACAGTCTGAGAGACCTTCAGGTGCTTTTTGTGCAAATTCCAAGTGGGCTTTTGTGTGTTTTGCAGAGGAGAGGCTTCCGTTTAGCCACTATGACATACAGCTCAGATCAAAGAAGAAAAAGTGCAGCTCAAAAGCTCCAGACCTGTTGAAGACACCCACCCAATGGCGTCGCTAGGGGGTGGCTTTTGGGGCTATAGCCCCGAATCTGGGGACCATAGCCCCAAGTCTCTGCAGGGGTCCCCAAGGGGAGGGGAGGCTCTCTGGGGACCCTGATGTAAGTGGGGGGCTCTCTGGGGACCCTGATTTTAAGGGGGAGGCTCTCTGGTGAACCTGATTTTAAGGGGGAGGCTCTCTGGTGAACCTGATTTTAAGGGGGAGGCTCTCTGGGGACCCTGATTTTAAGGGGGAGGCTCTCTGGTGAACCTGATTTTAAGGGGGAGGCTCTCTGGGACCCTGATTTTAAGGGGGAGGCTCTCTGGTGAACCTGATTTTAAGGGGGAGGCTCTCTGGTGACCCTGATTTTAAGGGGGAGGCTCTCTGGGGACCCTGATGTAAGGGGGAGGGGCTCTCTGGTGACCCTGATTTTAAGGGGGAGGCTCTCTGGGAACCCTGATGTAAGTGAGGGGCTCTCTAGGGACCCTAATGTAAGGGGGAGGCTCTCTGGGGTCTCTGATGTAAGGAAGAGGCTCTCTGGGGACCCTGATGTAAGGGGGCTCTCTGGGGACAGTGATGTAAGGGGGGCTCTCTGTGGACCCTGATGTAAGGGGGCTCTCTGGGGACAGTGATGTACGGGGGGCTCTCTGGGGACCCTGATGTAAGGGGGGCTCTCTGTGGACCCTGATGTAAGGGGGCTCTCTGGGGACAGTGATATAAGGGGGCTCTCTGGGGACAGTGATGTAAGGGGGGCTCTCTGGGGACCCTGATGTAAGGGGGCTCTCTGGGGACAGTGATGTAAGGGGGCTCTCTGGGGACAGTGATGTAAGGGGGCTCTCTGGGGACAGTGATGTAAGGGGGCTCTCTGGGGACAGTGATGTAAGGGGGCTCTCTGGGGACAGTGATGTAAGGGGGGCTCTCTGGGGACCCTGATGTAAGGGGGGCTCTCTGGGGACCCTGATGTAAGGGGGCTCTCTGGGGACAGTGATGTAAGGGGGGCTCTCTGGGAATATACACACACGTATATGTTACTGTATATACATGTGTATGCCCACCCAAGCGTATAACTTTCTTTACTATGCTGCTATGGGCTCTGGCCCCAGATCTTTTGTTGACCTAGCAACGCCCCTGCACCCACCCTATATACGATCTTGCAGGTGCTGGCTCTTCTTAAATTAAGAAGGAAGGAAAAATCCTGGACGGCCGCACACCGCCGAAGGCATCCCTTATACAAGATGCCTTCAGCGGTGTGCGGCCGTCCAGGATTTTTCCTTCCTTCATAAAGCCCAGATCGACGGAGGGCTGCAGTGATGGTTGCCCTTTTAAAACTTTGTCCCATGTCCACACAGGATCTCTGGAGCTCAGTCAGAGTGACCATCGGATTCTCGAATACCTCTTTTACTAAGGCCCTTTTCACCTAATTGCTCAGTTTGGCTGGGTGACCAGCTCTTGGAAGAGTCCTGGTTGTGCCAAACTTCTTCCATTTGAGAATTATGGAGGCCACTGTGCTCTTTGGAACCTTCAGTGTAGCAGAAAAAAAGTTTTTGTAGCCGTCCCCAGATCTGTGCCTTGCAATATAACTGTCTCTGAGCTCTGCAGGCAGCTGTGATGCCTTTCCAAATCATGTCCAATCAACTTCATTTTCAACAGTGTGGACTCCAATCAAGGTGTGGAAACATCTCGGCAACGATTCAGAGAAATGGGAGGCACCTGAGCTGAGTTTCAAGTGTCGTTGCAAAGGGTCTAAACACTTACGCCAATGTGATTTCAGTTTTTCCTCTTTTTTAAATTCTCAGACATTTCTAAAATTCTGTTTTCGCTTTGTCCTTATGGGGTACTGAGTGTAGAATAATGAGAAAAATATGAATTTAAACAACTGTATTATTAGGTGGCAACATACCAACATTGAAAAAAGTGAAGGGGGTCTGAATACTTCAGGAATGCACTTTATATAAGGAATTTTTATAAATTAGGTTTGAGTAGAAGCTCAGGGGGGGGGGGGGGGATGGAAGAACTGGAGTACAGGAGACTTAACATGTGCTTAAACCACTTGCCTACCGGGCACTTTCACCCCCTTCCTGCCGAGGCCATTTTTCAGCTTTCATCGCTGTCGCACTTTGAATGACAATTGCGCGGTCGTGCTACACTGTACCTAAACACATTTTTAGCATTTTATTCACACAAATAGAGCTTTCTTTTGGTGGTACTGCTGGGTTTTTTATTTTTTACAAAAAAAAAAAAAAGACCAAAAATTTTGATTAAATGTTTTTTACTTTTTTTGCTGTCAGTAAATTTTGTAACTAAGTAATTTTTCGCCTTCACTGATGTGCGCTGATGAGGCGGCACTGATGGGCACTGAGAGGCTGAACTGGTGGGCATTGATGAGGAGGCACTAATATGCCGCACTTATGGGCACTGATAGGTGGCACTGATGGGCACTGTTAGGTGGCACTGATGGGCACTAATATCCAGCACTATTGGGCACTGATAAGTGGCACTGGTGGGCAATGATAGGCAGCACGGATAGGCAGTACTGATGGGCACTGATGGGCATTACTGATTGGCATTGATTGACAGCAGTGATGGGCATTACTGATGAGCAGCATGATAGGCGGCACTGATTGCCAGCACTGACTGGCTTCGCTAATGGGCACTTGTGGGCAGTGGTGGGCACTGATTACTGTCACTTGGTGGGCACTGATAGCTGGCATTGGTGGGCACTGATTTGTGACACTATTTTGCAATATTGTAATCAGGGCTCTGATGTCGTCCCAGAATGAGAGCCGCGCCGCCCCGCCCCGCTGTCATTTGGCAGTGGGCGGGCGGCAAGCAGTTAGACAGCAGGCCTATGTTGTGTTTTTTTTTTTTCTTTTTCGATTAAAGCTAGACACACACATTGCAATCTGATTGTATAATCTCCTAGTTACTGTGTAGTGTGACAGCGTGCCATTACATTTATATTCAGATTGTACAAAGTTCCTACCATCTGATTGTAAGCCAAGGTTCACACTGAACTCGCACCATTTCATTCCCGCATGTCAGTCCTGATTTTGGGGGGCGATTTCACTGACATCTGTGCGGGTTTCTGCACCGATGTCTATTGAAATCGCACCCCAAAGTCGCCAAAAGTAGTACAGAAACTACTTTTGGGGATCGGTGCGGCGCCAATTCAGACGGTGCCATTGCCGGCAATAGCCGCTGATTTAGCATGCAATTTGACATGTAATGTGAACCAGGGTTAAAGCTTGTGTCTGGCAGCACTGTTATGTTCTAATGCTCTTTTCCTCCCCAATGTCAGGCTTCAGATATGATCCCTGAGGATGAACCACGAGAGACCTTCCTGTGTCATGTAAACAGACTCGTCAGTGAACTGACCACACCGGCTCAGGAGGTTCCTGTGGACCTGTTGCAGCAAGCTTGGTCAGTAATTAATGCTTTCTTGTGAAGTTTCTGAGATGTGCTTGTATATCATTATTCAAGAAGCAACATGTATAGATAGTTTAGGTCAAATAAGATCTCCGCTAGGCACTGTAGTGGCCGCAAAATGTAATGTGTGCGTGAAACTGCCTAAACGGCATATCAAACCAATACTTTTTGCTAAGCTGGCCATAGATTATACAATTTTCTTATTCAATTTCTTTTATATTTACCTTCAACTATGTAGTGCAAGGGCCTGCCTGACTGCTTACAAATTGAATGACCAGCCTCAGTTTTGGATAGAGTGGGGAATGATTTCAAATGATGTTAAGTTTTATTGCTGCCTGTGTCGCTGCTGAAATGGCCCGCTAAAGTAAAAAGCAAACTGGGGTTCATAGGCGTGCACACAGGGTGTGCCAGGTGTGCCTGGGTACACCCCAATCACCCTGTGTGGTGCAGATTCCCCCTGTCCTGCCCCCCCCCCCCCCCGTGCCGCAGCGCTGCTGGCTTTTCTCCTCTCCTCTCCTGCCAGCTGCTGCTGGGAAAGTTTCAGGTTGGAGAGTAGGGGACTGGAGAATCTCTGTCCTCTGTCTCAAAAGTGAGACATCGGGGGTCTTTTTAAATGGCTGATATTTCACCAAAGCCCCCCAACAGGGCTCTTAAAACAATTGTAAAATAATATTTAAAAAAATAATAAATAATAATATTATGAAAAATAATAATATTATGAAAAATAATAAAAAAAAATAATATTAAAAATACTAAAAAATAATAATGAAAAGAATTTATATTAAAAAAAATTTATATTAAAAAAATTGAAAAAATTAAAAAATACTGACACAGTACACTGCCCTAAATCCAGGTAGAGCTTTAGGGGCTGAATTAGAATGCTTGCAGATTTTGCTGTTTGCTTTCTGCTATACTCCACAGTATTACTCAGTACAGCAGCCTGCATTTTACAGCCCACTCATAAAATGCAGGCAGAGGTATGGAGCCTGTAGTAGGTCACTTATGCCTCGTTTTCCACTGAGCGGTTCGGTACGCTATTTTCAGTGTTTCCATTATGAAAGCGGCCCATACACCCGAACCATACCGCACCATTCAGGGTCCTGCTTCAGATGTGGGGCCATAGAAAATGGAACGGTTCGGTTAGGGCGGAGCTACAATACATTCCACTGATTGGCGGACAGAAAAACGTCTGCCAATCAGTGTGAGGCCACGCTAGGCATTTTTTCTAAACCCCGTATGGACCCTGGTGGTCCGACTTGCAGTGGAAATACTGAATAGGCCGGACCATTCTAACCCTTCCAAACTGTACCGACCCGAACCGATCCGCTCAGTGGAAACGAGGCATAAGTTCTCTCTGCTTCATGCAGCAGAAAAAGCACCCATCATTGGATGAAGACCTGTCACCTTTATTCTGACAGGTTACATGACCCAGTTCTACATTGTAATTTTATTTATTTTTCAAACTATTCACTTTAAGGCGTTGTGCACACTAAATAACGTTATAAAAACGTCAGTAGCTTTTCAGTGAGTTTTTCTTTTTATAACGTTTTTGCAATAGCGCTTTTTAGCGTTTTATTATCGTTTTTTAGCGTTTTTCCATGTTAGCGTTTTTTTTTTTTTTTTTTTTGAAGAAAGATTTTTTTTTTTTTTTTCAATGGATCAAAAAAGTTAAAAAACGCTGGTGAGTGACGTTTTTACAGCTGAAAAACGTCTCTCGGAACCCACTAGTTTTTTTTTTTTTTTACTGCTCAAAAACGCCACTGCCCAAAACTGCTGATAACAGCCTGTGTGTGCATGGACACATAGGATAACATGATGGAGAGTTTAATGACTGTAGAAAAAAACGTCTACAGCCAAAAAAAGCTGCTGTAAAAACGTCAAAATACGTCCAGTGTGCACGAGGCCTAAAAGCAATTCATCAGCTTGCATTTGTCCCCCGATCTATTATAACAATGGCTGTCAGTTATCATCTAGCTGCAGCAAGTATTCTGTGTATGTCAGTGCACACAGCTATGGGATCATGCAGTTGTTTATATTCCTGCAAATATAGAGTAACATGCTGAGGAGCAATAAGCATACCTCCCAATATTTAGAGATGGGAATGAGGGACACCTACTAGCATGTGTAGGCATAGGACACACCCCCTGTCACACCCCCTTAAAGGAGAATTACCCCCCCCCCCCACAAAAAAAAGGTTAATTTAAATCCACAAGGGCTTTTTTTACCATTACTATTCCTTTATATTGGCTTTTAAATTTACAAATGCAGCAAATAAAAAGTGCATTTTATATACAACTATATAGATCAGACCAAAATGAGGGACAAATGAGGAGGAAAGAGGGACAGAGGGACAATGCTCCAAATCAGGGACAGTCCCACCAAATCAGGGACAGTCGGGAGCTATGGGGGTGGGGGTAGTTGTTTGTGGCAGCCTGGGGAGGTCTATTGTTGCTGGGGGGGTCTATGGTTGATGTGGGGGGTCTATAGTTGTTGGCTGCAGGGGATCTATTGTATTGCTTTTCTTATTATCAGTGTCAAATTCCATACAAATTACTTCCATACAAATTACTTAGTTCTGTATTACTTAAAATGGGTGATATCTTTCTGTTAAAAAAAAAAAAATTGTGATACTGGGAGGTGGGTAGGAGGTGGAACTAAGGGATGGTGCTCGAAGGTGGGAGCTATGAATAAGCAGAGCCGATCTACATTCTAGTGTATAAGGTCCCATCTCACCCAGGGCCGGTGCTACCACTAGGCAAACTAAGCAGCCGCCTAGGGCGCCCTGCTGCCTAGGGTGCCCCTCCGCTGGTGTTCCTACTATCTTCTCTCTGCAGCAAGCAACTAAGTCTCGGCATCAGCAGTCAGCTGCCGCTCCATTCACACAGTGTCAGAAGCGCAGCGGCAGAGAAATGTGTCTGTGTCCCGACTCCCGAATGAATGGAAGCAAGCAAACATTCTTTGATGGGCACTGGTAAGGCTGCATTGATGGGCGCTGGTGAGGCTGCATTTGATGGGCGCTTCATTAAAAAGGTGGGGTATAAATGGGCAGGCAAAAGGGGGTGGAGCCAAGAGGGGGGGAGACAAAATTAGGTTTAGCCTAGGACAGTGATGGTGAACCTTGGCACCCCAGATGTTTTGGAATTACATTTCCCACGATGCTCAAATACACTGCTGAGTGCATGAGCATCATGGGAAATGTAGTTCCAAAACATCTGGGGTGCCAAGGTTCACCATCACTGTCCTAGGATGTCAAAAATCCTTGCACCAGCCCTGATCTCACCTGGCCATAAACGGTAGTTTTGATTGTCAGTAGCATCACTTTTATATCAGGAATGATTTTCTTATCTCAGTCTGTATATTTTTACACCTCTGTTTTCAGTCTTCAGCTATGGAGGGACGCCATCGATAAATTAGTGGAACGGTCCATGGAGCTACGATTTGTACTGGGCATGCCCGACAAGGATGTGACAGCAGAAGTTATAATAGAACAGACAGGTAATATCTTCTAATTATGTCCAGTATGTATGAATACACTGAATGGAATGGAGTAAATACAACCTGCTGTTACTTGTATGCGCTCACAGTTGCAGTGCAGAGCTTATTAATCAGTTTGACGAAACACCACTCATGGCTTAAAAACACTCCAGAAGCAAAAGAAACCATATAGAGGTTCCATTCAAAGTAGTATTAACCCTTTCATGCCTAAGCCTTTTTCTTTTTTTTTAACTTTCAAGATTTTTATTAGTTTTTCAAAACATAAATAACAAAGGAAAAATTATACAGTTACATATTCTAGATACTGCATCTCTAGGATAACTGGATCAGTTTCAGAACTAATAAATTTCCATATAATGTTATTATCACAAAATAATGGTAGCTTAAATATCTATACAAGTGGATAGGATGCCTAAGCCTTTTTCTGACATTTGTTGCTTACAAGTTAAAATACGTATTCTTTGCTAGAAAATAGAACCCCCAAACATTATATATATATAATTGATTAATTATCACGCACGTACAGATCCAACTACTTTTAGCTGATCTCCTTGCATTGCAACTCTGCATTAGTCAGTGGTAAATGTGGTATACCTTATATACAATCACCCGTCACTAGTTAGTTTCCACAATCCATGACTTAACTTCACAGTTCACACAAATACGTTTTAAATTCAAACTGTAGCACTGACGTAAGTAATTTTTTTTCCCACAGTAGCGTGACAATCCCTCCACCTCCAGTCTAACTAATCACTCTCACCTTATGGCATGGACCCCTGTGCAAACAGGTGGTCATGCAAGCGGGTATCAAAAGGGTTAACACGGACCATAAACTTCTCTCACGTCTCCTTAGATCTCAGCAAGGACGCCAGGTCATGGGTAGAAAGAAAAGATCTAAGTGCTCACCGCCTAAGTATAAGATTACATTTTTGTGTTCAAACACAAATTACTCACATAAAGATGATAAAAACACGGCAATCGTGTTAGTTCCGTAGGGTAGCAGCGGGTGACATCATGTGTAGCTCCTCCCCCGTACACGTTACGTTCAATCAGAACTTCAACGTCACCGGACTCCTCCCCCCTTCCCTTCGTTAGCAGGTGGAGGCACTTGGGGAAAGGGGGAGGAGTCCGGTGACGTCACCGGAACTCCCTGAAGACCCAGAATCCGGCAGAGAGGTGAGTATCAATCAAAAAAATGAATCCATTAATCAAGGAATTAATCTTTAATTTCCACAGCCCTAGAAAAAAGATACTTTCATGAATTAAAATATTTTTTTTTTAATGTGAAAGATGATGTTATGCCGAGTAAATAGATACCTAACATGTCAAGCTTTGAAATTGCGCACACTCGTGGAATGGCGACAAACTCTCCATAGGCGACGCTTTAAAAAAATGTAACGGTTACCAGGTTGGAGTTACAGAGGAGGTATTTTGCTAGAATTATTGTTCACACTCGACGATCGTGGCGATACCTCACATGTGTGATTTGAACACCGTTTACATTTGCGGGCGCGACTTACGTAAGCGTTATTATTGTTGCGTGAGCACGCGGGGACGGAGGTGCTTTACATTTTTTAAATATTTTTTTGCTTTTTTTTTTTTTTTTTACAGTGTCCCTTTAAAAAAATAAAAATAAATTCTGATCACTTTTATTGCTGTCACAAGTAATGTAAACATCCCTTGTGACAGTAATAGGTGGTGACAGGTACTCTTTATGAAGTACTCCTTTGCACTTAAAAGTATTCAGATCGCCAAAATCAGCAGCTGTAGCTGCAGGCATCACCCCGGTTTAACCCCTTCAAGCCATGAACGCAAATTTGCATACGGTCGGCGCAAAGGGGGTCAAACAATCCATTGAAAAAAGTTAATTTCTCTTCCTTTCATTGTAGTACTCAGTCGGGTCTTTTGATTTTTGATATTGACCAATGGGCAAATCCAGAAAATCTCAAAAACAAATTTATATTTAAATACATTTACTGTGCTCCATAATTGTTTTTTTTTTTTACTTTTAGGCCCCATGTACACGAGACGCAGATGCAAACTCTGCTGAACGCATGTTTTAAAAACAGAAACCTGCATTTAAAAATGCGCGTTTTAATGCTGCGTTTTACTGCGTTTGCGTCTATAAGCGTTTGTAAAGATAACATCATATAGACCCTCTCCAAGCTCAGAAAGCATGTATTATTAACTATTTCTGCCATTTTGATCAGAGTGACCAGCAGCAGAGAGAGCAGTTGTACACTTGCATTTGCCCCTCTTTCTGTGTTTTTTTTTTTGGAAATGGATCCCATATTGAATATCTGTCAGGAAATGCTCCTGATGTTGCTCTTGATGAGGCAGCAACGTCGTTGCAAATTGCGTGAGAGGTCCAGAGTCAGATCTCGTCGATATTGGACCCGTCCGTTGATGGCACAGCGAATGTCCGTTGGATATTTCACAAACATGGTGGGGGGGTTGGGGCTGACTAGACATTGGTATGCAGGTTTTTCTTTGTGAAAAAAGACATTGCTATGCTTTGGTCAGACTAGGTGGAGTCACTGATTGGATTAGAAATTGGATGAAGGGTTGGGGCAAAGAAGTGGAGGCATTCCTCATTGTCTAAGCCTCCTAAAAATCTAGAGTTTTTTATGGCATTGCATCAGTGAGTATATATGCTCTATGAAATATCTAAAGTAATTACGACATTTTAAACCAATTTTTTTTTTTGTATTTTTTATGGTTCACCATCATATTTCTGAGTTTTCTGGTCCAAAAAATTGGGTTCCTTTTAAAAACGCTTATAAACGCAAACACAGGTGCCGCGTTTTGCGTCTGAAACATGGAAAAGCAAAGTGTCAGAACCCATTTTTTTGCTTCTGGAAAAACGAGGTTAACCACTTGCTTACTGTGCACTTAAACACCCTTCCTGCCCAGACCAATTTTCAGCTTTCGGTGCTCTCACACTTTGAATCACAATTACTCAGTCATGCAACACTGTACCCAAATGATTTTTTTGTCCTTTTTTTCCCACAAATAGAGCTTTCTTTTGGTGGTATTTGATCACCTCTGGGTTTTTTATTTTTTGCGCTATAAATGAAAAAAGACCGAAAATTTAGAAAAAAAACGAATTTTTCTTAGTTTATGTGATAAAATTTTGCAAATTATTAATTTTTCTTCATAAATTTTGGCCACAATTTATATTGCTACATATCTTTGGTAAAAATAACCCAAATTAGTGGATACTATTTGGTCTTTGTGAAAGTTATAGAGTCTACAAGCGGTGGTGCGAATCATACAAAATTGATCACATCTGATGTACTGGTGACCTATCTCATTTCTTGCGACCCAAACAAGCCAGGAAAGTACAAATACCCCCCAAATGACCCCTTTTTTGAAAGTAGACATTCCAAGGTATTTAGTAAGAGGCATGGTGAGGTTTTTGATGTTGTAATTTTTTTCCCACAATTCTTTGCAAAATGAAGAATTTTTATTTTTTATTTTTTCCCCACAAAATGTTCATTGTAATAGGTTATTTCTCTCACATGGCATGTGTATACCACAAATGACACCCCAAAATACATTCTGCTACGCCTCCTGAGTATTACGATACCACATGTGTGGGACTTTTACACAGCCTGGCCACTTACAGAGGCCCAATATTGAAATAGCACCATCAGGCGTTCTACATGCATAAATGACACATCTCATTTCTCAACCACCTATTACACTTTTGAAGGCCCTGGAGCACCAGGACAATGGAAACGCCCACAAAGTGACCCCATTTTGGAAAGCTAACACCCTAACGTATAATCTATGAGGCATAATGAGTCTTTTGAACGGTTCATTTTTTTCCAGAAGTTTTGGGAAAATGTGGAAAAAAAAATGAAAACGCATTTTTTTTACGCTAAGTTGTTCATTTATAAGATATTTCCAACACATAGCAAGTACATAGCAAAAATTACACCCCAAAATACATTCTGCTACTCCTCCTGAGTATGGCGATCCCAAATGTGTGAGACTTTTACACAGCTTGGCCACATACAGAGGCCCAACATCCATGTAGCACCATCAGGTGTTCTAAAGGCATAAATTACACATTTCATTTCCTGAGTACCTATCACATTTTTGAAGGCCCTGGAGCACCAGGACAATAGAATTACCCACAAAGTGACCCCATTTTGGAAAGAAAACACCCCAATGTATATTCTATGAGGCATAATGAGTCTTTTGAACATGTAATTTCTTTCCACAAGTTTTTGGAAAATGTGGAAAGAAAATTAAAACCAATTTTTTTCTTACAAAGTTGTCAATTTAGAAGATCTTTATAACACATAGAATGTACATAGCCAAAATTACACCCCAAAATACATTCTGCTACTCGTCCTGAGTATGGCGATACCCCATGTGTCAGACTTTTCCACTACCTGGCCACATACAGAAGCCCAACATGCAAGTAGCACCTTTAGGCTTCTAACACATAGCATGTATACACCAAGAATTGCACCCCAAAATACATTCTGCTGAGCAAAGGGTAAAAAAAAAGGCTCACCTGTGGTTCTAGCAGGCAGGAATACCGTTCCAGAGCAGTCAAAGTTCAGTTCAGGTAACAGGCATAGGTATGGCTAGTTCAGGTAACAGGCAAAGGCATGGCCAGTTCAGGTGCCAGGCAAAGGCATGGCCAGTTCAGGTGCCATGCAAAGGCACGGCCAGTTCAGGTGCCATGCATAGGCACGGCCAGTTCAGGTGCCATGCAAAGGCACGGCCAGTTCAGGTGGCAGGCAGAGGCATGACCAGTTCAGATGGCAGCAGGTGGCACTTTGTACATTAGGCCTTGGTCAGGTAAGACCTGAGGACAGGGGTAGAGGCTTCTTCCCACCCAAATCTCTACGAAGCCTCCGAGTCTCCAGACCCTAATCCGAGAAAACAAAACCTGGAGAAAAATGTTTTCTCCACTCGGAAAACCTTTTCTGGAGCCCCTCACATGTGAGACCCCTGTGCTGTACAGTGGCAGGGCAAATGATCAGTTCAGGAGGCAGGCAAAAAGAATGGTCATTTAACAGGCCGAGGTCAATTCACGTTGAAGGCAGAAAGATGTTTGGCAGAGGCATAGTCGTTAACAGTCCGGGTCATTCACAGAAATGGCAGAAAGTGGAAACTGGAAAAAAGTCATCTAATAGTGCAGTGAAGTATGATAGCTTCGAAAGCACGTTCCAATACAGAGGCCTGGATGGGAGGGACAGTCGGGACAGTAGTATCGGGTGTCGTGGCGATTTCCCCTACTTGAACACACACGACATTTTTTTTGGGGTTTGCGACCTGTTTGGGTAGGAGGGAGAAGTTCAGGAAAGTGCCTTTCATGGAGTCTGGATACTTCATCAGAGCGAATTAGTTGAGTGGGTTGGCCATGGGGATAGATGAGGGCTGTGAGGACGTCTTCTTGAAATCTGAGATAGGTCAGGGAACTTTGGGTGCACTTAGAAAAAATAATATAGGAATTGAACATGGCTAGTTGCATCAAATAAATGGCGACTTTTTTGTACCAAAAAAGCGATCTCCTGGTGGCCAAGTAGGGCTGCATCATCTGGTCGTTCATATCCACCCCCCCCCCATGTATAGGTTATACTCGTGGATACATTTTGGCTTCTGGACGGCGCCTCTTCTTCTCTGCAGTTCCACCAAGGTGTCGTTGTGTATTGTGGAAAGGATGTAGACGTCTCTTTTTTTGTCTCGCCACTTCAGCGCTAGTACCTCTTCAGTCCACATACTGGCCTTTTCACCCGTCTTCAAGTTCTTGGTGACCAATGTCTGTGGGAAGCCTTTGCGGTTGGTCCGCGCTGTCCCACAGGCCACAGTCTGCTTTAGGTAGAGATGGCGGAAAAGTGGGAGACTTGTGTAGAAATTGTCTACATATAGGTGATAACCTTTCCCAAGCAGTGGTTGGATCAGCTGCCAGACAATTTTGCCACTTGTTCCCATGTAGGTAGGGCATCCAGGGGGGTTTAGCTTTTTGTCTTTTCCCTCATAAATTATGAAATCATATGTGTAGGCCGTGGCCCTGTCACACGCCTTATAAAATTTTACCCCACGTCTGGCTCGTTTACTGGGCATGTATTGTTGGATTCCAAGTCTTCCAGTGAAGTGTAATAGTGACTCATCTACACAGATATTTTTATCTGGGGTAAACAGTCGTTTGAAGCTGGCGCAAAAAAAATTGATTAGGGGCCGAATTTTGAATAATTTATCATAACTGGGATGATTTCGAGGGAGGCATTGGGCATTGTTATTGAAATGTAAAAATCGCATTATCATTTCATAACGGGTTCTGGGCATCATTGATGAATAGATCGGCATGTGGTGGATATGTAGGGTAGACCAGTAGGAATGGAGTTCATTTTTTTTTGTCAGCCCCATGTTGAGGGTTAGGCCAAGGAAAATTTTAAATTCTTCAATGGTGAGGGGTTTCCAAACAAAAGGGCTGGCATAGGAAGAACTTGGATTGTTGGCTATATGTTGGCTGGCATATAGATTACATTGCTCCACAATGTAGGTTAGGAGATCATTGGGAAAAAATAAGTGAAAATAATAAAGTGGGGTTACATTTTCCGTCCGTATCTGAGGGCCTGGCTGGGCTGTAAAAAGGGGAATTACAGGTTCTACTGACGTATCGGGCAGCCATGTTGGATACAGTAGAACATCTGGAAGGGTAGTACTGCCTCGTTGATGTGATGCTCCATTGCTAGCATCTGGCCTATCTTCTAGGAAGGTTGCCAAACTGCTGGTGGATGGCTGCCTATCCCGGAGTGCTGCGCTGCTGGTGGATGCCTGCATATCATCCTGGAGTGCTGTGCTGCTGGTGGATGCCTGCATATCATCCTGGAGTGCTGTGCTGCTGGTGGATGCCTGCATATCATCCTGGAGTGCTGCGCTGCTGGTGGATGCCTGCATATCATCCTGGAGTGCTGCGCTGCTGGTGGATGCCTGCGCCTGCTCATTTCTCCTGCTTCTCTTTGTTAGGATTCTATCATCCTCTGTTTCCATCTCGGAGCCACTGCTGTCCACTGGCTCATAGTCGCTATCCGAGTCTGACAGAGAGAGTTCCCCGCTACTCTCGTCTGACATACTTTGGAGTATCTGGCAAGCCTCCTCTGCGCTGTATGACCTTTTAGTCATGTTGACTGGCAGATGCGACTGATGGCGGGCAGATGCGACTGATGGCGGGTGTCAGATGCGACTGATGGCGGGTGTCAGATGCGACTGATGGCGGGCGGACAGATGCGACTGATGGCGGGCGGACAGATGCGACTGATGGCGGGCGGACAGATGCGCCTGATGGCGGGCGGACAGATGTGCCTGATGGCGGGCGGACAGATGTGCCTGATGGCGGGCGGACAGATGTGCCTGATGGCGGGCGGACAGATGTGCCTGATGGCGGGCGGACAGATGTGCCTGATGGCGGGCGGACAGATGTGCCTGATGGCGGGCGGACAGATGTGCCTGATGGCGGGCGGACAGATGTGCCTGATGGTGGCGGGCTGATGTGTTTGGTGGCGGGCGGCTGATGGCCGGAAGATTTGCGGATTATGGCGGGCAGCTGTGCCGGATGATGGCGGGCAGCTGTGCCGGATGATGGCGGGCAGCTGTGCCGGATGATGGCGGACAGCTGTGCCGGATGATGGCGGGCAGCTGTGCCGGATGATGGCGGGCAGCTGTGCCGGATGATGGCGGGCAGATGTGCCGGATGATGGCGGGCAGATGTGCCGGATGATGGCGGGCAGATGTGCCGGATGATGGCGGGCAGATGTGCCGGATGATGGCGGGCAGATGTGCCGGATGATGGCGGACAGATGGACACTGTGTTTTGGGGACACTGTGTTTTGGGGACACTGTGTTTTGGGGACACTAGCTAGGTGATCAGTGGGTTAACAGCAGACAAACAGCTATATAACTCACTGATCTCCTGGCTGCAGCACAGATCTCTCTTCCTCTCCTCACTGACAGGCTCTGTGTGAGGAGAGGAAGAGATGAGAGCAGTTACAACTGCTCTCTATTTACATTACATGACGACTGTGATTGGACACAGTCGTCATGTGATCAGGAGGGCCAATCAGATGGCCCTCCTGTCTCACACTGCTCAGCTGTCTCTGGGGGACACAGGCAGATCGGGATCGCGCCGCTGCGCGGGCACGCAGCGGCGCGATCTCCTGTCATCTGCCGCCCTTCCCCCTTTGTTGACATTGCGATGGCTGTGATTAGACACAGCCATCGCATGGATCAGGAGGGCAAATACATTGCCCACCTGCCGTGCCGAGATGCGGCGTGTGCGGGGGACACGCGCGCATCGGGATCGCGCGGATGCGCGGGAGCGCGCCCGCGTGATCCCGCTACTTCTGAAGGACGTTCCGGAACGTCCAGTCAGAAGTAGACGGCTCCCACCCGGCCGTATATGTGCAGTGGCCGGGTGGGAAGTGGTTAAACGCAACTGCATAAAAACGGGGAAAAACGAGACTGTGTACATGGACACATAGGATAACATTGCATGCGTTCAGGGGCAGTTGAAAGAAGTGTCCAACTGCCTCTGAATGCGCGTTTTAACAGCGTCTTGTGTGCATGAGGCCTTAAACTTTTAACTTGTCTCAGTAGCTCACCAAACATCTGGCAGGGGGGCTCAAACACTTTAGCTTAACCACTTCCCGACCGCCTCACGCCAATATACGTCGGCAGAATGGCACGGCTGGGCAAAACCACGTACCGGTACATGGTCCTTTAAGAGCCCAGCCGTGGGTCGCGCGCGTCGGGAGCTCCGTGACCCCGGCCGCAGGACCAGCTGACCCGATCGCCGCTGGTGTCCCGCGATCGGGTCAAAGAGCTGAAGAACGGGGAGAGGTCTGTGTAAACAAACCTCTCCCCGCGGTTCCAACACTGCCTGTCACGAATCGGCTGTTCCCTGTCATCGGGAAACCCGATCAGTGACGTCAGACGTCAGCCCCGCCCCCTAATGTAAAAAAAAACACACACGTCACAGACCATAACCCCTCCCCGCCCCCTAGTGGTTGACTCTTTCACTGCCACTGTCATTTATACAGGAATCAATGCATTTAAATAGCATTGATTGCTGTATAAATGACAATGGTCCCAAAAATGTCCAATGTGTCCGCCATAATGTCGCAGTCACAATAAAAATCGCTGATCACTGCCATTACTAGTAAAAAAAATAAAATATTAATAAAAATGCTATAAAACTATCCCCTATTTTGTAAATGCTATAACTTTTGCGCAAACCAATCAATCGCTAATTGTGATTTTTTTTACCAAAAATATGTAGAAGAATACGTATCGGCCTAAACTGAAAACTATTGTTTATAGCGCAAAAAATAAAAACCGCAGGGGCGATCAAATACCACCAAAAGAAATCTCTATTTGTGGGAAAAAAAGGACGCAGATTTTGTTTGGGAGCCACGTTGCACCACCGCGCAATTGTCAGTTAAAGCAACGCAGTGCCGAATCGCAAAAGGGGGCCTGGTCCTTTGGCTGCAAATTGGTCCGGGGCTGAAGTGGTTAACAGCGTCTCGTGTGCATGGGGCCTTAAACTTTTAACTTGTCTCAGTAGCTTACCAAACATCTGGCAGGGGGGGCTCGGACACTTTAGCTTAAATGGTTAACTCCACTATCGTGAGAAAAAAAAAAAAATAGCAAATAATTTTGATATTTGATCCACCTAGGTTGAGCATGTCGAGTCTCTTTTCTTGGAGATTTGCATTCTGATCTGTGTATTGGACCCACACTGATGTACACTCCAGGATGCACTTGGACACTCATGCAGGTCTGTGCATTGATTTCAACAGGCTGCCTGCACGGGGCCCCTGTGCATCCTACGTAAATGTCGACAGCCATTCGCATTGGTGTGAAGTTCATTATGCCTGTGTGAATACGTGTGACTTCAAAATTATTTGTTTTCTCAGTTGGGTTTGATAATAACTTTTGTTCTAAAAGTGGAAATCCGCACTAATGTGCCTGCACACCCTCTAATGTGATGAAAATCCCCATCACACCATGACTGCATCTGCTTTTGTATTTGTCCTCGTGAAACATGAATTCGTTTATTTAAAATTGCTATTAAAAGGTACTCACAAAAATGCAGTAATCAATCACTTGTAAAATCCACAATAGGTTGAACAGCTCAATTTACATAGAGCTGAATGCATTTTCGGGGGGGCCCTGAAAACGTATTCAGCTGTATTATGATTGTGGCTGTGGTCAGCGATTGGGCTTTAATGCCCATTCTGTGACTGGCCTGAGGTTATTGGTGCTCAGCTCCCCCCCCCCCCCCCCCCTTGTGGATTTTATAAACAATTGATAACTGCACTTTTGTGAGTACCTTTAAAGTGCTGTTTCCACCAAAATGACAACATTATGCCTATTTACATTAAATGTGACAATAAAAAAATATTTGGATAAAAAAAAAAAATTTCACTTACCTATTTCTCCCTGTTGCTAGGTGGTCCCACGAAATCTGCCTCTTCCTCAGCCAAGGCTAGAAACGTCACTTCCTCTCGGCAGTCAGTCATCTGGGACACGTGACAGGTCCCAGATGACTGTGCGACGTATCACGATGTGCGGCGCCGCTCGCGCATGCGCAGTGGGTGCCAGGCTGTGAAGCCACAGCCGGGTGCCCACAGTAAGGATGCCGGCGCCGCGAGCGGAGCGGTGAACGAGGGGGTGCTTCGTTCCCCCGCATCGCTGGACCCTGGGACAGGTAAGTGTCCGATTCTTAAAAGTCAGCAGCTGCAGTATTTGTAGCTGCTAACTTTTAAAACATTTTTTTTGATGGGCCCTCCTCTTTAAAGAGCAATATTAAAAAAAAACTATTTCATACTTTGCAAGGACAAGGTGCTTTGTCCTTCTTTTTGTCTTTTAAAGTGGTGTTTCCCCCTAAAAAAAAATAAAAAAATAATAATTGGAAATACATCTAAATGCCTGTTGCTAGGGGGTCCCTCGTAGTCTGCCTCCTTCGGTGCCTGGGCTCGTGACATCACTTCCCCTCGTCGCAGGAAGGGCTCCCCAGTCATCTGGGACCTGTCACGTGTCCCAGATGACTGTGCGGCCAATCACGGCGCCGCGAGTGCCCGGCTGTGAAGCCACAGCCTGGGGTGCCCACAGTTGCAATGCCGGCCCAGCCGAGCGGATCGGGGGGAGAGCGGAGCTTCGACCCCCCCGCATCGCTGGACCCTGGAACAGGTAAGTGTCCGATTATTAAAAGTCAGCAGCTGCAGTATTTGTAGCTGCTGACTTTTTATTTATTGTTTGAGAAATACACCTCTTTAACCACTTAAGGGCCGGGCCTCTTTTTTAGATTTGTTGTTTACAAGTTAAAAACATTTTTTTTTGCTAGAAAATTACTCAGAACCCCAAACATTATATATTTTTTTTTTCTAACACCCTAGAGAATAAAATGGCGGTCGTTGCAATACTTTGTCACAACGTATTTGCGCAGAGGTCTTACAAGCGCACTTTTTTTGGAAAAAATAGCCTTTTTTTTTTTTTTTTTTTATATCGTGAAAGATAATTTTACGCGGAGTAAATTGATACCCAACATGTCACGCTTCAAAATTGAGCCTTCTTGTGGAATGGGGACAAACTTTTAACCTTAAAAATCTCCATAGGCGACGTTTAAAAAAATTCTACAGGTTGCATGTTTTGAGATACAGAGGAGTTCTAGGGCTAGAATTATTGCTCTTGCTCTACCGATCGTGAGAATACCTCACATGTGTGTTTTGAACACCGTTTTCATATGCGGGCGCTACTCACGTATGCGTTCGCTTCTGCACGCAAGCTCGGCTGGACGGGGCACGTTTAAAACCTTTTTTTATTTTTTTTCTTATTTATTTTACCTTTTATTTTTTATTTTTACACTGTTATAAAAAAATAAATTGCGTCACTTTTATCCCTATTACAAGGAATGTAAACATCCCTTGTAATAGAAAAAAGGCATGGCAGGACCTCTTAAATATGAGATCTGGGGTCAAAAAGACATCAGATATCATATTTACACTAAAATGCAATAAAAATAAAAAATTGTCATTTAAAAAAAAATTTTTATAAAAAATGTCCCTTTAAGAGCTATGGGCGGAAGTGACGTTTTGACATCGCTTCTGCCCTGCAGTGTCATGGAGATGGGTGGGGGCCATGCACAGCCAGTGAGAGGACCGGATCTCTTCTGTCGCTGCTGATGGCTCCGGTAAGCGGCGGAGGGCACCGGAGCACGGCGGGGCGCTCACGCCGCCGATAAAAGTGATCTTGCGGCGATTCTGCCGCAGAGACCACTTTTATCTTGTAGCCGACCGCCGGCCAAACCAAGTGGTTAATACACAACAGATCTCCCTGTTTTTTAAAGTTGATCCAGGGAACATTCGTAAACAAACCGGCGTCATGTCATGACGCCGGTTCCTCCCCTCTCTGTACCGATCAGTACAGTGAGAGAGGGAGGGATTGTTTGCAGCTCTGTGGGCACTACAGATCGAGCCCACAGCGCTGCTCATATTCTGCCACTGCCAGTACTGCCATACTCTACATCAATACTCTGCAGCAATACTATGCAATACTCTGCCAATACTCGCCAATACTCTGTCAATATTCTCCAATAAATTTTAACAGAAACAAATAATTTTATTATTTTTTACCAAATTTTCAGTCTTTTTTGATTTATAGTGCAAAAAATAAAAACCCAGCGGTGATTAAATACCACCAAAAGAAATCTCTATTTGTGTGAAAACAAGGACAAACATTTCATATGGGTACAGTGTTGTCATTCAAAGTGTGAGAGCACCAAAAGCTTAAAATTGGTCTGGTTAGGAAGTAGACATGTGCACAACAAAAAAATCTGTTTATTTTCGTTTCGTTTTTTTCGTTTCCGAAAAAAATTCTTTTTTTTCCGTTTCGGTTTTTTTCGTTTCTGTTGATTCGTAACGATTCGTACATTCGTAAGAGTTATTTTTTCGTTGATTCGTTTTTCCGTTAGTTTAATTTTCGGACGCATTCGTATTTATTCGTACATTCGTAACATTCGTAACATTCGTAGATTCGTAATCGGAGCATAATTTATAATTTTATGTAATGTGTATGCTATTATTACATTTTAATAATTTACGAATCTAAAAAAAAAGTTACGAATCGAAAAAAAAAGTTACGAATGTACGAATTTTTTTGTTCAATAGAGATACGGAATCGAAAAAAAATAAGTTACGAATCGAAAAAAAAGATACGAATGTACGAATTTTTTTGTTCAATCCATTCGAAGCACGTTTAGCAGCACCATTGTAAGGGACACGGAAAATTACCAATTCAACAAAAAAAAAAGTTACGAATGTACGAATTTTTTCGTTCGTTTTCGTTTTTTGGATTTTCGGATTTTTTTCGTTCGTTTTCGTTTTTCGGATTTTCTTCATTAGTACATTCGTTGTTTCTAATTAGTTTTTTTTGGATTTTCGTTGTTTTTCGGATTCGTTCGATTCGAATGATTCATTAATCGGATTCGTACGATTCGAACGATTTGTTACGATTCGTTATTCGGATTCGTACGATTCGAAAGATTCGTTCATTCATACGAAAACGAACGAACGAAAATAACGAAAAAAAAAAAAAAAAAAAAACGAAAAAAAAAACGAAACGAATTGCACATGTCTATTAGGAAGGGGGTTTAAGTGCCCAGTGGGTAAGTGGTTAAAGTGGAAGTAAACCCTTCCAAATGACTTTAGCCTACAGGTAAGCCTAGATTAAGGCTTACCTGTAGGTCCAATAAATATCTCCTAAACCTACATGGTTTAGGAGATATTTAGAAATGAAAAGGCATCGCTACAGAATGCGCCGTAGACAGCGGCGCGCAGGCGCACTGAGGGCGCACTGAGGATGCCGAGATCATGGCGATATGCCGATCTCGTGCGCATGCGTGGGAGTGACGTCATCGCCGATCTAGCGAATGATAGCGCTGGAGCGGCGAGACCCGGAAGTCACTCCGGCCCTGGATGGCGGCGCAGAAGATCGTGGATGAGGACCGCTTCGGGGGCTTCGTTTTCAGGTAAGTCTTTCATAATGAGCTAGTATGCTATGCATACTAGCTCATTATGCCTTTGCTTTGCAGGGTGTCTTTTTTTTTTTTTTTTTTTTTAAGAGGCTTTACTTCCTCTTTAAAGTGAAGCTGTGATTCCCTGTACAGGCAAAAGAAACATGTTCACCTCCTCCCCAGCGGAAAAAAGGATACTTCAGCTGCTGGGAGAGAAGGAAACTACCATGCTAGCTGCTGGGAGGGCAAAATTATCCAGGATGGGCAAATTACAGGTTAGCTTTAACCACTTCAGCCCCGGACCATTTGGCTGGCCAAAGACCAGAGCACTTTTTGCGATTCGGCACTGTGTCGCTTTAACTGACAATTGCGCGGCCGTGCGACGTGGCTCCCAAACAAAATTGACGTCCTTTTTTCTCCACAAATAGAGTTTTCTTTTGGTGGTATTTGATCACCTCTGCAGTTTTATTTTTTGCGCTATAAACAAAAAAAGTGCGTAAATTTTGAAAAAACACATTATTTTTTACTTTATGCTATAATAAATATCCCCAAAAAATATATACATTTTTTTTTTCCACAGTTTAGGCCGATACGTATTCTTCTACATATGTTTGGTAAAAAAAAAATTGCAATAAGCGTTTATTGATTGGTTTGCGCAAAAGTTATAGCGTCTACAAAATAGGGGATAGTTTTATGGGATTTTTATTAATCTTTTTTTTTTTTTACTAGTAATGGTGGCGATCATTGATTTTTATCGTGACTGCGACATTATGGCGGACACATCGGACACTTTTGGCGCTATTTTGGGACCATTCACATTTATACAGCGATCAGTGCGATTAAAAATGCATTGATTACTGTGTAAATGTGACTGGCAGTAAAGGGGTTAAGTGTGTCCTAGGGAGTGATTCTAACTGTGGGGGGGGGGAGGGGCTGTGTGTGACACACTACTGATCACTGCTCTCGATTACAGGGAGCTTTGATCAGTGTCCTGTCACTAGGCAGAACAGGGAAATGCTTGTTTACATCAGCATTTCCCCATTCTTCCTTTCCGTGAGACGATCGCGGGTATGCCCGTGGACAACGAGTCCGTGGGATCACACTCACGGAGCTTGCAGCGAGCGCGCACGCAATGGCACGGTGGCAAATTTAAAAGGACGTACCTGTACGCCCATTTGCCTGTCCGTGCCATTGTGTCGACGTATATATACATGTGGCGGTCGGCAAGCGGTTAAAGGGTAACTCCACTTTTGTGGGGAAAAAAAATAGCAAATAAAAAAAAATAATAATATAACGTATAGAACTGTGACACAAGTCATATTGTAATTGAATGTAATTAAAAATTACCTTTCCTTTTCAATCTGCAGTGCTGTAATTTTCTTAAATGTATGCAATGCAATATGACTACCTGGAGGTGTTCTGTACACAGAATCTGTACAGAACGCCCCTCTAGAAACATCATTTTCCTGCTTGTGTTATTGGCTCTCCGATTTTCCCAGAAGTTCGAAGTCAGATTTCAGGCATCCCCTGCAACAAAATCTTCATTTTTGGTGAGATACTCCCAATAGGAACACGTCTAATGCGGCGTACACATGGTCGGAATTTCCGATGGAAACAGTCCGATGGGAGCTTTTCATCGGATTATATGACCGTGTGTATGCCCAACGGTCTTCTTCTGTCAGAATTTCCGACGGACTTTGGATTGAGAACCTGTTCTCAATTTTTCAGACGGAAAACCTTTCTATCGGATTTTCTGATCGTGTGTCTGCAATTCCGACACGCAAAATTCCGACGCATGCTCGGAAACAATTTGACGCATGCTCGGAAGCATTAAACTTCCCTTTTATAGTGCTGTCGAACGTGTTTTATGCCGCTGTGTTACAGACCGTCGGAATTTGGTGTGACCGTGTGTAGGCAAGACAGTGTGAGCGAAATTCCATCGGAATTCCGACGGGAAAACCATCAGAGCTTTTTCCGACGAGAATTCCGACCGTGTGTACGCGGCATAAGTGGATGCATGCCCAGCATCTTTCCTCATTAGTGCCCTGCAGGTGCCTCAGCTGATTGATAATTATGAAACCACTCCCATTAGATTCACTTTCCCACATGGACACAGAGAAACACACAGGGATTTCTTCAGAATAATAAAAGGCAGGAATCTGTAGCAAAGTTTGTTGAAATCCTTGCAATGTACATAGATCACCCAGAGGGGAATGTTTTTTTCTCAACAAAAGTGGAGTTACTCTTTAAAGTATTAGAGCTGCCAAACCTGTTTTTTAGTTTTGGTTTTAGTAAAAATGTTTAAAACCCCCATTTGATTATTTTTTTTTCGCGATCTGTATCGAATTGGGGAAACTTTCCTTCATTTCATGTCCCAGAGACAGATGGAAGTGAGAGGAAGTCTCTTCGATGTGAGGAGAAATCAGCTTTAACCATTGAAGAGTTTCTCCTTTGCTCTTTCTCCGGTGACAACTGAAGAACTTAAAATTTCCCATCACTCTCTGTCCTCATGACAGGGGTCAACAGCAAACATAGGGAGGAAAAATCTTCCCAGGGGGCCTGGACACTATCCAAAAAAAAAGTTGTCATTTACTTTAAGGAGAACAATGTTATTCAAGGAAAATGAGTAAGTCAAATCTTTTCAGGTCACCACCTCAATTTACAATATGAAGAGGAATCAGAAGATTCAATGACCAATGTATGTGTTCGTCACCATGAGATCTTCCCTGTAATTGAAGGTGAATCCCTTGCAGGGATTTACGCAATCTTCTCTTGAATTGCCTTTATAAAAGAGATTCCCGTGTTTTTAACAGAAGAAAAATAATTTCCTGTATTATTATAAAACGACTCTCCTCTTGTTCTAGTGGTGGATCAGAAACGTGGGAAGGCCGGGAAAGACGAGAAGAGAACAGGAGGGACAAAAGACGATAAAAGAACGCCCGGAGGAAGGGAAAGAGAGGAGAAAAAAGGTGGAAAGCAGGGAGTAAAGGATAGATTGGAAAAGGAGGTAGGTATATTGTTACTTTATTGGTGTGTATAGCTTCAAACTCATGCCAACAAATGTTTGGATTTATATCAGAGCACAACCAGAAGGTATAAACTGGTGGGCCAAATAGAACCAAGAAGACCTCCACTGAACCAATATGAAGCATAGCAAAACCTTCTTAAAACAGAATAGGGGTTATTTACTATAACGAGAGTGAAAAAAATGGTGCAGCTCTGCATAGAAACCAATCAGCTTCCAGGTTTTATTGCGAAAGGTAAGTCACTGGGCGGGACTTCATCAGCGGTACCGCTGATGAAGTCCCGCCCAGGGATGTAATGCATACGGACAGAAGGAAGTGACGTCACCCACGGCTACTACTGTGTACTATAAGGAGCCATATTTAAGGAGCCAAATTTAAGAGAGTTGCTTGTGATTCATCTATCATACTGGCAAGGAGCCATATTTGATGCCTGTGGATCAACATTTTACACCCCAGGGGGAAAGCGCTTTAGACCCTCTGTAATTAAAGGGTCCACTGAGTGAGGTGAGCGGCCATCTTATTAGTGGTGGAGGTTTTTTCACGAAGTCACCTGCATGCATCCATCGTTTATTCACCATTGAAGACACCATTGGATTGTTGCATTTATATTATTATTATTTAGACATGTATATGGACATTTTTGTTTAATAGTGTTTTCTTTTAGCGCTGCGCCATTCTTTTATGTTTATTTTGCTGAGGGATTTGGAAATTTGACCCTTGCTGTTCAGAAGCTTAATGATTTAATATAATTTTTGTTATTGCGCTGACTTGTCTTTTTATATAATCCCTATGAGAGCCGTCTTAACTGGTCCGACACAAGTCTGTCTGACTTTGAAAATGCTCCCTGTACTACTTTGGTCTGACTTTGATCCTACTTCAGCCCATTGAATATCACTAAAGTCGGATCGCGGTCTTAACTGATCCGACTTTGGCATGCGACCTGTGCTGTGATAATCTTGGGGAACTCCACGCCAAATTAAAAAAAAACAAAAAACGGCATGGGTTTCCCCTCCAACACCATACCAGGCTCTTCAGTCTGGCAGGGATTTTAAGGGGAACCCCCACGCGCAAGGTCTCTAACATCTACCAGCTCCGTGATGTCCTCATGGAGGAGTGCTGGAAAATAATGGTGGCCACACAAAATATTGGCACTTTGGGCCCAATTTGGAAATGTTCACTTAGGGGTGCACTCACTTTTGTTGCCAGTGGTTTAGACATTAATGGCTGTGTGTTGAGTTATTTTGAGGGGACAGCAAATTTACACTGTTAAACAAGCTGTACACTCACTACTGTACATTGTAGCAAAGTGTCATTTCTTCAGTGTTGTTACATGAAAAGATGGAATAAAATATTTACAAAAATGTGAAGGGTGTACTCACTTTTGTGAGATACTGTACATCCCATTTCTTGTGCTAAATATGAACTCTATGCTCTTTATATGCTATCAGTTTCTTAAAAAGGCATTGCGTATTAACTCTACTAACCATTGACTCTATATTTGGTGGAGATAGTGACTTCCATTCTTTAACAATGGTAATGCGAGCAGCAAAAAATATGTGAATTACCACAGTTCTAGTAGCTGGGAGAAGATCTCCAATCCCACACAAAGGAGCCCTAAGGGGTGTAATTGGGTTGTATATGCCCGTTATATCTGAGATGCCTAAGGAGAATGCTTTCCAGAAATCCTGGAGATTGTCGCACCCCCATAAAATGTGAAATAAATTTCCTATGTGGCAACAATTCCTTCAACATAGGGGGGAGGACTCCTAATAATGTAATGTACCACCTATGTGTTGTTTTTTTTTTTCTTTTGTGCTGTGTTCCCAGCTTCCTCCTAAAGGCCGGCTTCACACTGGGGTGGCTTTACCGTCGTTTTAGCCGCGGTATGCGGCGGCTAGTGGCCGAAAAAGGTTTAAAACCCCCCGCAAAGCGCCGCTGCAGCAGCACTTTGCCGGCGGTATCCCCGAGGTGTCCCATTGATTTCAATGGGTAGGAGCGGTATAGGAGCGGTGAATACACCGCTCCTTCACCGCTCCAAATATGCTGCTAGCAGGACTTTTTTTTACCGTCCTGCTAGCGCACCGCTCCAGTGTGAAAACCATCCGGCTTTCACACTGGAGTGAAAGGACCCGCTTTTTTCAGGAGCTACACAGGCGCTATTTTTAGCGCTGTAGCTCCTGAAAAACACCCCAGTGTGAAAGGGGCCAAAGGGTGGCTATGCTCATTGTTTATGGTCCCACTGTATGTAGGCGCATAGCCATTTTCTCTTGGTCCCGAGATGGGCTAAGGGACTATGGGGTGTGTAGTGTACATAGAGCAGGGCGCATGACTGCAAACAATGGGCACTGCTCATCTGAAAAACAGAAATGAGTAGGAAAAGGAGATCACAGAAGATGTTACAAGGAGGCAGAAAAACACATTAAGAAACAATTTCTTGATCCAGCAATGTGCACGAGAGCAGCAGCTCTCTTGGCTCTCTTCCTCCTCATTGGCTCAGATCAGCAGCGGTAGCCATTGGCTCCTGCTGCTGTCAATAACAGACAGTAAGGAGGGAGTGGGGGCGGGCGGAGTTGTGTTCTGTGTGTCAATGTACATACAGAGTGGTGCTCAGGAGTGAGCATGCAAGAGTGCCCCCAGAACAAGCAGCTTGCTATGGGGGCATTTGGTGGGAGGGTTGGGGGGACCGGGAGCGCCAGTGGGGAACTTGAGAAGAGGAGGATCGGGGCTGCTTTGTGCAAAAACATTTATTTTAATTTAAAAAAAAAAAGCATTTTTTGAGCATTTACAATTACTTTAAGTTTTCAATATGTATTGAATGTTTTTGAAGAATAAGGATGTTGTTTAGTCTCACTTTATTCACTATGAATTTCCACGTACAGCCCGGTCCTCCGATCTTTGGAGGTTCCACGGGGATACAAATGTTTTTTCTTTGCTTGCAGGCACCAGGCATAAAGTCAGCACTGTTATTATATTTGAAATGTTTTATGCCAGGACAGGTAGCCCCCCATGTGACAACTAAATATTGCAATTAGCTAATCCTGACTGCTATTATATGTGTCGGATAAGATATACTGTAAAATAAGCATTTATCTAATTGACACGAAATAAGCACATGTGATGCATCAGCAGTTTTTGTCATTTTTTTGGCTGCAAAGTTGAGTGCATTTTAATTGAAGGATTTTTTTTTTTCTTTATATTTCATCCAGGACCGTCCTAGCAGCAGGAAGTTGAAGGGCAAAGAAGACAAGAAATCCTCAAAGACGACAGCCCTCTCTGGAGAGAACAAGGAGCTGGTGTCATCCGGAGAAAGCCTGGACTTGTCTCCCCCGCAGTCCCGTCTCTGCCAAGTAGATCCAATTATACAAGAGAAGTATCAGGAGAGCCTGTACACTGAGGTGTGTGAATGGATGTCCACAGTCCTATGGGTGAAAATAGAACCCCAGGCTAATAGGACACTCACCTTTTTGTTCAGCCATGCATTCCTCTGAAGACAAAAGTATTTTAAAGCGGAGTTCCAGTCCCCCAATTCGATTTTTTTTTAAGACTCCACTCTAACTTGATCCACTCTATATGCAATCTTTAGATAGTATTATTCATGGAGTCCTTTTTATTTATGCTCGAATTTAATAAAATTACCCGGTTCTCGGAAGCTGACAGGGTCCATCTCCACTGTGGGCATCTGAAGCCCTCTTCTATTTATTTCTGGGAATCGGTGCAGCTGGCTACCCAGCATGCACCTCCCGATCTTGCGCCTGCGCAGTAATGCCACCGTGTGGCGCTCCTTCCTCCTGAGCCCTAACACGTTGCCATAGCGGCGCCGGTGGACGTTCCCATCAATCATCGTGAGATTTCGTCACTAGGTGATTCGCAAGGAATCCTGGGATACATGATGCCGCTATCCCAGGAGCCCTTTGCGAATCGCCAAGTGACATAATCACCTAGGCGACAACTGGCAGAAGTGCAGGAGAAAGAAGATAAAGGTATTTCCTTTTAAAAAAAAAAAAAAAAGAATTCCCATTGCGAAAAGAAGGCTAGCAGGGGGTACCATAGAGAGGAAGTGTATAAAATAGGTGAAACTCCGCTTTAAAGTGAACCTGTGAGCCATCTTAAAGTGGAACTAAGGCCATTGATTTAAAGTGTAACTAAACTCATTAATTTAACTGTCTCAGGGCATGCCATGAATGATAAGTGTCCCAGTTGCATGCTCTCTCAACCAAACTGTCAAACGACTGGTGTTATAACTGATCACATGTGCAGCACCATGGTAACTGCAGCTCAAACAGAGACCAAGATGGCAGCCTCCTTGACTGTGAAGACAGGAGAGTTTAGTTGCACTTTAATATTATGTGGGCTGCCAATGGCTGGCTTCATTTTGAAAGCACTAGGTCCACAGATCCAGAACAAGTGTGCAGCCAGAAGTTTTGGTAAAGTAGATGTAAACACAATCTCATATAAGCTTTACATACCCTGTTTCCCCGAAAATAAGACCTAGCGTGATTGTCGGTGATGGCTGCAATATAAGCCCTACCCCCCAAATAAGCCCTAGTTAAAGTCCTTGTAGGTCTTATTTTCAGGGTAGGGCTTATTTTTGAGGAAACTGGGTAGGGCTTATTTGGGGGGGGTAGGGCTTATATTGCAGCCATCACCGACAATCACGCTAGGTCTTATTTTCGGGGAAACAGGGTAGTAATGCAATTTCATAAGTGAGTTTCAATCTTTTAAAATCCCCACCATTATTGAAATAACACCTGCTGCCATGAAGGTTCTTGGTCAGGCCTTTCCTGCTATGGGGTGACAACTGTCTTTAATATTTGCTCCAGAGTTGTCACCCTGTCACATGTGGCCTTTGATGGAGACCAAGAGCAGCTGTGCTGACATGCATTGCACAGACATGGTTCAACATTATTATAAGGAAACTGGTCAAAAGCAATGATGTGCAGATGGTGCAGCCAGTGCATGCAGACAGAAGCTGGAGGAGATCAGCAATGCTGAGATGAAAAAAAAAAAAAAGAGGATGGGAAAAAGGTATAAACAGCTTTTTTTTTTAGGAGTAAAAACATGGAAATTGTTAGATATGCTGCGCATTGGCAAACAGATTGTCATCCAGATACGATTTAAATTTGCTATAACTGTTCTGAAAAAGCATTGAAACCAGTTGGTTAGCTTTTTCAGAAAGTGATCTGCAGTTGTGAACACCATATTTTTTTTTTTAATTCTTTCTTTATTGATTTTTCAGCATATCAAAATAGGACGACAACCTTTTACAAAATCATCTATTTATGTTTTACTTACGTCCAATTTAAAACAATACTTTCATATTTTTCCCTTTTTCTCCCCATTCCTATCCCCACCTCCCCTATATCCCCTCCCCGGGCACCGAGATCTGTTTATAATCCTATTTCTTAATACTTGAATCCATTCTACCCATCCTCTTTTTTTTTTTTCCCTTTATTGTTGGATCATTACTTCTACATATCTCCATGTCTTTTTAAACGCCCTCCAACTATCCCATTTGTCTTTTCGAACGCTCCCTCTTTCTTCTTCCATACTATAGCCTAATTTGTCCAAGTTGTATCTGTAATTTATACCTATTATCCAGTCTTGTATTTTCGGGCTTTCTAATTCCTGCCAGTTTTTTGGTATAAGGCTTTTTGCTACGTTTTGATACATAAAACTGCAGTTATCCCTAAAATAACTCTGTCGTTTAAAGCATAACTCACTCCCATGCGCATTCGCGGGACTTACGTCATAATGGCGTGATCAGGCAAGACAGCTGATTCTGAATCCGAAGGAAGCCGGTGTTGGTGGGGATGCTTGCAGATGTTGCATCGCTGGGACAGAGGTCAGTATAGTTCCACTTTAAAGAAGAAAAAAAAGGTTTCCTACAAAAGAAGACTTATAATAGTTGCCTCTTTTGTTGGCAGCGAGTCCTCACTTCATTGTTTTCAAGAGCTACAGCCTGCAACAGAATCTCAGCATGGTTCAGATGTCTGCATCCCCAGTCAGGTACTGTGGTTCCTTTCACTGGCAGTCATGTCAATATAGGACACAGTAATGAACAATAATGTAATGAACAATAGCTTAGTAATACAGTAATCAACAATAGCGTAGTTAGGGGCAGAAAGCCTACACACCCTAAAGACTCTGCCAGAAGCTGTAGCTTTTGAACACAGCAAATGGAGGACTTGCCACCCATCTGAGAGGTGAGTATTAAGCATTTTTTTTTTTTTTTTAAGCAACGGACTTTAATTTAGTTGGAAACAGAATAGGGAAGTTCCAGAGCAGCCATTCTCAACCAGGGTTACGTGGCACCCTAGGGTTCCTTCTGAAATGGCTTAGGGTTCCTTGAGCTATGGCTAACCGACCTCCTATAGGATGGTGCCTGCATAGTTTCAGGTCAAATGCCACTTGGCAGAGCCAACAACAAGACTGCAAGGGTGTCATTCTGGCCACCCTTGTAAGGTGGGAATTCTTTCCACTTACCACCACCAATGTAAGGAGCATTTTCCCAATGATCCTCAATAAACGTATCTTACCAGGGGTTCCCTGAGACCTTAAAAATATTTCAAGGGTTCCCCTGGGTTATAAAGATTGAAAAGGCTGGCCTAAGTTTGGGTCAAGAAAATATACATCATAATAAAGTAATATCCTATTCACCTATAATAACCTATATTCAATACTAAACGTGTGACAAATAAATATATGTATAAGTAAACATAAAATAATTATAATAATAAACCCACTATGTATCTAGTCAACCTGACCTCAAAACCAGAACTCATTGCTAAAGCCACAAACAACCAAAAAAGCATATATGCAATAATGGTGAAAAGGGAAGAGGAAAATATTATATCCAGTGTACTTGGCCTTGGAGGGCTTGTGGCTCTCAGGCTGGATGTTGGGCAAGACTCCCCCTGGGTGATAGTGACTCCACTGAGCAGCTTGTTGAGTTCCTCGTCGTTGCATACAGCCTGTTCAAGGTGTTGGAGGATGATGCAGGTCTTGTTGTCACTGGCAGCATTGCTGTGCAGCTTGAGAATCTCAGTCATCGGATACTCAAGGATGGCACCAGACAGATGGGAGAAGTAAGTAGAGCAGAAGTGTAAATTTAAGTGACAATATTTGGAGTAACGGAAATTGGCTGGGCATTGGCATAGTCGGTCCACACCTACAGGACTAAACCCCATTCTTCCCAGCTTAGTTACCCCAACCTTGCATTTAGGATACAGGGAGGCAGGGTTTATGATATGAAATGCAATTGTTTGTTTTTATAAAAATCACAGAGCCCCTCTCCTCTTTGGATCTAGGGGTGGGCAGGGGGAAATAGAGATGCTTATTTTTTGCTATGAGCTGAGGTCATCTTAGGGCGAAGTGACCTGCTGGTGTCATCGGTAAAACGCCATCTTTGCTGGCTGGGAATGCTTTTTGATTCCGCAATTTATTTTAAACACTGAGATTTTTTTAATTGTAATAAATTAGTTTTAAAGGGTTTTACACTATACGGTTTGTTTCTTTACTTTATGCCCATAATTGGTGATTTGGAATGGTCGGGAGTTCTATAAATACCGGCCATGGGTGTGGAAGGTTTGGAGGACCACATGTAAATCAACTTTCTTTCATTAGAAAGTCCCCGATTTATGGTGAGCGTACATCTGATACCTCTTGGTGGTGGCTTTCTTCAAGAGTTGACGATTTTGATTTACCACAAGATCATCTGTTCAAAAGAAAGAGTGGGATTCTTTTCACTTGGAAGTTTGTTTTCACATGGAAGTTTTCACCTGACTGTATTTATTATTTTTCTATTGTATTAGTGCAGCACTTTACTTATGGTTATCTTAGGCTGGCCAGTCCTGTATACTATCGGCCATTGCGGGATGATGCGGGTCTTGTTGTCTCGGGCAGTGTTGCCCACCAGTTTGAGAGTCTCAGCCATCAGATACTTAAGGACAGCGCCAGACAGATTGGAGCTTTGGCCCTGACCCAATCTGCAACCAACTTGGAACTGCAGACCAGCCTGAGATGATGGGGTTCTTGGCCTTAGCACAAGCCTTTCCTCCTTGTTTTCCAAGTCAAGACATTATAGAATACTAGGCTTTCAGAGGAAAGAGGAGAAATCGACGAAAGAGGAGAAATAGGTGAATAAATAAATGTGCGCTAAACCTCCAAGCAAACAAGAAGGTGGTGCATCTTTGGTCAGTGGAAAATGATGGGCAATATCCTGGAGACTGAATGAAAGCTGAAGAAATTTGAACTCTTCCATTGGGACATTGAGACATTGGGCTGAAGTTGGACATCCGTGTTCTGAAAATTATCAGAAGCTTTAACTTTTTCCATGCACCCGTGAAACCATTTTGACGTGAACCAAATAATATTTTATGTGCAGTATACCTTTATATTGAATACAGATCCTTCAATTTTAGGATGAAGCTTTTATAAAAAGACCTCTGTTTTCTGCGAGGCAACACTTTATCCCTTCGTTAGCAGCAAGTGTCTCAGAGCAAATCCAGGCAGAGTCAGGACATGGAGGTATAAAAAGAATGTTCTTGGAAGGAGACCGTATAGATTATTAGACTTTAGGGAAGGCCAAAATGTGCTGGCTTCAGAAAGAAACCGGGGACTTGCTCTGTACATTGATTAAGCTTACAGTATGTCCACAAGGCGTTCCTGTGGGACCTATATTCTAGAAAGACAAGTCCATACACCAGCAGTCTGGGCTGACGTCTCACATCCTGAGACTGAACTAATTGGACACCAGGGCCTGAGCACATGCCTGTGGCAGCTGTGAGCCCCATCTTAGCATTAGAGCCATATGAGTGAGGGACTGTGTGTTAACTGTTTACATCACTCCTATTGGTTAGGTGTCTTGTAACTGCTTAATGTAGTAGACCTAAACCCTAAAGGGATGATATTTAGTTTGCTAAAGCACTGAGAATCATTAACGATCACATTTTTTTTTTTAAATACTGTTTTTACCTTTTTTTTCCTCCTTCATTGCATCGCCGCGCTGCTGACCTTCCACGGGTTCTTTCAGCCACTTCCTTTCTACATGCACTCAATCCACTGAGGACTGTACAACATTGCTCTGCGCCAGCTTCCTGATATTGGCAATGGTAGACCATGCTTAGGCAATGTGTGTGTCTATTGGCATATAAAAGATTAACGCGAATGAGGATATGGGATTTTATGGGTACATTTTTAAAGACAATCAAATTACTTATTCTGATAAACAGACTCATTTTTGTCAATACTTTTATTGAAAAATAGAAAAGTGGATAAAGATAAAAAAATATATAAATGAAAATACATATATCTACAGTCCTGGGTACATACACCTATTCCTATAACAGACAGACTACACCCAAGGTCCAGTATACTGAAAAAAGTTTGATGTTTTAATTCACTCGATCATGTCAACTTTCCTGATGAAGCCATTTAGGCGAAACATGTAGAAGCTTGTTGAACATTTGATCACGTATAAATGAATGTCGCATTATCTCTGTCTGTTATAGGAATAGGTGTATGTACCCAGGACTGTAGATATATGTATTTTCATTTATTATTTATATATTTTTTTATCTTTATCCACTTTTCTATTTTTCAATAAAAGTATTTACAAAAATGAGTCTGTTTATCAGAATAAGTAATTTGATTGTCTTTAAAAATGTACCCATAAAATCCCATATCCTCATTCGCGTTAACATTTAATTCAAAGGGATGTTGGTACCTTCATATAAATTAATAATGGGTTAATTGATCTCCAACCACACTTCCAATTTGGCATATAAAAGAGTCACAATGCAGAAGTACAATCAGGAGACCCAATTGTCACTCTTTATCCTCCTGAGGTTTCTGAACAAGGACTTTCTTGGCATGATTGCCAGATATTATTTTCATGAAAGCTACTGGATTTGAAAGATTGAAAATTTATTTAAAAAGGCATTTACATATTAAAGGGTAAGTTCACCTTTTCATAATTTTTTAAAAGGAGAACCTAATACCCTACACCCTCCCCACCCCTCCAGTCCCCACTCCTCCGATCCCCACTGTACTTATCTCTGTGGGTGATGAGATGTCAGTGCCCATGCAGCCGATGTAGACTTGAAATCCCCACTCTTCTTCCCTTTCTTTCTGTAGGGCTTCCAGGACGGATCAGAGAGATTACAATTGGTCAAAGTGGTCACATGCCAGCTCAGAATCGCTCTGATCTGTTTCTAAAGCCCTACTAAGAGAAGGGGAAGAAGAATGGGGATTTCAAATACTCAGACTGCTACATCAGCTGCCTGGGCACTGACGGCTTGCCACCCACGGAGGTAAGTACAGCGGGAATCGGGGGGGGGGGTGAAAAGGTCAACCTTATATTAGATTTTAATAACTTAATTTAGACCTGATTTAAAGTGAATCTAAAGCCCATACAATTTTTTTAATTTGGAAAGAGTGAGAGGGAAGAAACTCAGTTTTTTTATTGTTGTCTCCACTGGGGAGAGTCAGTCTCTCTATTTGTGCTGGTGGCTATTGTTGAGAAAGGAAATGATGGGAGAATGCAAAGTTCTGAGTTGTCACCAGAAGGGGAATAGGAAATTTCCCATTGGGGATACTTATTGTGGTGACAACTGTTGAAGAGTGCATTTCCCCCACTTTGGAGAGATTTCCTAATTTTCTGTTGCGTCCTCAGGACAGGAAGGGGAATCTCTGTAGTGGGTTAGGTTTTTTCTACTCTTTACGCATTTTGGATTTGGCCATGGGCCCTTTTTTGTTGCTTACCTTGTTCTTCTAGCTCTTTACTTGTGTTTTTTACCCTGTGAGGTCATCATGGGTACTGAATATATGTTCTTGCAGCCAAAACCGGGAGGAGGAATTTAACAGGGTTCCGTAAATCATTGAGGCTCATAAGACTGTAGGCAATTCAGCCATTTTATCTCTAAACTTGGGCAATGTGGTTGGTGCTTTGCTGTCAGCCACTAGGCTAGTGGGTGAAGCTGGGTGTGTCCTGCTTCTGACTGGCAGTGCAGAGGGAGGATATGAGCGGTGATGATGGTGATAACCTTCCTCTACAACTTACATAAGCATACTCTGCTGTAGTTGTGGCCCCTGCACAGGATGACACCTCTGCAGTGATTTCCATGCTGTCTTTAGTGATTTAGTGTTGTCACCTTCATCGGGGAGTGGATTTTACTGGTAGGATCACCAGGAATTAATATTATGATTAAAGGTTACACTTTTTAACTTTGAATTTATAACAAGTGATATATAATCAATTTTGTTATTTTCACCTATAGTCTTACTTTTTACCTATCGTCTCTCCTCTCTTTTCCTTTCTCTTCTTTAGAAAAATACTCCCAATAACAATTTAAGGTTTCCAAAAAAAGTTTTCTCTTCTCTTCTCCTTTCTCTTCTCTATTTCTTTCTCCTCTCTTTTCTCCTCTCTTTTCTCCTCTCTTTTCTCCTCTCTTTTCTCCTCTCTTTTTCTCCTCTCTTTTCTCCTCTCTTCTCTCTCTCTTCTTTTATCCTTTCTCTTTTTTTACCCTCTCTCTTCTTTTATCCTCTCTCTTCTTTCTCTTCACTTTTCCTTTCTCTTCTCCAGAAAAATACTCCCAATAACGATTAGGGTTTCCTTTCTCTTTTCCTTTCTCTTTTCTCTTTCTCTTTTCCTTTTTTTTGTCTTTTCCTTTCTCTTTTCCTTTTCTCTTTTCCTTTTTCTCTTTTCCTTTTCTCTTTTCCTTTCTCTTTTTCCTCTCTTCTCCTTTCTCTTTCTCTCTTTCCTCTTCTCCTCCTCTCTTCTTCTCCTTTCTCTTCTCTTTCCTTTCTCTTCTCTTCTTTTCTCTTCTTTTCCTTTCTCGTCTCTTCTTCTCCTTTCTCTTCTCTTTTCCTCCTTTCTCTTCTCTTCTCCTTTTTCTCTTCTCTTCTCCTTTTTCTCTTCTCTTGCCTCTTCTCTTTTCTTCTCCTTTCTATCCTCTTTTATTTTCCTTTCTCTTATCCTCTGTTCTCCTCATCTATAGTCTTCTCTTTTCTTCCTTGTCCTTTCCCCTTTCTCTTGTTGTCTCACCTCTCCTTTTTTGTCTTCTCCTCTGTTCTCTTTTTTACTCTTCTCCCCTTTCTCCTTACTCTTGTTATCTCTTTTCACCTCTTCTTTACTCTTCTTGCCTTTACTCTCCTCTTCTATTCTCCTCTTTTCCTTTTCTCGTCTCCTCTCCATTTCTCTCTCTTTTTTTTTTTTTAATCTTTTCTCTTCTCTCTTTTCTTCTCTCTCTCTCTCTCTTTTTTCTTTTTCCTTCCCTCTCCTCTTCTTACAATTTATCTATATTCCGCTTTCTTGTTTGAGCTCAATCTTACAATGATATCTTTTTTGTTTTCAGTTTTATGGAATCCTGGTCTCAGTGGCAGAAGAACTGGTAACCATTGCGGAAGACCTAAAAAGCAATACAACCCCCAGTGGGAATCTGGACACTTTGGAGAGCTTACAGTTCATCATTCCTCAATAGAGTTTCACATTTATGTTTTTGGCAGAACTGTTTTTACACTTGCATTTAATGCCCCCCCCCCCCCCCAAAAAAAATTAAAAAATACATAAAAAAATGGTTTCTTGGTTTTTGCATCTTCTATAAAGTTTGACGAGAAACCATACTAAGGCTCGATTCACATCTATGCATGTTACTTTTGAGCGTTTTTGCAGTGCTTTTTGCGGTGATTGCCGCGTTTTTGGACATGCGTTTTTTTTTTTTTACACTGTGGTTGCTTAGTAACCAGCTATATACAGTGTAAAAAAGAAAAAAAGAAAGTAAAATGTAAGTGTGAATGGGGCCATAGGAAAGCATTGTGTGAGTTTAGCTTCGGTAGATCACTTGATCTATCCGCAGCTAAAAGCTGAATTCTATCCGCCCGTGTGAAAGGGGCCATACAATACATATAACGGAGCTGTTTTATCTGCCAAATTAATTGTATTTATGGATGTCCAATCTTGAGATTTGCACAGGACCATAATGCATCTGAGCCAGGTGGATGACACTGCTTTCTGAGTTCTATGTATAGAACAGGGGTGTCCAACCAGTGGCCCGGGGGCCACATGTGGCCCACGGAGCCCTCTGATGTGGCACGTGACCTCCTGCTCTGGGATGGCGGGTTGGCAAGCCCAGATTGTGGGTTGCCAACCCGCCATCCCAGAGCATCAGTGTTGTGAATAAATCCACTGGTAGAGCTTCTGTTAAAAAAAAATAAAATGCCACTGGTAGAGGAAGCAAGCGGCTACCTGATTGAAGACTGTTATTAAAGGGAAGTTTATTACTTAAATCCCAGTGTATATGTGGGCATATCTGTTCTGCAGTGGTTACTGGACTGCTTTTAAACTGATCCGCAGGTGCAGCACAGAACACCTGCGGGTTACCTGCACTGAGCCATAGACTTCTGTTATTACCTGCAGGTTTGGTGAGCTTTCATAAAGTGCACCAAACCTGCAGGATATAACAGAAGTCTATGGCAAAGTACAGATAACCCGCAGGAAAGCCACAGGTGCACTTGTCTGCACCCTCTGTGTGGGTAAACCACAGTGCATCAGTGTGAAAACAGCCTTAGGCCCCATGGACACTATCGGTCTGACCCTCCATTCACCTCTATCGAGCCGCAGATGTAAACGGACATTTTTACAGTAATCAGTGCACTTGTATAGCACTGATCTCTGTATTAATGCCAATGGTCCCAAAAATGTGTCAAAAGTGTCCGATGTGTCCGCCATAATGTCGCAGTCCAGATAAAAATCTCAGATCGCCAGCATTACTAGTAAAAAAAATTATAATAATAAAAATGCTATAAATCCATCCCCTATTTTGTAGACTCTATAACGTTTGCGCAAACCAACTAATATACGCTTATTGCGATTTTTTTTTAACCAAAAATATGTGGAAGAATACATATTGGCCTAAACTGAGAAAAAATTTCCTTTTAAAAAAAACAAAATGGAGATATTTATTATAGCAAAAAGTACAAAATTTTTTATTTTTTTTTTGTTTTTTTTTTAATTTTTAAATTTACGCTATTTTTTGGTTTATAGCACAAAAAAAAAAAAAAACGCAGAGATGGTCAAATACCACTAAAAGAAAGCTCTATTTGTGGGGGAAAAGGGACATACATTTTGTTTGGGTGCCACGTCGCACGACCGCGCAATTGTCAGTTAAAGCAACGCAGTAGGCAGGAGTGAAAAAGAACTCTGGACAGCCGCACACCCGGAAAAACTTAAAATCCTGTGCTTTTTATTTGAATCAAAAGATCACATCAAGATAAAACAATCCATGGCAAAGAGGGGTATGCAAAAATAGCTGACGCATTTCGCACCAAAATTAGTGCTTATTCATGAGCTATGAATAAGCACTAATTTTGGTGCGAAAACGCGTCAGCTATTTTTGTGTACCCCTCTTTGCCGTGGATTGTTTTATCTTGATGTGATCTTTTGATTCAAATAAAAAGCACAGGATTTTAAGTTTTTCCCGGTGTGCGGCTGTCCAGAGTTCTTTATCACTCCTGCCTAATGTAATTGTATTAGCCAGCACCTGGGGCTCCTTGATTTGGGAAGATGAGCACTCTCCTTGAAGAGCCGTCCTGAAGCGGTGGTTCTCGTTTTCTAAAGCGACGCAGTGCCGAATCGCAAAAAATGGCCCGGTCATTCAGCAGCCAAATCTCCCGGGGCTGAAGTGGTGAAATCAATGGGTAAATTGGTAGCTTTAGTTCTGCTTTAATGTCTGGCGTTTTTAGCTTTATCTCTGATTTTTTTTTTAATGTGAATGCCTTTTCAGGTCAGTGACTTTGAAAGTACGAAAGCCAGAGGCAGCCAGGGAACTGGTATTCTTAGAAGGTCAGTAATTGCAGCCTCTGTATTTCTCTCACTTCTATTACTCTCATACAGGCTTCTTATTTCTCTGGGAGCCTCCAGTGGTGTTCTACCTCCAGCAGAATCCCCAGTTCTGAGCAACTACCGGGATCGTTATGAAGGTGTCACTGTTCCCCCGAGGGGGTTCCAGAACATAATACAGAAGAAGTGTGATTGCATTGTTATGGTCTTGCGGGAATTTACAGAGCAGTATGGGGACATGTCCCTATTGAGGTCTCTGGATATAACAACATAAAAGAAGGAAGAGATTTAACCTGCTGGGGCTTGTCAAGGCTGATATATCAATTTTGGGTAGAGTTGGCCTCTGAAGAAAAATCAATAAACGTATCCAACAGAAGCAGGTTTGAAATTTTTCCTTCTGTTTCCCCGCACCAGGCATCCAGAGGAAATGAGATCTGTCTTCTTATAGTGTTTCTAAGGCCTAAAGGTTTTTTTTCTTACCTAAATGCATTCTATGCATCCAGGTAAACAACCTTTCAGTAGCTGGCCCCCCCTCCCTTAATACTTACCTGAGCAGGGCTGGTGCAAGGATTTTTGACACCCTAGGCTAAACCTCATTTTGCCCCCCCCCCCCCCGGCTGACTCCACCCCCTTCTCCCTGCCCATGTAAATCCCACCTTTTTATTAAAGTGCCCATCAAATGCAGCCTCACCAGCGCCCTTCAATGCAGCCTCAACAGCGCCCATCAAATGTAGCCTCACCAGCACCCATCAAATGCAGGCTCACCAGCGCCCTTAAATGCAGCCTCAACACATACAGGTCTCCAATGGACGTGCGGACGTAGCGTCCGCTCGGAGGGAGGAGTCAGAGCCTGAGGGCTGAGGAGGACAGACGCACAGGGAGGACGAGGAATCGAGCCGCGGACGAGTGCCGGCGGATGCCCGTTCTCCCCCCCGGAAAGAAGGACCGCAGCATGAAGGGGCCACACCATGAAGGAAAAGTAAGGCGAACGCCAAAACAGCGGCGTTGACCGAGTCCCGTGGCTCCGGCTCTTCGCTCCCATCCCCCCCCCCCCCTCTCCAGCCTGCCTCCCTGGGTTTAGCGCTCCGGATCCTTAAATTGCTGTGGAACAAAAAAAAAAAAAAAAAAAACCTGAATGAATGCCTGAAAACTACAAACGTGAGTAAGTCTGCAATATACCCTCCCTGGATCCTGCATTTGCTGGAGGTAAGATATCACAACTGCGGTACTGTGGCTCTAAGCTGAGTAAGGTGTCAGGACTTTTTTTGCTCTGTGTGGCTTTTTCTTCTTTTTTTTTGTATGTGGTGCTGGTTTTTTGGCATTTTCTGGCATTTTCTGGCTGCGGTTGGCCTCCCTTCTCTTCTCCCCTGTTGGCAAGATTGGTCTGGCGGAATCTGGAGGGCAGGTTAAAAGGCTCCTGAATACAGACAGGACCGGTAGCCAGAACCCAGTCTCTGCACCCGTGGGAATAGGAAAGACTCATCTACACCCGTTATTGCCCTGTGCCAGGCAGACCTGAGCGAGGCTTCAGGCATAGAAGGGGAATGAAAGGGGAGAGGTGCAAATTACTGCTCGAATCTGAATAAACATACCCCAAAACTTACTGTGCCCAGGCCTTCCTCGGATTGGGGTAATACCCCCAGTGTAGTATCAAATACCCCTATGGATGTATACGGGTCTTAAAAAACCACGAGTCTGGGAAGTTTATGGACATTACAGCCCTCAAAGGCAGAAAATGGTCCGAAATAAAAACTTCTGAATTTGCTTTATAGACACCATACATATTAAAAGCTGTACTAGGATATGAAAGTGTGATGTTGATCAGTGCCTATGAATTTTTATTATCATGCTCCAAAGCTGCACTAAGGTATGAAAGTAAAACTCCGAGCGGGGTCTAGGAAGATCAACTAGCACACATTAAAAGCGGCATTATGGAATGAAAGTGAGATTCTGACTGGGGCCCATGAAAATATATTCTCACACACCAAACGCTGCACTATGGAATGAAAAAGTGACTCTGAATGGTATCTAGGTATGAAGACCTATTGATCACTGTAACTTAGCCTGACGTCAGATAAGATTGATACCGCAGATACTGTATGTTTTACTTTCCAGGTTTTTTTCCCTAAAGATGAAACTATGTTCAAATCACAAAATCACATGCGTTGTATGTCGCCTGCGTCATTAAGATCAATGGCCCCTCGTAACATATCTTAAAGAACTATTGACTCTACTAATAGAACCAATTGGTAGGACAACGAAAGGGGGGCGAACGGTTTATTGCTGAAGATAGTTGGCAGGAAGGGTGAATAAACTCCCTCATTTAAATTTAATAGCTTCAGCCATTGTGTGCGTGTTTCTGCACCAGGCAAAGATCCTGTAAGTAGAAAAGGTCCCCCCCAGCTTTTTTCTCTTTTTCCTTCCCTGCAAATTCGACTGTACACACTAGAGGGACACCCTGAAGAAAGCCCCGGGCCTCAAAGCGCAGGGGGACACAAGCAACAATTAGGACCTCCAAGAAGCCCGGATAGGACGTGGAGAGGCGGATAAGGCCTCTGATTGTAGATCAAACAGAATTTAAAGGGGCAATCAGGGAGTATAAGACAGCCTTAAAGCAAGGATCCCATTAAAAGTAAAGCAGTGGAAAAAGGGCCCAGGAGGCCTAGGAATAAGACTGGGGAAGAGAATCAGACCCATCAAGAAGGCCAACATGAGCAAAGAGTCAGCCAAACAGCCTAAGAAAGCAACCACCAAAGGCAGCAAAGGGGATACAAGTACAATCAAACACTATTTAAGACAGGGCGCAAGCCCAAAAACATCGGGAAAAGAAACCCAGGCTGGAGTTTCCCCGGAGAGCAGGGGCGGGGCGGAAGGAGAAATCAATGACTCCAGAGCGGACCTTACAATGGAGACTGAGATTGAGCCTAGTAGGGGGGACGATCAACAGATAGGAGCCCACATCCCCAACAAACTTGAAATGGAGGCGATGCTGCTACGCCTGGAAAACGCAATCAAACTCGAAATCAACTCCCTGAGGGAGGACATGGGCCATTTGCTGTCCAGGGTTGAAGTGGTGGAAGGGAGAGCGGACTCTATAGAATTGGAAATAGCGAAGCTGAAAACGCAATTGAAAGGGGCCTATCTCACCCAGAGAGACACCCTCTACAAAATAGAGGACCAAGAGAACAGGGATAGGAGGCAAAACCTGAGGCTGCGCGCTGTCCCGGAACACAGAGGGGAAGACCTGGAAAGGAAACTTTGGGAAATCCTGGGCCCCATAAGTGGCAAGGACCCAGATCACTTTCCCCACATAGAAGGGATACACCGAGTAGGAAGGCCTGAAAGGGGGGGCGCAGAGCGGGTCCGGGACATAATTGTCCAATTCAGCCACTTTAAAGAAAAAGAGGACCTGTGGGTAAAAATAAAAAATAAGTCGCCTATATTGCATAAGGATGCTGAAATCCAAGTGTATGCAGATCTATCGGCCCGAACTCTCGAAAGACGGAGACATCAGAAACCCCTGCTAGAAATCCTGAAAAGGGAAAACATAAGATATAACTGGGGTTTCCCCTCATGTTTAATAGGGTCAAAAGAGGGGTGTACGGCCAGGTTGAGGTACCCGGAAGAAGTGCAGGGATTTTGTACAAAACTCGGGATCCTGGTCCCGGACATGCAGGGGTGGTTTGAAATGGAGGGCCTGGGGGACCCCGGGGGGGGGGGTGGGAGGAGGGGCGAATGTTCGCCGGTAGCTGTAAATGAATTCTGTCCAAATCGGCCCTACCCCCTCCCCCTCTGCGCCCCGAGTCCGGGCCGCGGAGGGGGGGTGGGGAGGGCTAAATGAACTCCACCTCACCAGGAATCCGGAGCCTTGGGGAAGCCACAAAGGATGGCCCCCAATGACCCGGGGACCCTAGTCGGGGTAAGAGAGGGGGGGAGAGGGGGGGGGGCGGGGGGGAGAGAGGAGAGGAGGGGGGGGGGGGGGGTCGGGGAGAGAGGGGGGGGGGGGGGGGGGAGAAGAGGGAGGGAAACCACGTCCGCTGTGGGGCTGTTATCACCACCAATATCTCAGAGGGAAAGAAAAAAGGAAAAAAAAAAAAAAAGAAAAACAAAACCCCAAAAAATAAATGAAGGACATAGAAATTAAATTTTTATCATATAATGTGAAAGGCTTAAATTCTCCCGGCAAGCGATCTAAAATTTTGGAGGAAGCAGAGAGATATGGCGCAGGTATAGTGTTTCTGCAAGAGACTCACCTGGCACATTCCTCAAATATCAGACTTTTTTCTCCAGCTCTCCCAAATTGGTTTTATGGTGACACTATCTCGAGCAGGGCAAGAGGAGTGGCTATTGGGATTGCGAGGGACACAGACTTCAAGGTGGAGGAGAGAATGACGGACCCCGAGGGAGGTACCTGTTTCTTAGGGGCTCCCTCCTAGGGGTAGAACTTACACTGGCCAATGTTTATGCCCCCAATGCCAAACCTATCTTATTCCTCGAAGCAATTCTGCGTAAGCTAAGGGCCTTCAGGAAAGGATATTTGATCCTGATGGGGGACCTCAATTTCGTGATGGACCCCGCGAAGGACAGTACGTCTGGTGGCACGGGGAGGGGCAACATACAATTGAAGCGGATCAAAAAAAAACTATCGGAGGACCAACTGTTGGATGTGTGGAGGATCCAGCACCCGCAGTTGAGGGATTACTCGTTCTTCTCCCCTGTCCACCAGATGTACTCTCGCCTGGACTATATTTTAATAGACCATGGCATACTGGAAAGGGTCAAAGAAACCGAAATTGGAATAGCTTCCCTCTCGGACCACGCGCCGGTATCCATGAGGCTAAGATTCCCCGAACACAAACAACCCTCTAGCGGATGGAAACTTAATCCTGAATTGTTACAGGACAAAGAAATAAGGGATTATATCAAAAAGGAGCTAGAATGGTTCTTTCAAATCAACGATAACGGAGAGGTTTCAGAGGCACAACTGTGGGACGCTCATAAAGCGTTCATTAGGGGGCTCCTGATAGCTAAAGCCTCATGGAAAAAAAAGGAGAGGATGGGAAAGACGCAGGCTCTGATTGCCGAGATAAAAACCCTGGAGCAAAAACACAAATCTGGGGGGGCACCCAGCCAGAGCATATACATAGAGCTCACAGATAAGAGAGAGGAATTGAAAGATTTAGCTGAACAGGAAGTTAGACAGAAGTTCAATAAACTGGCCAGGGAACAATATATATGGGGCAACAAGCCAGGGAAATATTTAGCAAGGAAATTACAAAAAAAGAAAACCAGAAATTTTATTGAAAAAATTCAAACAAGAAACGGGGAGATGAAGTTTACCTCTAGTGAAATAGCCTCTACATTTAGAGACTATTATAAAGAACTTTACGAGGTGAAAACCAAGGGAAACAACGACAGCATAGGAAATAATCAGAAAACATCAGAGTTCCTAGAGAGGGCAGGGCTAATGGCTCTAGGGGGGGAGGAGAGAGACGAGCTTGAGAGGCCAATAACTGAGGAGGAGATCTTAGCAGCCATCAACAACTCTCCAATAGGGAAGAGCCCGGGCCCGGACGGCTTCACGGCCTTATATTATAAAATGTACAAAGAGATTCTTATACCGAGATTGCTGCGATATATGAATGGATTAGGGATAGACTATGATATGAGCGAAGAGGCCCTAAAAGCTACGATCACTCTTTTGAGGAAAGATGGGAAGGATGGATCGGTGTGCTCGAACTACAGACCCATCTCCCTATTAAATTTCGACACAAAACTATACGCAAAGATACTGGCGGATCGAATAAAGGGGCACTTGGGCACACTGATCCATCCGGACCAGGTCGGGTTTGTCCCGGGCAGAGAGGGGAGGGACAATGGGATCCGGACATTGCTAGCCATACAGAGGATGGGAGATTCGAGAACCCCCAGTCTACTTCTCTCGATAGACGCTGAAAAAGCATTCGACAGGGTAGACTGGGGGTTCATGTTCAACACTTTACAGAGGATGGGCTTTGGACCCAGAATTATTCAAAAAATTAAAACTCTATACAATCATCCAAAAACAAACATTAAGGTCAATGGAACGACCTCCGCTGAGTTTGAACTGTTTAATGGGACCAGGCAGGGCTGTCCACTCTCCCCTCTCCTTTTTATTCTATCTTTGGAACCGCTGTTAGCTACAATTCGCGGAAACCCAGAGGTGGAAGGCTGTAAAGTCGGCAGCGAAGAGCACAAACTTGCGGCCTTCGCGGACGACGTCCTCTTTTACATAAGCTCTCCCCAGAAGTCAGTCCCCATATTGCTTAAAATCTTAAAGGAATATGGGGAACTAACAAACTTCAGAATTAATGCCTCAAAAACATTTATCCTTAATATTAACCTAAATAAAATAGAGAAACAGAACCTACAGAAAACAGTTAGTTTTGTCTGGAAAAAAAGGATAAAATATTTAGGTATAGAACTGGCCAACAACCCGAGGAAATTATACAAAATAAATTATATCCCACTCCTAGAAGACATAAAAAAAAAATGCCAAGAGCTGAAGGGAAAAATTCTATCCTGGATAGGCAGGATTAATTCGGTAAAAATGATGATCTTACCAGTCATCACATATAAATTCCAGATGCTCCCCCTCCCTCTCCCAAAACAGTACCTCGGTAAATTAAGAGCTTTTTCACCAGCAAATGACTAGGTGGTACAGAACCCCCGAAAAGCCGGACACTGGGAGAAAAAACACATATAATCACCATCACGACTTTGAAAATCTGGGACAAAATATATAAAATATTCAACAAAAATTATAACTCGCCACTTATAGCACTTAAAGAAAATCCTTTTTTCCCGCCAGGGTTAAAGGAAATAGGAGGGGATTGGATTAGACCGGAGATGCCGCCATACCTTACCAAATGGGATAAAAAGAATATCCAGAATATATAAACTGTTATTAGAAAGAGATAGACCGGAGATGCCGCCATACCTTACCAAATGGGAAAGCGAACTAGGAACACAATTAGAAATAGGCACAAGTAAGAAAATTTTAAAACTAGCACATGGGTCAGCTGTAGATGCGAGAACTGCAGAAACAAACTTTAAGTGTATGGCTAGGTGGTACAGAACCCCAGACAGGGTCAGCAATTTTCAGGCGGATACATCGGCGAACTGTTGGAGGGGGTGTGATCAAAGGGGCACAATGGGTCATTTATGGTGGGGGTGTCCTAAAATCAAAAAATTTTGGGAGACTATCCTAAAATACATAAAAGAAATAACAACGATCGAGGTAAAAAACGACCCTTGGGTGGCACTTATGCATGCCACATCCAAGGAAATTAAACAATATAAAGGCTCATTGATTCCCCATCTGCTTAACGCGGCTAAAAAGGTAATTCCAAGGAGGTGGAAGGACAAGGAAAGCCCACCCTTATGGGAATGGGTCGACGCAGTGGAGTCCACCTACATGATGGAATGTGTGTTGTACACCGGGGAGGAGGACAGAGAGGCCACGAGGGCTAGATGGGAGAGTTGGAGAAAATTCAAGAGGTCTTGGAGCTACAGGGAGGCTTTGCGAGTGCAGCCGTGACAACCGGTGATCCCAGGGGGGCGAAGCCGAAAAGAGATCTAGCCACGGAAAGGCAGACCCTAAGGGTAGGAGAAGACACTGAGGAGAAAGGGCCACTTTACAACAGCAAAACAGCGGACGGGGATGGGGAGGGTGGGGGGCGGCGGGGGGGAGGGGGGGGGGGAAACAAAAATAAAAACCCCCAGGGGGGTTAACTGGAAGAATGATGGAACGGGATTTAGGATAAAGGAAGCGGAGGGGGAGCGGAGGCTGGGAGGGATTTCGGATGTATATATGTATTTTTTTGGGCTTTGTAAACTTTAGGGATGCCCGACTCAGGACCCCTATTCCCCTCCAACCCCAGGGGGAAAAAAAAAAAAAAAAAGGGGAGAATGAAACAAGCCACTAATGATGCTAAGACAATTAGAGGGATGGAGATGCGGGCATAGCTGACACTCACCCACGAATATTCTTTCTGAAGTGGTTAAAAAAAAAAAAAAAAAATGCAGCCTCAACAGCGCCCATCAAATGTAGCCTCACCAGCGCCCCTCAAATGCAGCCTCACCAGCGCCCATCAAATGCAGCCTCACCAGCGCCCATCAAATGCAGCCTCACCAGCGCCCATCAAATGCAGCCTCACCAGCGCCCATCAAATGCAGCCTCACCAGCGCCCATCAAATGCAGGCTCACCAGCGCCCATCAAATGCAGGCTCACCAGCGCCCATCAATGTAGCCTCACCAGCACCCCTCAAATGCAGCCTCACCAGCGCCCATCAAATGCAGCCTCACCAGCGCCCATCAAATGCAGCCTCACCAGCGCCCATCAAATGCAGCCTCACCCGCGCCCATCAAATGCAGCCTCACCAGCGCCCATCAAATGCAGCCTCACCAGCGCCCATCAAATGCATCACCAGCGCCCATCAAAGCAGCTCACCAGCGCCCATCAAATGCAGCCTCACCAGCGCCCTTCAAATGCAGCCTCAACAGCGCCCATCAAATGCAGCCTCACCAGCACCCCTCAAATGCAGCCTCACCAGCGCCCATCAAATGCAGCCTCACCAGCGCCCATCAAATGCAGCCTCACCAGCGCCCATCAAATGCAGCCTCACCAGCGCCCATCAAATGCAGCCTCACCAGCGCCCATCAAATGTAGCCTCACCAGTGCCCATCAAATGCAGCCTCACTAGCACCCATCAAATGCAGCCTCACCAGCGCCTATCAAATGTAGCCTCACCAGCACCCATCAAATGCAGGCTACCAGCGCCCTTCAATGCAGCCTACCAGTGCCCATCAATGAATGTTTGCTTGCTGCGGGAGTCGGAACACAGACACAGTCCTCCACCACTGCTGCGCCTCTGACACTATGTGTGAACGGAGAGGAGGCTGCCTGCTGATGCTGAGAGTTAGTTGCTTGCTGCAGAGACAAGAGAGTAGGAAAACCAGTGGCCGGGTGCCCTAGGAAGCAGGGCGCCCTAGGCGGCCACCTAGTTTGCCTAGTGGTAGCACCGGCCCTGTACCTGAGTGTAACACTGCAGGAGCTGCTGGCAAATGGTTCCCCTATTCCTGCATAGCCAGGCAACAAGCATTTTTTACTCTCATCTGGACGCAAGAAACAGTCTCTGAGCTTGGTTTTGTTGTTTTATTGGGGTGATGCCTTGGATGGGGTGGGGGGGTTATGGAATGCCCAACTTGACTGACACGATGGATGGGGACAACTTCCTTCCTATGTACAAAATCCTGGACTGTTCCCTCTCCTGACCTCCAACAATCTTTAGTGATCAAAAGCAAAGTCCCTTGAGGACAAGGAGCTCTTTGCCCCTCTAGAAAAATAGCACAATATGTTGTAAGCTGCATGCAGGAGTATCTCTTCTCCTTTGTAGAACTGCTCCCTGCTCTACCGCCTGCAAGAACTACCAGCCCTCCTGGCTGCTTGTCCACCAGCCCACCTGGCTGCTCTGAAGATCTCCCAGGGCAAGTAATAGGAAGGGTTAAAGCGGAGTACCACCCTAAAGTGGAACTTCCGCTCATTGGAACCCCCCCTCCCCTCCGGTGCCACAGTTGGCCCTTTTCAGGGGGGAGGGGGGTGCAGATACCTGTCTAAGACAGATATTTGTACCTACTTCCGGGCATAGACTCCCACTGGATTGATCGGCCTCGGCTGCCGACATCGCTCGACTCCAGGAAAGGTAAGTGTCCATTTATTAAAGGTCAGCAGCTGTAGTATTTGTAGCTGCTGGCTTTTAATCATTTTTTTTCGGGTGGACTCCCTCTTTAAGAAGGCAGTCTCTCCCTTTGTGAATCCACTGGGTGTGCTGATGTCCACTCTGTCTTCTTTGCCCCCTGCTGCTTCTTAGGCAAGATTCCTTTCCAAACCGTAATGCAGTCAGGATCTTCCTAAGCCACCCTGCCAGTTTTGATCTGGCACACTTTTTGATCCAGGGTGAGGGACCTAGATGACCTGCCTCTGTGGAGCCACCCAGCCTGACCTGCAGTAACCCTGACCCAATTTCAGGCTTGCAAACTAATCATGAGTCATAATTTTAGATTTGACTGCATTAGCACTAGTAGCACACTAGAGGGTGCTACATGAGTCCTGTATCAATCCAGTGCTATGCCCACCTGCAGCGGCACTGCTCTTTCTCCCTGGTCTCACAGGGCAGATTGATAGCAGTGGGTGCCATTGACTCCTGCTGATGTCAATCAAATCCAGTGGAGAGGGAGGGGGGTGCGGTGCCGAGTTGTGTGTGTCTATAGGCAGGATCGATCCTGCACGTGTGCCACTATAGGAAGAGGGGAAACGAAGAGCGCTGGCGGGGCTGGGTGTGAACCCAGAAGAGGAGGATTGGGGCCCCTCTGTGCAAAACCCTTGCACTGAGCAGGTAAGTAGAACATGAGTACAACCGCTTTAGGACAGATTGCTGTCAATTGAGATCCTGAGTGATTGGATGCTTTCCGGTGGTTCCCAGGCTTACCTGGGCGATTGATACAATGAGGGGAAAAAGTATTTGATCCCCTGATGATTTTGTACAAGTCTCGGAGTCTGCCAAGTAACATTGCATCTACCTAAGGGTGTCCTGGCCCTAACCCTCTCTCCCACAGTTCTGTTTAAGAGACAATAAATCACTTTTTGCATTCTAAAAGTGTCTGGCGCCCACCTTTTCATCTTGCATTACACCCACTATGCCTTGCAACCCACTCTACACAGAAGGATGTCAGATGTCCCTAACTCTGGAGGTCACTATTGGGCTTCAGGGGCCCCGGGACTTTGCTCCACTAGCAAGGTGTACCTAATAAAGTGGCCGGTGAGGGTATTTAGCTGATTTAACATAAAGTTCAGTTGTGCTTTAACCACTTCCGTCTGCCATATATCAAAATGACGGCCAGAAAGTGGTTCTGCTATCCTGACTGGGCGTCGTATGACGTCCAGCAGGATAAGCCGCGATCGGTGGTGTGGTGTGTCACTCTGACACACTGCAATTCCGATCGTGGTAAAGAGACTATGACGTAGGCTCTTTACCACGTGATCAGCTGTGACCAATCACAACTGATCACAGCGTGTAACCAGGAAGTGCCGGTAAACGGCTTGCCTCGGTTTGCACTGACAGGGAGAGCCGATCGGCGGCTCTCCTGTTAGAGGGGGGGGGGTATGCGCTGATAATCAACGCATTGATTATCAGTGCAGACCCATCAGAGGTGCCCACCACAGCTGCCAATCAGTGCTGCCAGTCAGTGCCCACCAAAATGCCAATCAGGGCCCTTCAATAACACCTGTCAGTGCCCTTCACAGATGCCAATCAGTGCCCATCAGTAATATCTGTCAGTACTGTTGCAGGCTGGGGGAGAACGAAAACTGGGGGGACTCTTATGACAATACATATTAAAATACATCCAATACATCTTTATAAAACAGTACCTCATCATCAGTGCCATCTATTAGTGCCCATTAGTCACTTAAGGACCGAGCCTCTTTTTTAGATGTGTTGTTTACAAGTTAAAAACTGTTTATTTTTGCTAGAAAATTACTTAGAACCCCCAAACATTATACTTTTTTTTTTTTTTTTTTTCGAACTCCCTATAGAATAAAATGGCGGCCGTTGCAATACTTTCTGCCACACTGTATTTGCGCAGCGGTTTTACAAGCGCACTTTTTAAAAAAAAAAATAACAATTTTGGATTTAAAAAAATAAGACAACAGTAAAGTTAGCACAATTTTTTTTATATTGTGAAAGATAATGTTACGTCGAGTACATTGATACCCAACATGTCACGCTTCAAAATTGCGCCCGCTCGTGGAATGGCGACAAACTTTTACCCTTCAAAATCGCGTTTAAAAAAATCTATAGGTTGCATGTTTTTAGTTACAGAGGATGTCTGAGGCTAGAATTGGTGCTCTCGCTCTACCGATCGCGGCGGTACCTCACTTGTGTGGTTTGAACATAGTTTTCATATGCGGGTGCTACCCACGTATGTTTTCGCTTCTGCACGCGAGCTCGGCAGGACGGGACGGAGCCCTCTCCTGCCGCCGATAAAAGTGATCTTGTGGCGAATACGCTGCAGAGACCACTTTTATCTTGAAGCGGACCGCCAGCCGAACAAGAAGATACCGGGGTTATGGTAGCTAGCTGCTGCCATAACAACGATATCCTTCTTCAAAGTAAGGGCGTATATCGGCGTGCGGCGTGCGTCCGGAAGTGGTTAGTGCAATCTATTAGTGCCCATCAGTGCTGCATATCAGGGGCGGACTGACAACTCATGGGGCCCCTGGGCAATAGGAGGTTATGGGGCCCCCAGGCAATCAGAGATTATGGGGCCACACAGTATACACACACACAGTATACAATCACACAGTATACACATACATGTACACACAGTATACACAGACATGTTTCTATTGGCTGAGAAGGTACTGGAGAGGTGGGGCAGCTATAATCTCTGTTTTTTTTAGACCAAAAGGATGTCGGTAAGGGACATTTCAGAAACAGATGTAAAAAAAACACAGATTTTTACATACTCTCCCTGGTTTTACTGAGGCTGGCAACCCTGATGGGGCCCCCTAGTGGCCCAGGGCCCTCGGGAAGTGCCCGAGTGGCCGAATGGTCAGTCTGCCCCTGGTGCCGCCTATCAATGCCCATCAATTCTACTTATCAGTGCCTCCTCATCAGTGCCCATCAGTGCCCTTCAGTGAAGGAGAAAACTAAATTTTATAACAAAGAAAAACTTAATTTTTTATTTATCTTTTTAAATTTGTAGCACAAAAAATAAAAACCCCAGAGGTGATCAAATACCATGAAAAGAACGTTCTATTTGTGGGGAAAAATAATATAAAGATTTTGTTTAGGTACAGCATCGCGCAATTGTCATTCAAATGTGACAGCGCTGAAAGCTGAAAATGGCCTGGGCAGGAAGGTGTATGAAGTGGCCGGTATTGAAGTGGTTCAATGAAAGTTTCAGTTGTGCTTTAAGGAGTTAAAGACCTTCAGACTCCCTCTAAGCTGCACAGGTGCTGCTGAAACCGGAACTGCGAGAATGTAAAGCAGATTCATAAATTCACAGGAACAGAAGAAAAAAATGATTTCCCTGCCGGCCCCACAAGGAGACCCTCCGGCACCCGCTGTGTGTTGCGTGTTTGCGCTTGTTACCCGAGAACTTTGCTTGACCTGTGCATTCTGTACAACACCGTGTAAGACTTCAGAACACAACCGTGTTTACTGTGTACATAACGCCGGATTTTAATCCTCCACTGATATTGTCAGTCGCTGGGAATTCCTGTGCGTGACACACGGGGAGGGATGAACAGGACGGACCTGTCCACCCATGACTGTACCGGTTGCTGCTCCAACCTTCCACCCAGATCTACAGGAAACTAGATGTCGTGCCATTTTCGTGCCCTTCCCTTTTGCCCTAGATCTGGGCGTGCACAGCAAAAGGAAACCTGTACATAATGGCGTGAACACGATCGTTTCGCAAAACTACAAAAATATATTATTAGATCTACCTGTCAATTATGGGGCTTTCAAAAGACTGTGAATGATGTGCATATGTTTATAATAACCAAACGCATTTCAGATTTCGATTGTCACAGTTTACTTTCCACGACTCTATTTATTAACATAACAATATTGTTATTAACCGCTTGTTGACCGCCCTATAGCACTTTTACTGCTACAGGGCAGCAGCTGTGTGCCGGATCATGTATATATACGTGATACCAGACTTCTGTCTGCAGGGGGCGTGATAATTCACAGCAGAAGCTGACCTGCGGGTGCCGGGCACTCTATGTCCTCTGGCACCCGCCGATCGTCGGGAGCACACAGAGAACTGAGACATGCCTATGTGAGACAGACAGACAGATCTCAGTTCTGACAGGGGGGAAAGGATGTGACGGCGCGCGGACTGCAATTGTAATGTAAGCTGTTACAGCGGGCAAACCCTGCTCTGTGATCAAGCCGACTCTCCTCTTCCTCCACGCTTTCTTCCGTTATAATGATGCAGCCGCCCCCCTGCACGGGTGAGGCTGCAATACTGGACACAGGTGAAGCTGCACGGGTGAGGCTGAAATGATGGACACAGGTGAGGCTGCAATTGATGGACACAGGTGAGGCTGCACTGGTGAGGCTGCAATGATGGACACAGGTGAGGCTGTACGGGTGAGGCTGCAATGATGGACATAGGTGAGGCTGCACGGGTAAGGCTGCAATGATGGACACAGGTGAGGATGCAATGATGGACACAGGTGAGGCTGCAATGATGGACACAGGTGAGGCTGCAATGATGGACACAGGTGAGGCTGCAATTATGGACACAGGTGAGGCTGCAATGATGGACACAGGTAAGACTGCACTGGTGAGGCTGCAATGAGGGACACATGTGAGGCTGCAATGATGGATACAGGTGAGGCTGCAATGAGGGACACAGGTAAGGCTGCAATGATGGACACAGGTGAGGCTGCACTGGTGACTCTGAAATGATGGACACAGGTGAGGCTGCACTGGACACAGGTGAGGCTGCACTGATGGACACAGGTGAGGCTGCACGGGTGAGGCTGCAATGATGGACATGGGTGAGGCTGCGTTAGTGGGCACTGGTGAGGCTGCATTGATGGGCACGGGTGAGGCTGCATTGATGGGCACGGGTGATAAAGTTGTAGTTAATATTTATTTGTGTAACTTAATTCTGCATAAAACATTTAAGTGTAGTTTCATGAGAATTTATGAGAGCGTGTATAGTGGCGGGGCATGGTAGGGGTTGGGTGGGGCAACTGGTGGCAAGTAACCCTTAAGGCCTGGCTAGTAGCTCAGGACTTGAAATGTTGAGCCCTGCTATAACGTTCACGTAAACCAATCAATATACACTTATTGGGATTTTTTTTATACCAAAGACATGTAGCAGAATACATATTGGCTTAAATTTATGAAGAAATTCGATTTTTTTACATTTTTTTTATTGGATATGTTTTATACCAGAAAGTTAAAAAATATTGTTTTTATTTCAAAATTGTCGCTCTTTTTTTGTTTCTAGCCCAAAAAATTAAAAAAGCAGAGGTGATCAAATACCTCCAAAAGAAAGCTTTATTTGTGGTAAATGAATAAATTACATTCATTTTATTTGGGTACAGTGTTGCATGACCGCAGGATTGTCAGTTAAAGTAACACAGTGCCGTATCGCAAAAAATGGGCTGGTCATAATGGGGGGTAAATCTTCCAGAGGGCAAGTGGTTAAAATATAAAGGTGGCATCATCTGCAGGATATAGGATTTCTTGCTTTCACTTAAAGTAGAATAAAAGGCAAGACGTTTTTTTTTTTCATTTTGGATAAAGTAGAGCCATCTATATACATTTGGGAAGATTTCCCTTCACTTCCTGTCCCATAGGTAAAACAGGAAGTGGGATGAAATCCTTCCAAAGGGAGGGAATCCCTTGTTGTCACCAGAATTAGTTCCCCCATTGGAAGATTTCCCCTCTTTTCCTGTTTGGTGACAACTTGGGGATATTTTTTTTACTTTCACTTTCAATGATAATGGTAAACAGGACAAATGGAGAGGGGGGGTCTCCTTAAAGGGGAGCACAGACAGCAATAAAGACCTGACAGGGGTTCTAATCTCTCTCCACTCTATCCAAAACTAGGTAACCCTTTCACCCCCTTTCACCCCCTGCCAGTGTCACTAAGCGATCGTGTTTTTTGATCGCATTTATTAGTGTCACTGGTGCCGCTAGGTAGCCCCCTACCCCCCCCCAATAAAGTTTTAACCCCTTGATTGCCCCCTAGGTACCCTTTCACCCCCTTTTGCCAGGATCTTTTATATAGGATTATATATAGGTTTATAGGTCAGGTACCCCATATTACAACCTATATAAAGGTTTTATCCCCTTGATTGCCCCTAGAGTTAACTCTTTCACCAGTGATCACAGTATAAGTGTCACTGTTGACGCTGGTTAGCCAGTTAGTTATTTAGTTATTTAGGTTCCCGTCAGGTTTTTATATATCGTCAGGTACCCCCATATATTACCTAATAAAGGTTTTAACCCCCTGATTGCCCTAGTTAACCCTTTCACCCGTGATCACCGTATAACTGTTACGGGTGACGCTGGTTAGTTAGCTTATTTTTTTATACTGTCAGGGCACCCGCCATTTATTACCCAACTATCGGTTAACCCCCTGATCGCCCGGTGGGTGATATCAATTAGGTGTTAGGGTCAAATAAGGTCTGCGTCGCCCCAGGTTAGTGCCAGTACCGCCAACACCCACGCGCAAAGCATACACCTCCTTAGTGGTATAGTATCTGAACAGATCAATATCTGATCTGATCAGATCTATACTAGCGTCCCCAGCAGTTTAGGGTTTCCAAAAACGCATTGTTAGCGGATCAGCCCAGATACCTGCTAGCACCTGCGTTTTCCCCCTCCGCCCAGCCCAGCCCAGCCCACCAAGTGCAGTATCGATCGATCACTGTCACTTCCAAAACACTAAGCACACATAACTGCAGCGTTCGCAGAGTCAGGCCTGATCCCTGCGATCGCTAACAGTTTTTTTGGTAGCGTTTTGATTCATTCGCCAGCAGCCTAGGAGCTTTGTTTCCTGTGAATCTCACTAGTGTACTACTAAATTTAGAGCCCAAAATGGCAAATCGCAAGTACACTAGTGAACAGGCCTACTTGTTTCTGAGTATGTCAGATAGTGAAGAGGGAGGTCACTCATCTGTCAGAATCAGGCTCAGAATACGATCCAGTAGACGACAGTGGCTCCATGACAGATAGCTCTGACGACGAAGATTGGGGTCCCTGCTAAGGTCAGGGGTTCTAATCTCTCTCCACTCTATCCAAAACTAAAAAAATAAAGTTTTGGCTTTAGTGATATTGCAATGATAATTGCATTAATTAGGCACCAAGGAAAAACACAAATGTAAAACAAATGTAATTGAATATCCCATAAACCATTGATAAAATCAATGCTGATTAGAGAGTTGGACAACGAGGACTCATTTAGGGCTAGTTTACATTTGCTTCAAAACAAGGCTTCGGACATGCTTTGTCAAAGCTCTCTGAACGCCAGTCAAAGCCCCTATCACTAAATAAATTGGTTAGCTTACAGTCCTGTTTACACCTGCTTTTGCTTGGTGCTTCAATGAGGCTTTGGTGGGGCTTCGATGAGGATTTGATGAGGCTTTGGTGGGGCTTCAGTGAGGCTTCGATGAGGCTTTGGTGGGGATTCGATGAGGCTTTGGTGGAGCTTCAATGAGGCTTCCCTGGGGCTTCTGTGAGGCTTCGATGGGGATTCAGTGTGGCTTCAAGCGAGCTTGGTCATAGACTTCTATGGAGGCTTTGAAGATGCTTTGAAGCACCACTAAAGCGACATGGGGTATAATTTTTGAAGCAAAGCCAAAGCAAAGCAAACAGGACTGTATGCCAACCATTTTATTTAGTGACGGGATTTGACTGGCGTATAGAGAGCTTCAACAGCATGACCGAAGCCTTGCTTTGAAGTAAGTGTAAACTAGCCATTAATGTGTGCTGAAGCCAAACTTGCTTTGACTTCCACATACATTAAAGCACCTACCACTTTAACATGCTTTTTTGATGCGTTTTTGATGCTTCTGCAATGCTTTAGTTGAGCTTCGATGATGCTTATGTGGAGCTTCGATGATACTTCAGTGGAGCTTCGGTGGAGCTTCAGTGGTGCTTCTAAAATGCCTCGATGATGCTTTGTGGTGCTTCAAATAAGGTGCTTTGATGGTGCTTTTTTGAAGCTTTAATGAAGCTTGGCAGATGCCCTGTGTGTGTTGATATCTCATACCTGTAATATCTTCAAAGCAAAGCTAAAGCTGAATTAAAGCCTCTCAAAAGCTTTAGGTGCTTCAAGCGAGTTTTGTCATAGACTTCTATGGAGGCTTTGAAGACGCTTTGAAGCACCACTAGTGACATGGGGTATAATTTTTAAAGTGAAGCCAAAGCAAGGTGTAAACAGGACTGGAAGCCAACTATTTTTTTTAGTGACAGGGGCTTTAACCACTTCAGCCCCGGAAGATCTGGCTGCTCAATGACCAGGCCATGTTTTGCGATACGGCACTGCGTCGCTTTAACTGACAATTGCGCGGTCGTGCGACGTTGTACCCAAACAAAATTGACGTCCTTTTTTTCCCACAAATAGAGCTTTCTTTTGGTGGTATTTGATCACCTCTGCGGTTTTTATTTTTTTGAGCTATAAATAAAAAACAAGACAATTTTGAAAAAAAAAACACAATATCTTTTACTTTTTGCTATAATATTGCAAAGGGGTGGGGGTGGATGTGGAACAGCTATAGCCCTACATAGGTACCATCCCAAAAAGAGGATATAAAATCAAGGGTTAAGGTGAGGTAGGGTGGGACTTTGTATGTACCTATGTAGGGTTGGAATAAAGATATATGCCACAAATCTAAAAGACGTTTTTTTCAAACTTTATTTTTATTCTACTAATTAAAAACGTATTACAGTTACACAAATACAGTTACTGTTAATTGGGTCCAGAATGTGCTGATCCTGGTACGATGAATCAAAAAGTATGGCCTACGTGTTTCACGGGAAGCCCCGCTTCGTCAGGGCCTTAGAATAGCACGAATAGAATAGAAATATTGAAGTAACCTAAGAATACAATATTAGAAAAGCTGTAAATAGATGTTGAAAAAATATTAACATTTTTAAAATATAAACGACATAAAGTTTACATTACATTGACATTGAAAATTTGGGATCTAAAGCTAGAGTGATCTACTATATACAGTGGAACCTTGGTTTATGAGTAAGGCAGTTTACCAGAGTTTTGAAAGATGAGCAACTTTTTAAAAAAAAATCTGACTCGGTTTGCGAGTGTTGTCTTGCAAAACGAGCAGAATTCAAGCTAATGGGGTGTGCAGTACCGCATTTGGCCAGAGGTGCGGGGGCGCCGGTGACACTCAGAACGGTTCAGAGCCATTTGGAAATACTCAGAAATACTCCGTTCCCCCCACCTGTGGCCACATGCGGTATTGCATGCAATAGAAGTCAAAGCGGAATGAATTATCTTCGTTTCCATTGACTTCTATGGGGAAACTCGCTTTGATATGCGAGTGCTTTGGATTACAATAATTCTCCTGGAACGGATTATGCTCGTAATCCGAGGTTCCACTGTACCTACAGTTACCTAGTACCCTTTTTTACCCACAATACGCGCTTCCAATATTGTGGAATATTTGCAACTACACTAGGACCTCTTCTCTAACATCTGAATTATGATCTCTTAGACCCCTTTCACAAGTTTTTCAGGCGTTTTTCAGGCGCTTTAGCGTTAAAAAAGCGCCTGTAAAGCGTTTGAAAGAAGCCTCATCTGCAATCCCAATATGAAAGCCCAAGTGCTTTTAAGAGCCCTTTCACACTGCCAGCGCCCGAAAAACGCTCGTAAAGTGCCGCTTAAACTAGCAGCCCTTTACCAGCTTTTTTTCGAGCGCTGGTGGGGCACGCTTTTAATCCCTGCTAGTGGCCAAATAAAGGGTTAAAAGCGCCCACAAAGTGCTGCTGCCAAAAGTGCTTTGCAGACGCTTTTCATACGCTTTTCAGGCGTTTTGCAGGCGCTTCCCATTGATTTCAATGGGAAGGGGCGCTTTAGGATCGGTGTATTCACCGCTCCAAAAGCGCTGCAAAGAAGCTGCTTGTAGGACTTTTTTTGACGCCCGGCCAGCGCAGCGCCTCAGTGTGAAAGCACTCGGGCTTTCACATTGGGATTGCAGTTGCGGCTTCTTTCAGGTGCTTTACATGCATTTTTTTTAACGCTAAAGCGCCTGAAAAACGCCCCAGTGTGAAAGGGGTCTTAACATTTAACTTTTCTATATTAGTTAAAACTCCTGATTTGTATACTTACCTTTATAAACATAATATCAGTATAAAAAGTAATGATATAACTATATACATCTAGGAGTCCGCCCTGCTTCCCCCGGTGAGCACAGGGAGGTTATCCCCACGGGCTTCCCAAGCTCTTTTCTCCACTGGACCAGTATGTCAAGTTTCCCAAGTTTTACAGTTTAAAGGTAAATAAATTGATAAGATAAACCAATTGTAAGATAAGTCTTTACTCTATAGCTTGGTAATCTGAAAAGACTCTTGGCCTCTTTGGCTTGCCCCTAGTCTACGAGATACCGCTGGACATCAAAGAGCTATACGTAATTCTATCTCGATAGAAAATGAATTGTTACATCAATTTTGCTATAAGAATATTTGGGCGACTGTGAATACTTTATAAACTTTCAATGTTAATGTTTTGGAAATTTTATATGTCTTTTATATTTAAAAAATGTTTGTCAACATCTATTTGCAACTCTGCTAATATTGTATTCTTAGGTTACTGCAATATTTCTATTATATTCGTGCTATTCTAAGGCCCTGACGAAGCGGGGTTTCCCACAAAACGTGTAGACCATACTTTTTGATTCATCGTACCAGGATCAGCACATTCTGGACCCAATTAACAGTAACTGTATTTGTGTAACTGTAATACGTTTTTAATTAATAGATGAAAAAGAAAGTTTAAATACACGTCTTTTAGATTTGTGGCATATATCTGTAGCGGCGACACTTTTACAAGGTGTCCGCTATATGTGAAATTTAGTTTTTTAGTAATTGCAGGTTCACTTTGGCATCAGTTTGACTGGGTTGTGCTAGGGTTCTGCCTGGTCATGGGTACAGTGAGGTACACATGACAGGTCCAGAACCAGGCCTGGTTGGACATTTTGAGTATCAGCATTCCCCGGTGCCAATCAGTGGGTGTGTCTGGCCCTGCTGAGGAGTCTGGGGAAGGGTACTTAAGGTCACGTGTTCGGGGTTCAGCCGGAACTGCCTGTTCCTGAGTCTTGACCGGGGTAGCCCCACGAGGGGTCCCGGCAGTGTTTGCCGTCCCGCAACATGGTCAGTTGGACTAGCCCCACAGACCCGCTTGGTCTGGGGCAAGGATCCATCTGTTCCCGAGTCTCGGAACCGGCTGGTCCGAGGCGCAGTAACTGAGGGAGGATTCAAGGCGTCCGGGTGCGCTCTCAATCTTGGAGGGGCACCGCAGCTCGTGTAAGTGGCCGGGGGAGGACTCTTCGGAGGAGGGCCAACAAGCTGGCATCCCCAGAAGTGCCTGGTTGCTGGGTTGTCATGGACACTAACGAATCCACAGTTTCGCAGTACTGCCAAGGAGACAGAGAACGTTCCAGGTACTGAGGAAAGGTTCCTATTTACTTTTGTTTGAGACTTTCTCTATGTCAGAGACTTTACAAGTTTCCGGATCAAAGTGCTGACTGCCATAATCTCTGGCTAGGGATTTGTTCAGCTTTGAAGCGCCCAGCTGCGAGTGGGTACTCTCTAGGTTTGTGTTAGACACTTTTCAATTGTCAGCAGTTCAAGGTGCCCGAGTTTCTTCACCCCTTGCCCTCTGTTCCCATTCAAGACTGTGTTTGTTGGATGTTACCCCTGCAAATAAAAACCTTCTAAAAGGACTTTTATGGTGTCAGTGTCCGAAGTTGTTGGGTACTAACCCTGGGAACCCCTAGACATGGAAGAACAAGCCAAGCGGAGGTAACCGGTAAGCCCAAAAGTCAAGGCCGCCCCATCGAGGGTTATGGCCTCTACATATCTTTATTTCAACCCTACATAGGTAAATAAAAAATCCAAGCCTACCTCCCTACCTATTACAGTTACACAAATACAGTTACTGTTAATTGGGTCCAGAACGTGCTGATCCTGGTACGATGAATCAAAAAGTATGGCCTACGCATTTCGTGGGAAGCCCCGCTTTGTCATGGCCTTAGAATAGCACGAATATAATAGAAATATTGCAGTAACCTAAGAATACAATATTAGCAAAGTTGTAAATCGATGTTGAAAAAATATTAACAGTTTTAAAATATAAAAGACATAAAATTTACATAACATTGACATTGAAAATTGGGCATCTAAAGCTAGAGTGATCTACTATATACAGTGGAACCTTGGTTTACGAGTAAGGCGGGTTACCAGAGTTTTGAAAGACGAGCAACTTTTTAAAAAAAATTCTGACTCGGTTTGCGAGTGTTGTCTTGCAACACGAGCAGAATTCAAGCTAATGGGGTGTGCAGTACCGCATTTGGCCAGAGGTGCGGGGGCGCCAGTGACACTCAGAATTATTCGGAGCCTTTCGGAAATACTCGGAAACACTCGGAAATACTCTGTTCCCCCCACCTCTGGCCACATGCGGTATTGCATGCAATAGAAGTCAATGTGGAACAAATTATCTTTGTTTCCATTGACTTCTATGGGGTAACTCGCTTTGATATGCGAGTGCTTTGGATTACAAGCATTCTCCTGGAACGGATTATGCTCGTAATCCAAGGTTCCACTGTACCTACAGTTACCCTAGTACCCTTTTTTACCCACAATATGTGCTTCCAATATTGTGGAATATTTGCAACTACACTAGGACCTCTTCTCTAACATCTGAATTATGATCTCTTAACATTTAATTTTTCTACATTAGTTAAAACTCCTGACTTGTATACTCACCTTTATAAACATAATATCAGTATAAAAAGTAATGATATAACTATATACTGTATTTATCGGCGTATAACACGCACCGGCGTATAACACGCACCCCAAGTTAAGGAGGGCATTTTAAAGGAAAAAAAGTTTTAGGAGGGAAGTTTAGGGGAAAAAAAAAAACCTTACATTTAAGCGTCATTTGCAGCCTTGCCCAGCGTCATTTGCAGCCTTGCCCAGCGTCATTTGCAGCCTTGCCCAGCGTCATTTGCAGCCTTGCCCAGCGTCATTGTAGCTTGCCCAGTGTCATTGTAGCTTGCCCAGTGTCATTGTAGCTTGCCAGCGTCATTGCAGCCTTGCCCAGCGTCATTGTAGCTTGCCAGCGTCATTTTCAGTCTTTTCCGGGTTTAAAATTCCCGCCGCCGAGACGCTCTGTCGCGTGCGCGGCCGAAAAAGACTGAAGCGCCCCCGGAAATAGCCGAGCCGACTGTTCGGCTCCGCTCGCGGTCCCGCCTCCCTGCTGTTTCAGGAGCGAGCGCAGGGAGACGGGACTACGAGCAGAGCCGAACGGTCTGCTCAGTCTTTTCCGGCCCCGCTTCGTTTTTTTCCGGCCGCGATTCGGTCTTTTTCGGCAGCGCTCGATATTTTTCAGCGGCGCTTGCCATTTTTGTCATTTTTTTGGGAGGTATCGGTGTATAACACGCACCCACGACTTTCCCCGATTTTAAGGGGGAAAAAGTGTGTGTTATACGCCGATAAATATGGTACATCTAGGAGTCCGCCCTGCTTTCCCCGCTGAGCACAGGGAGGTTATCCCCACAGGCTTCCCGGGCTCTTTTCTCCACTGGACCAGTATGTCAAGTTTCCCAAGTTTTACAGTTTAAAGGTAAATAAATTGATAAGATAAACCAATTGTAAGATAAGTCTTTAGTCTATAGCTTGGTAATGGCCTCTTTGGTTTGCCCCTAGTCTATGAGATACCACTGGACATCAAAGAGCTATACGTAATTCTATCTCGATAGAAAATCAATTGTTACATCAATTTTGCTATAAGAATATTTGGGCGACTGTGAATACTTTATAAACTTTGAATGTTAATGTTTTGGAAATTTTATATGTCTTTTATATTTAAAAAATGTTTGTCAACATCGATTTGCAACTCTGCTAATATTGTATTCTTAGGTTACTGCTTTCTATTATATTCGTGCTATTCTAAGGCCCTGACGAAGCGGGGTTTCCCACAAAACGCGTAGGCCATACTTTTTGATTCATCGTACCAGGATCAGCACATTCTGGACCCAATTAACAGTAACTGTATTTGTGTAACTGTATTACGTTTTTAATTAATAGATGAAAAAGAAAGTTTAAATACACGTCTTTTAGATTTGTGGCATATATCTGTAGCGGCAACACTTTTACAAGGTGTCCGCTATATATGTGAAATTTAGTTTTTTAGTAATTGTGCAGGTTCACTTTGGCATCAGTTTGACTGGGCTGTACTAGGGTTCTGCCTGGTCATGGGTACAGTGAGGTACACATGACAGGCCCAGAACCAGGCCTGGTTGGACATTTTGAGTATCAGCATTCCCCGGTGCCAATCAGTGGGTGTGTCTGGCCCTGCTGAGGAGTCTGGGGAAGGGTACTTAAGGTCACGTGTTCGGGGTTCAGCCGGAACTGCCTGTTCCTGAGTCTGGACCGGGGTACCCCCGCGAGGGGTCCTGGGCCCGGGAGCGTTTGCCGTCCCGCAACATGGTCATTCTGACTAGCCCCACAGATCCACTTGGTCTGGGGCAAGGATCCATCTGTTCCCGAGTCTCGGAACCGGCTGGTCCGAGGTGCAGTAACTGAGGGAGGATTCAAGGTGTCCGGGTGCGCTCTCAATCTTGGAGGGGCACCGCAGCTCGTGTAAGCGGCCGGGGGAGGACTCTTCGGAGGAGGGCCAACAAGCTGGCATCCCCAGAAGTGCCTGGTTGCTGGGTTGTCATGGACACTAACGAATCCACACTTCCCCAGTACTGCCAAGGAGACAGAGAAAGTTCCAGGTACTGAGCAAAGGTTCCTATTCACCTTAGGTTGAGACTTTACTCTATGTCAGAGACTTTACAAGTTTCCGGATCAAAGTGTTGACTGCCATAACCTCTGGCTAGAGATTTGTTCAGCTTTGAAGCGCCCAGCTGCGAGTGGCTACTCTCTGGGTTTGTGTTAGACACTTTTCAATTGTCAACAGTTCAAGGTGTCTGAGTTTCTTCACCCCTTGTCCTCTGTTCCCATACGAGACTGTGTTTGTTGGATGTTACCCCTGCAAATAAAAACCTTCTAAAAGGACTTTTATGGTGTCAGCATCCGAAGTTGTTGGGTACTAACCCTGGGAACCCCTAGACATGGAAGAACAAGCCAAGCGGAGGTAACCGGTAAACCCAAAAGTCAAGGCCGCCCCATCAAGGGTTATGGTCGCTACATATCTTTATTCCAACCCTACAGTGGGTACATACAAAGTCCCACCCTATCTCACCTTAACCCTTGATTTTTGCTATAATAAATATCCCAATTTTTTTTTTTTAACAAATTTTTTTAGTTTAGGCCAATATGTATTCTTCTACATATTTTTGGTAAAAAAATTGCAATAAGCTTATATTGATTGGTTTGCGCAAATGTTATAGCGTCATATATTGAAGCAAATATAAACTTGCCCTATAGCTGCAAATAACAAGAAAGAGATCCTGAGATTATGTGACACGAAGCCTAGGCTTCTGGTCATGACACTGCCTTTATCTTCCGCACAGGACCCACGCTTCCCATTTTCTCAGCTTCCAGACTTTCAATAAGCCCACCGCCCGCAGACCCCCACAACCACAGCCCAGGGTTGTGGGGAAGAGGCCCTTGTTTCCATCAACATGGGGACAAAGTGCTTTGGGGGAGCCTCCCCTGCCCCAAATCCCCCCCCCCCCCATGTTGACATGTTGAGGGCATGTGGCCTGGTATGGTTCAAGAGGGGGTGCTCGCTCGTCCCCTCCCATTGGTGACCTGCTCGACTGCATGCTCAGATAAGGGTCTGGTATGGATTTTGGGAGGGACGCAGCCAGAAGCCCACACGGGTGCCCCCAGGGAAAGTGTCTTTCTGTAGGGGCACCCGACAAAGAGGAGGATCAAGAAGCGCTGGCGGGGCATCCCAGAAGAAGAGGATCGGTGCTGCTCTGTGCAAAACTATTGCACAGAGCAGGTAAGTATAGCCATGTTTGTTATTTTTATAAAAAAAAAAAAACTAAGGTTTACAACCCCTTTAATTACCACTGTTTTTTTGGTAATTAAATCAGGATTGATTTTTTATTTTTTTACTGTATAAACAAAAATTTTTTTGAAAAAAAACACAATTTTCTTAGTTACTGTTATAAAATTTTGCATTTATGGCCAAAAATTTATGAAGAAAGATTATTTGTTTGCAACAAATAATCTTTCTTCATAAATTTTTGGCCATAATGTATTCTGCTACATTCCTTGGTAAAAATAACCCAAATCAGTGTATATTATTTAGCTCGTAGGAAAGTTATAGGGGTCTACAAACTATGGTATATCGTTAAAAAACGGTCAATCCTGATGTACTTGACAGCTTATCTCATTTCTTGAGGCCCTAAAAGGCCAGGACACTACAAATACCCCCCAAAAATTACCCCTTTTTTGGAAAGTAGACACCCAAGGTATTTAGTAAGAGGCACGGTGAGTTTTTTAAGTTGTTTGAAGTTTTTTTGTCCTAATAAATTATAAATAAAATAAATTTTAGTTTTTCCCAATTTTTTTTTTAAATACGGTCACCAGTGCTTTTCAGCCTCATCATATGACTGATCTGGCGGTGATCAGAAATACTAATTAGTGACAGTATGTAAAAAAAAAAAAAAAAAAGTATATTTTTAATTTTATGTTTCAAACATTTTTTTTTACAATTTTTTTTTTTTTTTTTTACATACTGTCATCAGAGTAGTAGTGCCATAGTTACACTGTATTACTCTGGGGTTCAGGATATTTTTTTTTAACCTGTCATGAATAGTAAGATATTACAGTATAGTATGGTATCTTTATATCTTAATAAATAGTAAGATATTACAGGATATAATGGTATCTCATAGTAAGCTTACACAACCTTTAAAAACTAGACAAACAAGGAGGACTGAGGATATTGCCCAGCCGCCGTCCCAAGCGTCATAGAATATTTAGAGTTAAAGTGGGCGGGGCTTCTGCGTCAGACCTAACCAGCTTAACAAGTTTAAGTCAGCCTGACACCTAAGAGAAATATTCATTCTGTGAGTGACGGGAGCTGTAGTAGACGATCGCACACTGACAATAGGTAGACCGATTAGGAGGTCTGTATGTCATTACATAAAAATATTCCAAGCCCGCAGAGAAGAGCAAGATTGGCGCAGGGGGTGGAGACATCCAAAAACTGACGTTTGGGCAGAGGGATCTACAATGGAACACTTCTGGATCTAATGGAAACTCTACAGCTACATACCGGCCAGCATATCCTAAATGTAGCCTAACCAGACAAATCTACTTTGAAGGTTTTAAGGAAGACATCATGGATTTAAGAAGCTGCTCTTCGTAATAAAAAGAATTGAAGGGTAAGATTACTAGTTTTTCTTAATTATCAGTCCAGAGTTGACAGTAAGTTAAAATCACTTGGGCTAGCTACATGGTGTTTTGTTGAAGGACTGTGATAAGTGATAACGCCTTATGAGGTGTTTTCCAATTTTGTTTATTAAAAAAAAAAAAAAAAAAAAAAACAAAAAAAATATAAAAAAATTGCGTAATGATTACAAAGGCATGTACCTAAAAACATTATGAGGGACACCCCTATAGAAGGTAGGAGATAACTACTCATGGTACTATGTCTGAGGATTGCTAACAAAGTAAAAATACTTCAAAATTTTGAAAAAGGAAAATTAAATACCTTACCTTAAAAAAATTTAATACGCATACCTTAAATAAAGATTTAAAAAAATAAAAAATAAGAAAAAAAAAAAAAAAAGGAAAATTTACTGAAGGGTTGATTTAATTTACATTGGGAAAAGCCGGCAACATGGTAACATAATTTGGGGAGGCACTACCACAAATGTTACTTGGGCTAGCCACTGTTGATGCTATGCCTAGGGACTGTGTTGGTTGACAAAACTATATAAAATGCACAATTTTTTAAATACAAAATTTTAACGGTAAAAAGTAAAAATTTGTGTAAAAAGAGTGAAGAATTTAGCCTTATGATTGCAAGGGTTGAATAAATTGGAATACATTGAACCTCTTGGGGCGACATTAGAAAACCATTTTGATGGACACCCCTATGGAAGGTACTTGAGATAACTACTCATGGTATTATGTCTGAGGATTGCTAACAAAATAAAATACTTAAAATGTTAAAAAAGGAAAATTTACTGAAGGGTTGAATTCATTTACATTGGAAAAAGCCGGCAACATGGTAACATAATTTGGGGAGGCACTACCACAAATGTTACTTGGGCTAGCCACTCTGGATCCTATGCCTAGGGACTGTGTTGGTTGACAAAACCATATAAAATGCGATTTTTTTTTTAAATACAACATTTTAACAATTAAAAAATAAAAAATTGTGTAAAAAGAGTGAAGAAATTAGCCTTATGATTGCAAGGGTTGATTAAATTGTAATACATTGAACCTCTTGGGGGGACATTAGAAAACCATTTTGATGGACACCCCCATGGAAGGTACTTGTGCTAGCTACTCATAGTGCTATGCCTGAAGGTTGCTGTGGATAATAAAACAAAAGTCTTTTTTTTAACAGGGAATTTCAAAGCTTCAAAAATAAAGTTTAATGAAGGGGTGAATTAATTTATTTAAATTCACCCCTTCATTAAACTTTATTTTTAAAGCTTTCAAATTCCCTTTTAAAAAAAAAAAAAAAATGGGTGAATTAATTTAGATAGTGGAAAGCTGGCAGCGTGTTAAAATGATTTTGTGTTTACTACTATGAAAGTTACTTGTACTCAGGGTACAATGTCTAGGGGACTGTGATGATTGACAAAACCATATGAAATGCTTATTATTCTAATGGATATTATGGTCTGCATTTCAATACTTTATTTTTTTTGTACCAGAAATGCCTATTTTTAAAATGCACTTGGTACTATTTGGTAAAAAATAAATAAAAATTGCATAAAAAGAATGAAAAATTAGCCCAATGATTGCAAGGCTTGAGAAAATTAGAATACATTGAGCCTAGTTAGCAACACCATTATGGAAGGTACTTTAGCTAGTGACTCGTGGTACTATGTCTGTGCGACAAAATCACAAATCATTGAAATTATTTAAAATAAATAAAATGTATTTTCAATAAATACATTTTATTAAAATAAATAAAAAATAAATACTACATTTTAAAATGCTGGGCTTAACATTCCAAAAAAAAAACAAGCTGGTGTTCTGTAACAAGGCTTATTTATTTGAACTTTTTATTTATACAGTTGGGCAAAGATCTATAAAGTGGACGCTCCTTCCTCTGAACATGTTCATCCCCAGGGTTGCACAGCGTTCTTGGTTGCTAGGATGCTGTCGGCTATGTAACCAATAACACATCCCTGGCCCTATTCAGCAGCCAGCTGGGAGTTTCCTGTCATTGACCAAATATAGTTATTATTAAATTTGCATAATGATGTGAGGCAGCATCTCTTTGTCCTTTTGTTTACATTTAGCTGTCGACTGGGAAATCTCCCGGCCAGTAGTTCAATGAGGCCTGAGATGCATCATTCATTGGTTGCTAAGAGGCTAGCAGCTGCTGGCATCCTAGCTACCCACAGGCCATGAGCGGGAAGCATATTCATGACGGTTTCCCATCATAGACATACCCCCACTCTGAGCACTGTTCTCTCAGTACACCAAATTAGAGTTGCTCTTAAATACTACCAGTTTGCTTAGCTGCAAACTGGTGGTAGTTCTTTTGAATTTGTCGCAAACCCTAGTCAGCTCCTACCTTCTGCCTGCCTGGCGCTAGAAGGTACAGGGGCACTTTGTTGGGGACAGCAGATGTAAGGGGGCTCTGTAATGGAGAGATCTGAGGTAAAGGGGTACTATAATAGGGAAACTTGCTGTAGGGGGGCACTCTGATGGGGCACCTGATATAAGGGGGTACTCTGATAGGGCAACTGATATAAGGGGGTACACTGATGAGGGCACCTAATGTGAGGGGGCACTCTTATGGGGACAAGTGATGTAAGGGGGCACACTGATGGGGCACCAGTTGTAAGAGGGCACTCTGATGGGGACACCTGATGTAAAGGGGCACTCTGATGAGGACAATGTAATGTAAGGGGTCCCTGTGATGGGAACACCTGTGTAAGAGGACACTCTGACGAGGGCGCCTGATGTAAGGGGGCACTCTAATGAGGACATGTGATGTAAGAGGACACACTGATGGGGACACTTGATGTAGGAGGGCACTCTGATGGGGTATGCTGATTGGGCACCTAATGTAAGGGAGCACTCTGATCAGGACATGTGATGTAAGGGGGCACTCTGATGGGGACACCTGATGTAAGGGGGTGCTCTTATGGGGATACCTGACATAAGAGGGCACTCTGATGGGGTATGCTGATTGGGCACCTAATGTATAGGAGCACTCTGATCAGGACATCTGATGTAAGAGGGCACTGTGATGGGGGGACCTGATGTAGAAGGGCACTCCTATGGGGGCAGCTGATGTTAGAGGGCACTGTGATGGGGACACTTGATGTCAGAGGACACTGTGATGGGGATTCCTGATGTAAGGGGGCACTGTGATGGGGATTCCTGATGTAAGGGGGCACTGTGATTGGGACACCTGATGTAAGGGGCACTCTGGTGGGGGACACCTGATGTAAGGAAGCACTGTAATGGGGATTCCTGATGTAAGGTGGCACTGTGATTGGGACACCGGATGTAAGGGGACACTGTGATGGGGATTCCTGATGCAAGGGGGCACTGTGATGGGGATTCCTGATGTAAGGGGGCACTGTGAAGGGGGCACTGTGATGGGGATTCCTGATGTAAGGGGGCACTGTGATGGGGATTCCTGATGTAAGGTGGCACTGTGATTGGGACACCGGATGTAAGGGGGCACTGTGATGGGGATTCCTGATGCAAGGGGGCACTGTGATGGGGATTCCTGATGTAAGGGAGCACTGTGATTGGGACACCCGATGTAAGGGAGCACTGTGATGGGGATTCCTGATGCAAGGGGGCACTGATGGGGATTCCTGATGTAAGGGGGCACTGTGATGGGGATTCCTGATGTAAGGTGGCACTGTGATTGGGGCACTGTGATGGGGATTCCTGATGCAAGGGGGCACTGTGATGGGGATTCCTGATGTAAGGTGGCACTGTGATGGGGATTCCTGATGTAAGGGGGCACCGTGATGGGGACACCTGATGTCAGAGTGCATTGTGATGGGGACACCTGTGGTAAGGGGGCACTCTTTTCTATAAAACAGAATATATGTATCTATCATATGTACCCCATAAAACATGAGATTCAGACCTATACTCAATAAAAAATGATACTGTCCAGACCTTGTTGAGTGTTAATTCAATACCCCTGGGATAGGGGATTTCTTATGTACCCTGCTTTATGGATTCAATAAAAAAAATGACCCTGTAATGCTGGTGTGCCTCCCTCCATCATCTTGATCCAAATCTCTATTTTCTGTCTTGCTCTTTAGAATTTGATCTTAGAATCTGGTTGCAATCAGCAGCAGCCCCCCCCTTTATGCCTTGAGGTTTGTAGGTTTTACATAGTTATCTATGGAATGTAGGATTCTTGGTATCGTGGAATGTGTCAAACTCTATGTGGGAAGCTCAGCCATGCCGGTAGGACAGGAACTGCAAGGGGTCTGCGGATGGGGTGTGGAGTCAGTACAGTACACAATAGGCAAAATCCCAGGGCGGAGTATTTAATTAAATGCGCTCTCGCCTGAAATTTGTATCTCTTTCATTACACCAACATTTTGATTAGTCACGGGCTGAAGAGGAAATTTAATAAAGCACATTGGGGTTACACCAAGTGTACAGATCTTGTTTGACTTGTTGATTTCTCGAACGGGCTGACTCAGGTACAGAAAATTATACTGTACGTTAATATCGTCAATTACTGATTGCAGTCCCTGGGCTGTTCTCTGCCAATAGTTGAGCTGACTATTGTCAGAGAATGCCCCAGGGACTTTCTGGGTTTTCTAGAATAGTCACAGGGTTGGGGGCTTGTGTAGACCACAATGAGCATCAGATATAACATGTATTATGGTAAAGCACGGTAATGTACTGTATATGGGTGTTGCCGTACATGAACACTCATTGTTACGCCATCCCAGCATATACTATATTACCAAAAGTTTTGGGAAGCCTGCCTTTACACGAACTTTATGAGTCTAATGCCGCGTACACACGAAGGGACTATCCCGCGGGATTGTCCGCTGGACAATCCCCTCGTGTGTGGGCCTTGGACTGACTTTTTTTACCCAAAAGTCCGGCGGACTAGGTTTTAAGTTTTGTTTTAAAATTATCCTCTGGACTTGGCAGTCCGGCGGACAATATGGCCGTCTGTAGTATGGTCCGGCGGACCAAAAAGGACGCATGCTCAGTAGCAAGTATTTTTCTAGTATTTTCCTTTATCTAGTCCCGTCGTACGTGTTGTACGTCATCGCGTGAACCGCTGGACTTTTAGCGTGATCGTGTGTGGTCAAGTCCGTTCGCTTTCAAGTCCGCCGAAGCCCAGCTGGAAAGTCCGGCGGATTGTCCGCTGGACTAGGTCCGGCGGACAAAGTCCCTTCGTGTGTACGCGGCATAAGTCTTAGTCCGTGGGGTTCAATATTGACTTGGCCCACCCTTTGCAGATATAACAGCTTCAACTCTTCTGGGAAGGCCGTCCACAAGGTTTAGGAGTGTGTCTATGGGAATGTTTGACCATTCTTCCAGAAGAGCATTTGCGAGGTCAGGCACTGTTGTGGACCGCAAGGTCTGGCTTGCAGTCTGTGCAATAGTTCATCCCAATGGTGTTCTATCGGGTTGAGATCAGGCCAGTCAAGTTCCTCCACCTCAAACTCGCTCATCCATGTCTTTATGGACCTTGTTTGTGCAGTCATGTTGGAACAGGAAGGGGCCACCCCCAAACTGTTCCCACAAAGTTGGGAGCATGGAATTGTCCAAAATGTCTTGGTATGCTGACGCCTTAAGATTTCCCTGGAACTAAGGGGCCAAGTCCAACCCCTGAAAAACAACCCTACATCATAATCCCCCCTCCACCAAATGATTTGGACCAGTGCACAAAGCAAGGTCCATAAAGACATGGATGAGCGAGTTTGGGGTGGAGGAACTTGGCCTGCATCTCAACCTGATAGAGGTGTCCGTTTATGAAGCAGTGATAAGCGGAGATCCCATCACTGATCACAGCCCATAAATGGTTTATGAACCAGAGATAATCGGGGGAGAAGTGTTTTTTTTTTATATATTCTTTATTTTGTTTTTTTGTAATTTTCATTATACAGATAATTCCTCGGTTTTATAATCACAACTTTAAATGAGTGTATCTATTCAAATTACATTTCCCCCTAGCCCTCCCCACCACCCTCCCCTACTAAGGGAGAAAAAAAAAAAAAAAAAAAAAAAAAAAAAAAAAAAAAAAAAAAAAAAAAAAAAAAAAAACACAACATGGGCCTACCCTGTCTCGCTCACCCTCCCCCTCCCCCATTCCCCACAGTATTTTCTTCCATTATCCTGAGGTATTGTTCTGTTTCTCGAAACTCGATCCATTGCTGCCATGTTCTCAGATATTTTCTTTCTAAATTCTCAAGGGTAAATAATGAGTGTTCTATTATTCTTGTCCGCTCCACCCTCTCTACCCAATCTTTCATTGAGGGTATCTCTTGGGATTTCCAGAAGCAAGGGACCAAGGCTTTGGCTGCATTTAGTAGATAGGGGATCAGCCGTCTAGCATTCTGTTCCTCTCCCCTCTCTGTATCATGGAATAGACAGACCCATGGAAGTTTCTTCACCCTAACTTGTGTTATATTAAAGATTATTTCTATTATTTGCTCCCAGTATTTTTTTATTTTCGGGCAGTCCCACCACAGGTGTGAGAAGGACCCCACTGCATCACACCCTCGCCAACAGTTTGGGGAATTGTCTCCATTATAGGCGTTCGCCCCTTGCGGAGTTACGTACCACCTTGCTAGAAGTTTGTAGGACATTTCTACTGTCTGTATATCTTTTGCTGTTGAAAAAACTCGCCCTAAAATCTTGTTTTTCTGGTCCTCACTATTTAATGGGCCTATCTCACTTTCCCATTTCCCTAAATATGAGGGGTATTCGTGGTCTGCCGCTCGCAACAGTATTTTGTAAGTCTTTGAGATTCTTTTCTCGCGGTTGTTAGGGGATTCTAATAATTTTTCTAAAGGCCTAAATTCTCTCTTACCTCTTAGGGGTTTGGGGAGTGTCTGTGCGAAGTGTTGTATTTGTGTATAACGCCATTTATCTAGTGCTCTGTGTCCCCACTTGCTAATAATCTCATTATAAGTGCTAATTCTATTCCCTTCCATTACATCTATCAATCTCAGGTTCTTTTTATTAGACCATCTACTGAAATATATAAACTCGTCCTTACCTGGAGGGAAAAATTTTGTGTCTAATAGCGGAATTAGTGGGGAATTGTGTTCCCACTTGTGCCTTTTATGTACTGCGTCCCAAATTTTTAATGAGTGCTTTGTGAGTGCGGATGTATTTGGTGCAAGGTGTCTATAGTGTGAGGGTATCCATATAATTTCTCCTATTCTTGTTCTACTTAGCTTTCTTTCTAGTTCCACCCAACCTTTCCCGTCGTTATTATGACTCCAATCTATTATCCTGGATATTGCGACAGCTTCGTAATACTTTTTGAAATCCGGTGCGGCCAACCCCCCTCTTCCTTTTTCTCTTACTAGTGTGTCATATGCGATACGCGCCCGTTTCCCCGCCCAGATAAATTTTGTTATTATTGACTTTATTTTCTTCAGATAAGGCTGCGGGAGGGCAATTGGAATCATTTGGCAGGTATAGATGAATATGGGGAGAATGAACATTTTGACCGCATTTATCTTTCCAATCCAAGAGAGGGCTTTATATTGCATTTCTCTAAGTAGCTTTTTAATTTTATTAACCAGTGGAATATAATTGTGATTAAAAAGGTTCTCTACTTGGGGCGTTAATTTTATTCCCAGGTAATTAAGTTCGTTTTTACACCATTTAAATTGGAATCTAGACTGTAGAGCGCTCTGATCTTGGACTGATAGAGTTAAGTTTAATATCTCGGATTTGGACATATTAACTTTGAAATTAGACAATTTACTGTATTGTTTTAATTCCTTCATGACCATTGGGATTGATATTCTGGGGTTAGAGATATAGAGCAACACGTCGTCAGCAAATGCCGAAACCTTGTACTCCACCTCTCCAACTCGGATTCCCTGGATATCGGGGTTGTTACGAATCGTTGACAGTAAGGGTTCTAGGGTAATTATAAACAGGAGGGGAGAAAGTGGGCATCCCTGTCTTGTCCCATTAAACAAGTCGAGGGGAGAAGACAGGGTCCCATTCACTCTTATTCTTGTTGTCGGATGCTGATACAGGGCCTCAATCCATTTCATCATCCTCTCGCACAGTCCCATATAGCTCAATATTTCAAGCAGAAATACCCAGTTGACCCGGTCAAAGGCCTTTTCGGCATCAATTGACATAAGGACTGTTGGTGCACCCCTCCTACCGGCTTCTTGAATCAGCATTATTGATTTCAGAGAGTTATCTCTACCTTCCCTTCCCTGTACGAACCCAGCTTGATCATTATGGATCCATTCTGGCAGATGTAACTTCAATCTCTCGGCAATTATTTTTGCAAATAACTTTATATCCGAGTTTAGCAAGGATATTGGTCTATAGCTTTCCACTGCCGTCGGGTCTTTTCCCTCCTTCAAAATCAGAGTAATATGTGCCAGAAGTGTCTCATCTCTGAATTTCTCCCTTATCCCTATTGCATTAAAGTATTTGCATAGTCTAGGTACTAACTGTTTGGTGAACTTTTTATAGTATGCAATAGAGAAACCGTCAGGCCCCGGGCTACCACCTGGGGCTGTATTTAGTATAGCTCTTTCTACCTCTTCTATGGATATAGGTGCACCAAGTGCCTCCATTTCCTCCGTTTTACCCTTTGGGAAATCCATATTCCGCAGGTACTCCCTGATTTCCTCCCGCCGCTTTCCTTCATTTTCTTTTTGTTCAATATTATATAGACTCTTATAGTATTTATGAAATGTACTCGCTATTTCCGGGGATGATGTCAGGGTCTCGCCATTTGTGTCTCTTATCCTTTCTATATAAGTCCTGTTCTTTTTTTCCTTAACCCTTTTAGCCAACCATTTACCTCCTCTATCCCCCCACTGGTATCTTTCTCTCTTTAATATGTGTAATGCGGCTATCCTCTCTTGCTCTACATGTTCTGCTAACTCTCTTTTTTTAATTATCAGTTCTTGTTTTTCCGGTGTGCCTTTGGGTCTTGTTTTCTGCTCTAGTTCTTGTATGTCCTTATATAACTCCCTTTTCCTTTTTTCCCTTGTTTTTTTTTTACCTGCTCCAATACTTATTAAGCTACCCCTTATCACTGCTTTGTGGGTTTCCCAGATTGTTGAGGCTGGGATCCCTGGTGCCTCGTTTAGGGTGAAGAAACTTTCTAAGTCCTGTTCTATCTTAGTAATTGTCTCTTGATCCTGCAACAAAGAGACATTGAGTTTCCAGTTTATTCCCGGTCCAGAGTCCCCCTTTACGTCCAATTGGATTTTCATTGGGGCATGGTCTGATAAGGTCATTGTTTTTATTTCTGCATTCCTAAGTATCGGGACCAGCTGGTGCTCTATAAAAATATAGTCAATCCTGGAAAAGGAACTGTGGACCTGGGAAAAACAGGTATAGTCTCTGTCTTTTAAATGTAATATTCTCCACGTGTCTTGTAGCTGCCAATCTCCCAATGCCTTAATCACTTTTTTCTTCCTTTGTTCTGTAGCTTGGGACCTCCCCAGTGAAGTGTCCAATTTTGGGTCTATGCTCCAATTGAGGTCTCCTGCCAGAATGAGTTTACCTTCTTTAAACCCCTCCAGTCTATTTAGTGTTCTCCTTAAGAATTTATCCGGGTTTTTATTTGGTGCATATACATTCACTATTGTACATTTCATGTTATATAACATACCTTTTATGAACATATATCTTCCCTCCGGGTCCACAAGACGCCCCTCTAGCTTAAATTTTACTGATCTACTCAAGCCAATTGCTATACCTCTCGAGTACGGAGATGGAGAGTCTGCATAATACCATAGTGGGAAATGAAACGAGTTAAGTCTAATTCCTGAAGTGTGCGTTATATGCGTCTCTTGCAGGCATACAATGCCTGCTTTCAAGAAGAATAGTTCGTCGGTTACTCTATACCTTTTTTTTTTTGAATTTAACCCTCTTACATTATATGTAATCAGATTTATCCCCTCCATTCTAGGTTTTTAGGGTGGCAATCTGTAGGGCGTCCTGTGGAGTCGGGATCGATTTCCACACTGTGGTGGCGGAGGGTGAGCGACACCCAAAAAAAAAAAAAGGAAAAAAAAAGTAACAAAAAAAAAAAACAAAAAAAAAAGGAAAAAAACCAAAAAAACAAAAAGGGAAACTCCCTTTGCATATCCCCCCCTCCTCCCCCCCCCGACCCTCTCGTCTCCCTCCCCCCTTCCCCTCCTCCCCTTTCTGAAACGATACACCCTAATGGGTTGGACAGAACCCCCCTATAGTCGTTTGGTGTATGGACCAGGCTGGTACCTGCACGGTATTGCCTGTATTCCATATTCTCCCTGAGGCTCATCCGTATCTATGTGGCACCTCCCCGCCCCCCCCCGCGCTCCCCCCCACCCCACCTGCCTCCCTCCCCCCTACCCCCGCTATTTCATCTTTGGGTAACCATTTTTTTTGTTTAGTTACCATCGAGCACTAAAGGTCCCTCAACTTCCCCCCCCCCCCGCTCTCCTCCCCCCATCCCCTCTCGCAGGTTGTTCATATTGGGGGGGCCAGATACCTTCCTCCTCTCCCCACTCCAAAAGAGTTGGAGGGGGATCGATACCTAAACGTTCGCAGAACCCTCTCACATCCTCCGGGAAACGCAGGACCGCAGATCGTCCATCCTTCTTACCAACTAAACATGCCGGAAATCCCCACTGGTAGGGGATCTCTGCTATCCTCAACGTTGAGGTCAGGGGTTTTAGTCGCCACCTTCTTCTCAATGTCTCGGGTGCAAGATCTGCATAGATCTGGAGTTCTGCTCCCCCGAACGATACCCCCTTAAGTGTTCTAATTCTGCTCATAATCATAGCCTTCTCTTCCGCGTAGTGGAACCTTATTATCACATCCCTCGGGGCGTCAGGTCTACCTCTCGGGGTCCGCACCAACCTATGTATTCTATCTATTTTCAGTGTATCTGAGGGTTCTCTATCTAGAAAGGGGTTAAATAGTTGCTGCGCTGTACTTCTCAATTCAGTGTTGCCATATAACTCTGGAAGACCTTTTATGCGTAGATTCTTCCTTCTACTTCGATTCTCTTGGTCCTCCAATTTATATAGCAACGACCTGTTAGATCTCTGTAGAGTATTTATCTGCTCTGATATCTCTGCTAGCTTTTGATCATATACCCCTAACCTATCCTCCACCTCTTCTACTCTTCCCAGAACTAGTCCGATGTCTCCCCTTAGGGCTGCAATTTCCCCTTTCAGAGATGTTTCCAGATTTGAGAACATCTCTGAGAGCATCTCTCTTATTTGTGGCATCCCCTCTTGGGATGTGGATTGCCTGGTTCTTCCTATTTCGGTTTCTCCTCCCTCCGCTCCCCCTTCTGGCCCAGTGCTCTGTATTTCCTCATGTCCTGGAATATTATTTGATAGAGTTCTATCGTCTGGCTTTGGTCCCATTGTTTTAGCCCCATTTACTTTCCCTCCTTTACTGTCCTCCGGGCCTTTCTGTCTATTAAGGCCTGATCGTAGGGGTGCTCCTCCCAGGCTCAGTCTAGGTCCCCCCTGTCCTTCTTCTACTGTACTAGTATTGGTAGCCATGTACCTCTGTATACCTCCTGGGCTTTGGGTTGGGAGGATAGGTTTAACAGTCTTGCTTGTTTTCCCCCTCATCTTTATTACGATCTTTACTCCTGTTTCGGGTACTCAGCTATCAATTGGGGGGGTCCTCTACTCTCCTTTCTCTTCCCCGTACAACCACCCTTTTCTTGCTGAAATTACTTTACCTGGGGGGGGGAGGTATTATGTATTGTGTTTATTTATATATCATTGGATTTCCTGCTGTAACTGCTCTCCTACCTCTTTCCCACTCCTGGGTACCCCAATCCTCCTTTCAGGGTTTATCGGCCTCAGCTCCACTCTCATGCAATACAATACATTTACCTCCCACCTTCACCCACACACAGGCTAAATCTATACTGTATTTTGCAGTGGAGTTCAATCAGAGAGTTTACTGAGAGTTTACAGTGTCTCTTGGCTTTATCTCTTGCTCCTTCTTATCATAAGGGGTAAAAAAAAAAAAAAAAATAGGGGGACAAAAACCAATTAGAAAAAAGAGAAAAAAAAAAAACAAAAAAAAGAAAAAAAAGAAAAAAAGCGGACAAAAAAAATATCCAAGGGTCCACGCAGAGAAGGAGTGGGAGCACCGTCCCCAGTAGGGCCTCCGCTCTATGTTCGCTCTGCAGGTTCTCCTTGCTCCAGGGTAAGGGTCCTATGGGGGTCCATTCAAGAGTTCTACGGCCACACGTGCTTAGTTGCCCCCAGGTTGACCCCTCTCTAGCGTCTGTCCTCAAAATATTACTCTCGGTGGTCCCGGGGGTGATGGGCCCTGGTGGATTGGGGTTACCGGGGTTCTGAGAGCTTGATGTAGTGTCCTGGAAGTGTCCCAGCAGCCCAGAGAGGTTATCTCGTGTCACTTATCACTTTCACCTTTTGGGGACCACCTGGGGCCCCAAGCCTCTTCCCCGCAAGATCCCACAAGGTCACCTTCCTGGTCTCCGTCCGATAAGTGTGGGGTACAGGGAATGTGTTATAAACTCGCCTCCTGGGGTACTTGTTTTTCCTAACTCCAGTAAGAAAAAAGTTAGTATGCGGGTTAGGTGGGTAAGTACTGGATTAAGTACTGGTTTGGATATTATATTAGTCCATGGCTAGAGGTTAACTGTGTATTAGCAGGTTAGGGAAGTGGGTAGGGAGGCCCTTCCCATATCCATGCCGCCTCTGTAGAGATCCCAGGATTTAGCTTTTTACGAAAACTATCATTTGGCCACCATATTCCGGGTTGAGTGGGTTTGATTGTCAGGCTGCCTGTCGGGGGGGGTCGTGGAGCAAGCGGTTTGAAAGGGAGAGTGTTCATCAAGTATACTGGAGCCTATGGGTACGGTCTTGTGCACTGCGGAGCTTTTTCTCCGGAAAACAAAATGCAACAGAGGGATAATAAATTATAGTTGGCCCGAAGGCCACTCACCGCTCCCGGCGTGCAGTGCAGGGTCGGGATTAAGTCCTTCCCATGAATACTTCAATGCAAGCTGCCCTTCTGCTTTCAAGATCTGTTTCCCATAGCGTCGGTCCGGCCGGAGTTAGAGCTGCCGACTGTTGTCCAGTTGTTATCCTATTGCCTGCATGGGGACATAGATGTTTTAACCTGCCCCAGCATGGCAGGCGGGGGTCAGCGGCAAGCGGGGGTACGAGGTCTCTCAGCGCCGGGCGAACCGGCTCCGCTCCTCGTCGGTCATCCTCTTACCACACGCACAGGGGCTGCAGGGTGTGCGGGGTGTAAGGCAGTCCGGCGTCTTCAGAGTGGAGACACGAGCGATGCTGGTACAGGAGCGGGAGCAGGTCTGAGCAGGTCCGAGCGCGGGTTTCCGACGGGCGGCGCACACACTATCACGTCATGACTCCTCCCAGCGCCTCCGGGGGAGAAGTGTTTGAACTTGTTCTCCCGCCGATTATCTCTGCACACTGAGAATTCTCATAGAATGACACAGTAACGGCCATTTTATGAAGCTGAGATCTCAGCGCTTCACTGGCGATATGTGTCAAAATTCACACTCCCCGATTTACCAACTCGGAGGTGGAGAATCGTGGAGTGAAGAGGGAATGTGGGGGGATCTGAGGAGGAAAGAGGAAGATAATTAACTTCCTTATACCTCGTTCAGACCCCCCAACACTGTAACCATGCCCCCCTTTCATATGTATGTGTGAAAGCGATCTACTCCTCTTCATAAACTGGCACACAGAGGAGAAAGATCTCCTCTGAGAATGCCAGAGAATGAAGCAGTGAATAGATTTCACTGCTTCATAAAAGGACACCAGAGTACCTTTAGGACGCATTAGAGCGGAGACTGCGAGCCAGGGCTTCTCGTCCAAGATCAGTGCCTGACTTTACAAATGCGCTTCTGGAAGAATCGTCAAACATTCCCATAGACACACTCCTAAACCTTGTGGTCGGCCTTCCCAGAAGAGTTGAAGCTGTTATAGCTGCAAAGGGTGGGCCAACTCAACATTGAACCCTACGGACTAAAGCCCCATACACACGCTCGGATTATCCGAGGACCAGGTCCGTCGGATCATGTCCGTCATACTTTGTCTGATGTTGGTTTTGCGTACACACGGTCGGACAAAGTTGTCGGAAAATCCGATCATTCTGAACGTGGTGACGTTTGTTGCCTACGACGGGACTACGTAGAGGCTAGTAGCCAATAGCTTTGGTCTTGTAATGTGATCTGAGCATGCGTAGCACTTTGTCCGTCGGAATTCGCTACACACGATCGGATTTGGTGTGATCGGACTTTGTTGTCAAAAAATCTATCCAGCAGGAGATAGGACTTTGTCCGTCGGACAATCCGATGGAAACTGTCCGATGGTCCCTACACACGGTCGGAATTTCCGACAACATTGTCTGATAGGACAGAATCCATCGGAAAATCCGACCGTGTGTATGGGGCTTTAGACTGGGATGCCATTAAAGTTCATGTGCGTGTAAAGGCAGGTGTCCCAATACTTTTGGTAACATAGTATATACACCTCTGTGCAATGTGTTTTCAAAAACAGAGCAAGACTTATTTTTTTGTGCATTGAGGTGCGTTCACAGCCCATTCAAAGTTTGTTGAAGTGCACAATGTTGTGGTGTGAATGGGCCCATGAAGATTTTTCCTGGTACCTATAAATTTAAGTTTCCCCAATTAAACTTTTTTAAAACCCCATCTTGCCTAGTGGTGGATCATCCTCAATTCACATACTCACCCACGCAGCATAGTCAGCCGCTGTGATCTACGCTCCGCTACCACAGGCCAAGTCCCTCGCTGCCATCTTCTTCCCTGCCATCATCTGGAGCCAGCTGTCCCCTCTAGGTTCAGGAAGCTGACAACCACACATTAGGAAGATGTCTCCTCACTTCTCGTTGAGTCGACAGGACAGGAAGTGAAGGGAAATCTCCCTAATTGGATTTAACTTTCCCCTACACTGTTCAAAGTGAAAGAAAAAAGTTTTAGCTTTTAACATTTATTTTGGGACTTGAGTCAGTTGTTTTGTAATGTAAAGGGCATAGCCAGCCCCAGGCTTCTTCGGCTTCATCATAACTTAAGTGATATTTTAGTTCAAGATGTAGCCTGGAGGGCGTAGGCTGGGTTCATACTCGTGAAATGCCTTAGCGCATGCACCTTATTTTGAATGTTAATGTGTTACATAAAGGTATAAAGTATAAACAGAAAAGTCAGTGCTACTACCCATACACCACATAGATAGCAGAGCTCCCAGGTGCTCGATCCACAGTCACTGGCTGAGTAGAGTAATGTAGAAAAAATGATCTGCATTCCAGTTGTTGCTCTTAAAATTTCTTCATTTTATTGAATAGCCACAGTGAACAAGCGCAGATTAAGTCAGTTGACGCGTTTCAGCCTATAAGGCCTTAGTCATAACCCATTTATGACTAAGGCCTTATAGGCTGAAACTCGTCCTCATTAGAGTCCCCTCTTTAGATCAGGGACCCCTTTAGAGTCCTCTCTTACATCAGGGACCTCATCAGAGTCCCTCCTTACATCAGGGTCCCCATGAGAATCCTCACTTATATCAATGTCCCCATCAGAGTCTTCCCTTACATAAGGAACCCCATCAGACCCCCCCTTAAAGAGGGATTGCACCAAAAAAAAAAAAAATATTAAAGCCAGCAGCTACAGATACTGCAGCTGCTGACTTTTAATAAACGGACACTTACCTCTTCCAGGGTCAAGTGATGTCGGCAGCCGAAGCCGAGAAATCGCTCGCTTTGCGGCGGCTGCCGCGACCGCCATTCTCATTGACGGAATCAGGAAGTGAAGCGTTGCGGCTTCACTTCCCGGTTCCCTATTGCGCATGCGTGAGTCCCGCAGCGCAAAGGGGATGCTCATTGCTGTCTCTTGGGACTCGTGTGTGTCCCAGCAGACAGCGCGGCGGGACAGGAAGAGGCATAGACTCCAGTGGGAGTCTATGCCCGGAAGTGGGTGCAAATACCTGTCTTAGACAGGTATCTGCACCACCCTCCTCCTGAAAGGTGCCAAATGTGACACCGGAGGGGGGATGGTTTCTGTTGAGCGGAAGTTCCACTTTAGGGTGGAACTCCGCTTTAACATCAGGGTCTCCATCAGAGAGAGACCTCACCAGAGTGCTCCTTTACATCCGGGTCCCCATCAGAGTCCCCTCAATCTGCATATTAAGGACATGCCACTGACCCTAGTTGTGGGCTGAATAAAATCTTGTAGCGAGCTGGATGTGGATCGCAGGCTTTAGTTTGGAGATTGCTGTTCTAGAATGTGGTCAGCTACAGTATGTCATAGATCACAAGTCCATATATTATTTCTTCTATTTGAATATCTACAGAACAACAATCAAATTATCCAATGATAAGAGCATCTCTGGCTGTCTGTGTCTGTATCAGATCCCTCCTCTGCTGAACATTACCAAGTTCTTTCAGATATTCAGATCATAAATTACAATCTGGGTGGGTACATATCAGATTTCATTCCTCGAGCCCTGATGAAGGGGGCAATGTCTGGCCCCCTCGAAACACGCTGCACCTAATACTTTGGTACTTATTTACTTAATACGTTGAGCTTTAGATTCAAATACTACCTTCGCATCCCGAGGTTCCTGTTTTTCCTCGGCACACAGAAGAAGCCCATTTATCACCAGTCAGTATAGTTTTGATAAAATTAGGGCTGTGGAAATTAAAGAATAATTCCTCGATTAATCGATTAATATTTTTGATCGATCAAAATTCTTTTGATCGGCACTCACCTCTCCGTCGGCTTCTGGGTTTTCAGGGAGTTCCGTCGGAGATCCGGTGACGTCACAGACCTCAACGTCACCGGACTCCTCCCCCCTTCCCCAAGTGCCTCCATCTGCTAACGAAGGGAAGGGAGTCCGGTGAGATTGAAGTTCTGATTGAACGTAATGCGTACAGGGGAGGAGCTACGCATGACGTCACCCGCTGCTGCCCTACGGAACTAACACAATTGTCGGCTTTACATGCTGTGTTTTTATCATCTTTATGTGAGTAGTTTGTGTTTGAACACAAAAATGAAATCTTATACTTAAGCAGTGAGCACTTAGATCTTTTCTTTCTACCCATGACCCGGTGTCCTTGCTGAGATCTAAGGAGACGTGAGAGAAGTTTTATGGTCCGTGTTAACCCTTTTGATACCCGCTTGCATGACCACCTGTTTGCACAGGGGTCCATGCCATAAGGTGAGAGTGATTAGTTAGACCGGAGGTGGAGGGATTGTCACGCTACTGTGGGAAAAAAAAATCAGTGCTACAGTTTGAATTTAAAACGTATTTGTGTGAACTGTGAAGTTAAGTCATGGATTGTGGAAACTAACTAGTGTCAGGTGATTGTATATAGTGTATACCACATTTACCACTGACTAATGCAGAGTTGCAATGCAAGGAGATCAGCTAAAAGTAGTTGGATCTGTATGTGCATTATAATTAATCGAAATTAGTCGATTAATCGATTAAAAAAAAATTGATTAATCGAACACGAAAATTTTACTCAGTAACAGCCCTAGATAAAATGAATCTAAAGTACTAAAGTACTACCAACCAAAGTTCCAGCACCATCCATTTACTACTCCTCTCCTTTTGTCCTCTATAGCTGCCAAAACTAGCCTGGCTTGGGCGGGCGGAGTAGCAGAAACCAAAAGTGGACCTATTATTGAAACTCCACTTAGCATAACTCAATAGGCAGATGTCAGCTCTACCAAATGACATGACATGAGTGCTGTGAGTAAACTCGGCTGCTCTTGAGCTCCCCTCCCATGACCTAAAGCCTAGGTAAAGATCACATGGTTATTAAATACAAGGAGCACTTTGGATGTTTCACATAAGTTGCCGACTGCGCACTGCAGCTTTACTGCGCAGAATCATGTGTGTATATATATATATATATATATATATATATATATATATATATATATATATATATATGTGATTCTGCTCTTCCGGGTAGAGTGCCCGTGTGCAGGCTGCTGGCAACCGACTGTGCTGTGATTGGATGACCGCTGGCAATCGCTGATCGGCAAGGAGGAAGACAGGACGGAGCTCTGTGTATGTAAACAATGCAGAGCTCTGTCCTGTCAGCGGGGATGTGCTGCTTTTTGTTTCCCTGCAACAAAAAAAAACAACATATCTCTAATGCCGCGTACACACGAGCGGATTTTTCGACGGACTAGGTCCCACGGTCTTCCCAACGGACTTTCGGCGGAGTTCCGACGGACTTTCCGAACGAACGGACTTGGCCACACACAAACACACCAAAGTCCGACGGATTCGAACGTGATGACGTACGACCGGACTAGAATAAGGAAGTTCATAGCCAGTAGCCAATAGCTGCCCTAGCGTCGGTTTTCGTCGGACAAGCACACAGACAAATGGATTTTTCGACTGGACTCGAGTCCATCGGGAAGATTTAAATCTAAAGTCCGTCTGATTTTTAGACAGCAAAGGTCCGATGAAGCCCACACACGATCGAATTGTCCGGCGGATTTGTTCTGTCGGACCAAGTCCGTCGGAAAGTCTGCTCGTGTGTACGCGGCATTAGTCTCGGTTAACACTAGTGAGGCTTTAAAGTCGCCTGACTTTGAAGCCGTGCTGCACAGCGTGACTTCATCGCGGTTTGCAAACAACTTCTTTAACAGAAGCAAATGCAAGTTGCTCTGAAGTTGAAGTGCAGGAACCTTTTTCTAAGTCAGAGCGACTTGAGTCACTCCGATTTAGAGCGGTTCCATTGCACTGAATGGAGCGTGACGTGTCAGGGGACTAAGTCGTCTGACAGGTCGCCCCAGTGTGAACCGAGCCTTAGTGAAAACAGTACACACATAAACACTGGCTAGGCACACATTTAACCCTTTGTTCACCTTAGATATTTAACCCCTTCCCAGCCAGTGTCATTAGTACAGTGACAGTGCATATTTTTAGCACTGATCATTGTATTAGTGTCACTGGTCCCCATAAAGTGTCAGTTAGTGTCAGATTGCTATAAGTTGCTAATCGCCACCATTACTAGTATAACAAATTAAAAAAATTCCAGTATATATACCATAGTTTGTAGACGATATAACTTTTGTGCAAACAATTAAATATACGCTTATTGGGATTTTTGTTTTACAAAAATATGTAGCACAATACATATTGGCCTAAGTTTATGAAGAAATTAGATTTTTTTTATTTTTTACTTTTTTTATTGGATATGTTTTATAGAAGAAAGTATAAAATGTTAATTTTTTCAAAATTGTCAGTCTATTTTAGTTTATAGCGCAAAAAAATTTCCTGGTTATGAAGGAGTGTAAACCTTCTGGAGGTCAAGTGGTTAAAAATGTTTTCAATTATGCAGGCTCTGGCTGTAAGGCAATAAAAACCTGACAGAGGCTTCAAACCCTTCCAGTTCTCTTGATTATTATATAAAAGGTATTGGTTGTATTTGGGCTTTAAGGGCCTATTCAAACAGATTTATTTTATGCGCTTTAACCATTTCAGCCCCGGAAGATTTTACCCCCTGACCAGAGCACTTTTTACAATTTGGCACTGCGCTTTAACTGACAATTGCGCGGTCATGCAATGGTGTACCCAAACGAAATTTGCATACTTTTTTTTCCCCACAAATAGAGCTTTCTTTTGGTGGTATTTGATCACCGCTGCGGTTTTTTATTTTTTGCGCTATAAACAAAAAAAGACCGAAAATTTTGGAAAAAAAAAATATTTTGGTTTTTACTTTTTGCTATAATAAATATCCCCAAATTAAAAAAAAAAAAAAACATTTCTCCATCAGTTCACACCAACATATATTCTTCTACATATTTTTGTTTAAAAAAATTGCAATAAGCGTATATTGATTGGTTTGCGCAAAAATTATAGCGCCTACAAACTATGGGGACGATTTATGGCCTTTTTATTATTTAGTATTTTTACTAGTAATGGCAGTGCTCTGTGATTTTTAGCAGTACTGTGACATTGCGACAGACAGATCGGACACTTTTGACACATTTTTGGGACCATGACATTTATACAGCGATCAGTGCTATAAATATGCACTGATTACTGTGTAAATGTCACGGGTAGGGAAGGGGTTAACACTAGGGGCCGATCAAGGGGTTAAATGTGTGTTCCCTCAGAGTGTTCTAACTGTATGTTGATGGGACTGGCTGGGGGAGGAGACATATCGTTGTTCCTACTTAGTAGGAACAAACAATGTCTCCTCTCCTCTGACAGAACAGGGATTTGTTTATACACACACACACACTGGGGAATTAGCAATTGTGTTCTCCAAGCGGGAAGGGCTTCCTCCTACCGGGAGAAGACAATTGCTGATTTCCCAGTCAACACTGCCTGAGAATCAGGCAGGCTGGTTGTACCCAAGTTGATTGATCGATCAACTTGGTACATTCAGTTTGTCCAATAATGGTTTAAATCTTGGCTGGTTCCTGCTGATCTGGCCGAGATTCGAACAATGTATGGCCGGCCTAAGAGGATATTTCATTGTGTCTCTGCGAATGCTGAAGGCACCCATGCAGCAAACTTTTTTATACTTAGACCACTAAGTTTGGTGTTCAGGGCCAGACTTAGCCCCCGTACACGCGGTTGGAAATTTCGACCACAAAATCCGTCGTATTTTTTCGACGGATTTTGTCCGAAACTGGTATTTCATACACACGGTCGGACAAAGTTGACGGAAGATCCGACTGTTCCGAACGTGGTGACGTTCGTTGTGTACTACGGAACTAAGTAGAGGCTAGTAGCCAATAGCTTTGGTCTCGTGATTTGATCTGAGCATGCGTGGCACTTTGTCCGTCGGAATTCCCTACACACGATCGGAAAAAGTCTGATTGGATTTTGTTGTCGGAAAATTTGAGATCCTGCTCAGAGCCCGCTAGAGCCCACACACGATCGGATTTTCCGACAACATAATCCGATCAGACTTTTTCCATCGGAATATCCGACCGTGTGTACAGGGCATAAGGGGTGCAGCAAAGAAATTTTCACTGTGTATGGCCTGCCTTTTTGTTTGTATTATGTTTATCTCCTTTGATGGTCAGCTCCACCTAGTGGCCATAATGTGGTATTTTTCCAAAAGAGGACATTAAAAAAAAAGCTTTATGACCACTAGATGGAGCTGACGAACATGGGAGATAATCATATTGTAAAGACACTCAGAGTATGAAAGGGGTTAAAGCCGTTTAAGACCTTCCATTTCCGAACACAAAGGCAGCTACTGAACACTTCAATCAGCCGAACAAGAAACCCATACGAATAATTCTCCCCCAAGTACGAGACAAGGCTCTGTCTTGAGGGTCAAACAGTAATGAATCTTTATTTTGAGATCTCACACAAATATATACCGCAGGACCTCTCACCAGAAACCTGATTAACATGAGCCAATTATCTAATCCTTTAGACAGCCTAGGTGACTCAGAGACATGACCTTTAGGACAGACTTCACGTCTCCTAGCTCACCGACTATACAATACACATTATCATACATCTCAATCACAGAACTCCTTCATACAATTGCAGGGTTAATTAGCACACTGGATGAAAGATTCTTAGAAGCTGTGACAAGTCATACTAGACTAATTTACATTATAGCAGACACAGACAGAGACAGGTGGCTGGAATTGACATCAGCATCTCCTAACAGTATTTGTCCCAGCATTATGAATCAGCCACTATTTCTAATATGGCAGATACAGGGTTCATTATTTTCTTGGTCACCCTGCGCCCAAAAGTGACTCCCGTCACACATATTATAAGCAATAAGGTGATGATTACGCCTGTGTGAATGCAGAAGACGTCTGCCGAGCAAATTTTTTTTACACAGAAAAAATCCTATAGTTTCCTTATGGTAGCCTCGAGGGGACCAACAGAGCTAAAGTCAATGTATTCATACAGGTGTACATATCAGATCCAGGTGTGCAGGTAAAAGCATCAAAACAATTTGACTCCAAGGAGGGGCCCTTGGGAGCGCGACGCTGTATTCGAGTGATGCAAAAAAAATAAAGAAGTTAAAAGCTAAAAATTTCTTGTTTTTGAAATGAGTTTATTGGTTTTAAGATACTAAAGATTTAGAGAGTGTTTCACTAATATGTCGTAATCTGACAGCGCAAAGTCTCAGCAATTTTTTTTCTAAGCTCCTCCCCTTTTTCATAGCTGAAAAACTACCTTATATACATAGGAAGAGGCTGTATGATTGTTGACTCCTGTGCACAGAAAGGAGTAATGACAACCCATACCTGTTCCTGTTTGTGTATGTGTGTGTGTACATATTATCAGCAGTCACCTTTTTCAAGGTCAGTGTCACTGCCAGAGTCACCGCGTGGAATGCAGCCTGCAAACACCTTATCTCTGTGTGGCTCCTGGCACTTATTACTTACCTTGTTAAAATGAAATAATCATATCTAACAAAGGTAAAAAAATAATAATAAATTATCGCAGATTTTTTTATTTTTAACACTTAACCTTCTGCTGCTTCTCCGCTGTTGCGCAGGAACAGGAATTCTCAGACGCCTTGTTATAGGTTTATGCTAGAATGATTTCTTTGTAATGTATGTGTTGATAAGTAAATTAATCTGTATGGAGACACCAGAGGATTTGCACACAGGTTCAGACAGTATAGTGCCGCTGGTGCTGCCTGTCTGTAGATCTATTGCTATAAAAAGGTACATAAAACGCACAGTCAGTACCGATTTATAGTTTGATTGTGAGAAATAACATCTCGGTTAGTTATTTATTTTTATTTTTGTAGCTACATTGTTAGAATAAAAACAGTCAACACTGTTTTGGGGGACACTGTTTTGTTTACATGATGCTGCTTGTGTGAGATAAGATGTGTATACAGCAAAATACGGCTTGAGTGGGGATATTAAATTTTAAGGGTTCTGTTTATGAGGGTATTAAAGAGGAAGTAAAGCCTCTGTAAAAAAAAAAAAGACACCCTGCAAGGCAAAGGCATAATGAGCTAGTATGCATAGCATACTAGCTCATTATGAAAAACTTACCTGAAAACGAAGCCCCCGAAGCCGTCCTTATCTTCAATCTTCCTCGCCGCCATGCAGGGCCGGAGTGACTTCCGGGTCTCGCCGCTCCAGCGCTATCATTCGCTGGAGCGGCGATGACGTCACTCCCGCGCATGCGCACGAGATCGGCATATTGCCGTGAGAGCGGCATATGCAGTGCGCCCTCAGTGCGCCTGCGCGCCGCTGTCTACGGCGCATGCGCCGTAGACAGCGATGCCTTTTCATCGCTAAATATCTCCTAAACCATGTAGGTTTAGGAGATATTTATTGGACCTACAGGTAAGCCTTAATCTAGGCTTACCTGTAGGCCAAAGTCATGTGGAAGGGTTTACTTCCACTTTAAGTATTAACCAAGTCTGTGTTTTCTACACCCTCTAAGGGGGTGTCATCAAGCAGGCTGGGCTCCCAGTATTACAAAAGTATTTGAGACACTAATGCGGCGTACACACGGTCGGAATTTCCGATGGAAACAGTCCGATGGGAGCCTTTCATCGGATTTTCCGACCGTGTGTATGCCCATCGGTCTTTTTCTGTCAGAATTTCCGACGGACTTTGGATTGAGAACCTGTTCTCAATTTTTCCGACGGAAAACCTTTCTATCGGATTTTCCGATCGTGTGTATGCAATTCCGACACGCAAAATTCCGACACATGCTCGGAAACAATTCGACGCATGCTCGGAAACAATTCGACGCATGCTCGGAAACAATTCGACGCATGCTCGGAAGCATTAAACTCCCCTTTTATAGTGCTGTCCAACGTGTTTTATGCCGCTGTATTACTGACCGTCATAATTTGGTGTAACAGTGTGTAGGCAAGACAGTTTGAGCGAAATTCCGTCAGAATTCCGACGAGAAAACCATCAGAGCTTTTTCCGACAAGAATTCCGACCGTGTGTACGCGGCATTAGAGAAGAATTTTGTGTCCCGGACCATATGCTCTTCCAGTACCTTCAGGTTCGACATGCGACCCAGGCGCAATTCCCACAATCCATGCCGCGAGCTGCCCCTAACCCTCTTATAGCAATAATTAAGGACACAGACTCAAAAAAGCTCATATCATGCTTTTACAACATGCTCACCATCCCTGCCTCGTCGAAATTAGCCTATGCCCTAAAGTCTCGCTGGGAGGGAGATGTGGGAACAATGGAGGATGAAGAGTGGGAAGAGGCTTTAGAGTAAGGTGACCAGATTTTGTAAATGAAATCCGGGGACATATTTTTTTTTTTTACTAGTAATGGTGGCAATTAGCGACTCCCTTTCCATCGCCGCCCGCCTCACAGCCTGTCAAGTCTTACTCTCCGGGCCCCAGCTACTACTGGGTGGGAAGCAAAGTAAGATCACTCTGCCAGGGAAGGCAAGGACATGGGCAGGTGGATGGCCAGGACTTGCGCCAAGGCAGAAGAACATGCAAGCAGGAGCAGAACGGGCATGCACCCGAAACTGAAGAAATATTCTCTCCACTCCAACCAGCACATGATCATCAGAAAGGGGCACAGATTTTTCTTTCTTGTTAAAAAAAGAAAGGGGCACAGATAATGAAAAAAATACACCCCCACCCCATAATCTAGTAGGAGCGGCAGAGCGGGGGGTGTAAATCAGATTTTTTCTTTAATTCTGCACTGACTGTCTTTGAAATTGCCCCAGCACCTGTTCAAATCCAATCCGGGGACAGACTTGGTTTGGGGACAGTATCCGCAATCCGGGGACTGTCCCCGGTACCGGGGATGTCTGGTCACCCTACTTTAGAGACTTGCAAGATGGTGTCCCCTAGACTTTCGGATAGGCTGTCCTAAATGTACATAATACATAGAGCATATCTTACCCTCCTCAGGGTTGCCAGGTACAAAAGGAATCAACCCATTACATGCCCAATGTGTAACCTTGAAACGGGGACATTCTTTCACCTTATCTGGTCTTGCCCTAAACTGCAGGACTTCTGGAAACAAAATAGTGTCCTCCTTGCATGATGTCATGGGATCCCCCCCTAGCACTTGACCCCAAACCCTGTCTCCTCTGGATATTTCCTGACGTCCTGGATAAATTTACCCAAATATTCCTACAAGAAACCTTGTTTTCAGCCAGGAAAGTTATAGCTAGACAATGGATGAGACCTGTCCCACCCAAGGTAGTAGACTGGAAAAGGGAAGTTAATATGACCCTCCCATATAAAAAAATTCTTATATAAAAACAGGGGTTGCCCAACTAAATACAACAAAATCTGGGACAGATGGCTACAAGAAGCTGAAACCTGTACCTGAGACATGGAACACTGTCGGTAATGTTAAAATGCCCACAACTGTAAATTATTATAACAGCAATTATTTCACGCTGTTACATAAGAATATACCAAGAATGTGAAGTTATGTTTGACGTGATGCACTTATCATCTGTAACATGTTATTTCCTATGATTGTAATATGTGCAATAATGTTCAATAAAACCTTGTTTAACCTCCTGCCGACCGCCCACTGTCAAAAGACGGCGGAGCGGTGCGGCTCTTGTAGCGGGTCGCCGTCATATGACGGCGCTACCATTTTGGCCACTAGGGGGGGGCGCGCGCGCGTCGCTGGGGACCTGATGCGCTTGCCCGGCGGCCACGATGTCCGCCGGGCACCCGCGATGTCCGCCGGGCACCTGCGATTGCCCAGTAACTGAGCAGGATGTGGATCTGTGTATGTAAGTTCCCTCCCCCCACAGTTAGAATCACTAATATAGGGAACATATTAACCCCTGCAGCGCCCCCTAGTGTTAACCCCTTCCCTGCCAGTCACATTTATACAGTAATCAATGCATTTTTATAGCACGGATCGCTGTATAAATGTGAATGGTCCCAAAAATGTGTCAAAAGTGTCCGATATGTCCGCCGCAATGTCGCAGTCACGATAAAAATCTCAGATCGCCGCCATTACTAGTAAAAAAAAAATAATAAAAAAATGTCATAAATCTATCCCCTATTTTGTAGACGCTATAACTTTTGCACAAACCAATCAATATTCGCTTATTGCGATTTTTTTTTACCAAAAATATGTAGAAGAATACATATCGGCCTAAACTTAGGAAAAAATTTGTTAAAAAAAAATAAAAAAATTGGATATTTATTATAATAAAAAGTAAAAAATATTATGTTTTTTCAAACTTGTCCCACTTCTTTTGTTTATAGCGCAAGAAATAAAAACCGCAGAGGTGCTCAAATACCACCAAAATAAAGCTCTATCTGTGGGGAAAAAATGATAAAAATGTTATTTGGGTACAGCGTTGCATGACCGCGCAATTGTCATTCAAAATGCGACAGTGCTGAAAGCTGAAAAATGGCTTGGTCAGGAAGGAGGTGTTCATGCCTGGTAGGCAAGTGGTTAATTAAAAAAATAAAGGCCACCCAAGATTTAAGCGAAGAAGACATTTTTTTTTAGGGAACCAAGCGTTGTCTAACCCAAGGTTTCTTAACCAGGGTTCCTCCAGGGGATGCTAGGGGTTTGTTGATCAATGACAATTTCTGCCTCTCAAATAAGTTTCCACTGACACCGTTGATCTTTTTAGCTATCTGTAAGGGAGGAATTCCTCCCAATGACCACAAGTGTAAGGAGCATTCTTCCCACTGACCACCACACTAATGTATCGTGAGTTGTACATATAGTCATTTTTAGCAGGGGTTCCGAGACCGGAAAGTTATTTCAAGGGTTCCTTTGTGTTGAAAAGGTTAAGAAAGACTGGTCTAACCACTTCCTCAAGCCATAAAAAAAACAGACAGAGGCTCTAACACCCTCCCTAGCTCTCTCCAAAACTAAAAAAAAATGTCGCTGGAGTTCCACCAAAACTCTTAGCCGGGAGTGTACGTTTAGCAAAGGAAACTTGAGGCAATATCTCCTTTTCCACACCATAACACGTTCATGATCCAGGGTGCAGGTGCGAACAAACTCATTACAAATAATGCATTTTAAATTCAATTGGGTTTTTAATCAGTAAGCAATGCACAGAAGAGCCATTATAATTGTAATAGTGTGATCACATCCTGGTTCCCCTTCCCAAACTTTGCTGATGTGTGTAGAAATTACCATCCACAGCCCCCCCACCCTCCTTCCTATCTCATCTAGAATCTATATACAGACTTGCACTCCTTAAAATAATGGGTTCGTTTCTCAACATCTAAATAGATAGTGTCTCCTTCCCCGCTGGGGAAATAATTGCTCTTTTCAAGGAAGTTAACCAGCTGCAATTGTAGTTTATTAATTATGATTACTTTTACAGGAAAGGAAAATCATTAAACAGAGAATCTGATCTAATCGCAAAGTTGAATATTACTGTTAAAGGAACCAGTCACAACGGGGCTCATACAAGAATTCAAATATAAATTTTGGGATAAGCAAATATTGTCGTGTGTATTTTTACTGGAATCTTGGCGTGCTTTGTGTATTTCGTCCGGATCTCTGTAGTAATCCAGTGTGAAAATTTTCCTCTGTGCAGGAGCTTCCTGTAACAACCTTTTCGATACCCTACAGTCCGGCTTCCGCCCACAACATTCCATTGAAACTGCCCTATAAAACCCACCAATGACCTACTAACTGATAAAACCAATGGCCAGTACTCCATACTCATACTCTAATGCTGCGTACACACGGTCGGACTTACCAACGGGATAACATCCGTCGGCATTTACGATGGAAAAATTTCGAACATGTTCTCTATCTAAGTCCGTCGGAAATGCAGACAGAAAAAGTCAGATGGGGCATACACACGGTCGGAATATCCGACCAAAAGCTCCCATCTGACTTTTTCGGAAGGAAATTTCGACCGCGTGTACATGGCGTTAGACCTTCCTGCTGGCTTTGACACAGTTGACTACCTACTCTTCAACAAACACCACTCCCTTGGCCTCCATGATTCTTTGCTGGTTCTCCTCCTACCTATCTCAGCGCACCTTTAGTGTCACAAACAACACCATCTCCTCCGCTCCTCTTTCTGTTGAGATACCCCAAGGTTCCGTCCTTGGATCCCTCCTATTCTCACTCTATACCTCTTACCTGGGCAAGTTGATAACCACCATGGCTTCCAATACCACCTCTATGCTGACGATACCCAGATCTATCTCTCCACTCTCTCCTCAACTCACCCCCTCAATCTCCTCACGTATCACAAACTTGCTGAGCGACATACCAGAATGGATGTCACACCACTTCCTCAAACTCAGTCTTTCTAAAACTGAGCTTGTAATATTTCCTCCTCCCCGATCTCCTCCCCACGACTTTACCATTGAGATCAACGGCACAACCATTTGTCCCTCTACACACGCAAAGTTGCTGGGTGTAATCCTGACCTCTTCTACAGGCCCCACATCCAAACACTGGCTACCTCTTGCCGCTTAAGGCTATGTTTCCACTCGTGCGACTTTTCATGCGATTTGGGACTGAGGAGTCGCATGACAAGTCGTACCCCATGATTTCCAATGAGTACCGTTCATATCTGTGCGACTTTAAGACGCAGCGACTTCAAAGTAGTCCCTGCACTACTTTGGTCCCGCTTTGATGCGACTTGAGGTCCAAAGACCTCAAGAATAGGTCAAGTCGCGGCAAAAAAAAATCGCAGGAAAAAAATTGCGCCACTTTGGGGACGCAATAGTGGAAACATAGCCTTAACCTTGGCAACATTTCCAGAATTTGCCCCTTCTTGACTAACAACACCACAAAACAACTTATTCATTCCTTGGTTATTTCCCGCCTTGACTACTGCAACTCCCTCCTAACTGGCCTATTTTTACTCATCTCCCTTCAGTCTATTATGAATGCTGCTGCTAGACTAATACACCTTACTAAGCGATCCGCGACTGCTGCTCCTTTTTGCCAATCCCTTCACTGGCTTCCCCTCCCCCACCGTATAAAATTCTAAATACTAGCCGCAACATACAAGGCCATCCACAGCATCGCCCCTAGCTACATCATCAACCTCATCTGCAGATATCGCCCAAATTGTCTTCTCCACTCCTCCCAGGACCTCCTGCTCTCTAGCTCCCTTGTTACCTCCTCCCATGCTCAGCTCTGGGATTTCTCCAGAGCCCCTCCCATCCTCTGGAACTCCCTGCCCCATGTACTGTATGTCCGGTCAGCCCCTACCATGTCCGCCTTTAGGCGATCCCTGAAAACTCACTTATTCAGGGAAGCCTACCAAACTCCATCTAAAAACTGTACCTGATCCACCCCCATTAGACCAACCCCCCCAGCTATTACCTTTTTTACCACCTCCCCCTCCCTTTTAGATTGTAAGTTCCACTAGCAGGGCCGTCCCGTTCCTTCTGTATTGAACTGTATTGTAACTGTACCGTCCCCCCTCTACATTGTAAAGCAATGCGCAAACTGTTGCCGCTATATAAATCCTGTATAATAATAATAATAAAAAAAGACTGGTCACTGCTGCTCACTCTCAGGGATGCAGGGTGCTGGTCTCGTCTCCGCCCCCTCCTGTAGTTTTCTGCAGGCAGCCTGTAGTGGGTGGGGCCTACAGGGTCCCTCCCACAGCTCTGCTCTCTATACAGGCTATGTAATTCTACTGTCACAAGGAATTTGTTGCACACAAGGTTGATTTATATCCTTTTTGGGTATTCAGGGATATATTTAAATTAAAGTGTTTATGTCTGGAGTTCAGCTTTAATATTTATAATTAAAGTGTACCTGCAATCAAGAGTGAAAGCGCCGCTTAATCAACTCCCTACACTGTGCCCTAACACTTTTCCCTTGGTGAGTGGGTACCTTTCTTGACCAGCTTCCACTTTAATTCTCATTTAGGTGAGAATGATATGCAATTAGGCAAGCCCATAGCTCCCAACTGTCCCTGATTTCAAGGGACTGTCCCTGATTTGGAACAAAGTCCCTCTGTCCTTCTCACTTGTCCCTCATTTTGGTCTGATCTATACAGTTGTATATAAAATGCACTTTTTATCTTTCAAAAAGTATTCCCAGTGATAAACCTTTCATCCAATTTCTAAATTGCTGCATTTGTAAATTTCAGGTGCCAATACAAATGAATAGTAGTGGTAAAAAAAGCACTTTTTGGTTTAAGTAATAATTTTTTGTATATAATTCACCTTAAAGGGGACATGGAAGGGCTTGTGTCCTATATTTACCTGTGGCACTTGGTTTCAGTAACTTTGAGTTCTAGATGCAACCAGTGTTGGAATGTCCCATCGTCAGAGACAACCGTGGTCCAGCGCTAACCCCAGCAGCTGTATTGATCATCTCTTGGACTTGTACACCTTCAAGTGCTTAGTAAGCCTTTGTTCTCCTCCATGCTGGGGGTAGGTACACGCAGGCTGGTTCCTCCATCCACACATATAGATAGCTACTTCATGTAGTACATTGGTGGGGTTACACCATATTTCTCTCATAAGGAAGGAACTAACCACCTTAAGATCCATTGGAAGACACCTTTTTTGGGTTACATTATAAACAATTAAGGCTTCCTTGTTGTCCTGCTTTCCTGGAGTCTATGTGATATCCCTTATGCTGTGGTTTGACAAGTAGAGATACTGTTATATACTGCTGCCCTCCCTTCCCTTGGAGACATCCAATATGTCTAGATTATTTGTGTATTCACTGATGCTATCTTATACACGGATCCTTTTAATCAACAGATGCTAACCCCCTGAAGAAGACTGAAACAGTTGAAACACGTTGGGGTTCTCTATAGTTGGGGCATCCGTCTATTTGTATTTTATGCATGTATACATTTTTAGTCACTAGCCTGCATTTGGCTGTGTACTGTTTAATTCAATGCTGCACTTACTGTCCCTGTCTGTTTAGGGGCTTTTTAACTTTGTCTTGTTAAAATATTGCATTTTAGATATTTCATGCAGTTTTTGGATACATTTTGTACAACTTTCTTGGTATAACAAAAACCCATTTTCCCCAATTTTTTTCCCTTCCGTGGGTTTACCTTTGGTTCTCAGTAAGAGCTTCTCCCCATGAGTAAGCCCCATGGGTGGGGCCAAACACTTCAGGGGTGTGTGGCCTGGAAGCGTTTTGTGTGATGAGCAGCTCTTGGGACTTTTTTATTTTCTCATTGACTTCTATGGAGCTCCCTTCAAAGACACGCTGGTTGGTTAATTGGACCCTTTCTAAATTGGCACTAGTATCTGTGTACAAACTGGTTATACAAATGTGTTATCATGTTCTGTATGGGAGTCCCAAACCCAAGCAATTGGGGAGGGTAGAGGAAAGATGTGGCGACCTTCCTTGTAAAACATTTTCCAAGGAGGAAGCATTCCCCTTGTATTAAACTGGAAACTTTACAGGAGTTGAAGGATTCAGGAGGGCTAGCAATACCCAACCCATATTATCTAGCCGCACAACTGCAGCATCTCACTGGCTGGCTTAATTCCGGGTCATCTGATCCCAGTAAGAGCATACTCATAGCATTGCTCTCTAAAAACAATCTTGTGGAATGCCTAGAACAGTGGTCTCAAACTGGCGGCCCTCCAGCTGTTGCGGAACTGCAAGTCCCATCATGCCTCTGCCTATGGGAGTCATACTTGTAACTGTCAGCCTTGCAATGCCTCATGGGACTTGTAGTTTTGCAACAACTGGAGGGCCGCCAGTTTAAGACCTCTGGCCTGCCTAGAAGCTATGGTGTAAAACTAAACACTTTAAGTGTAGCAAGGTCCCAGGCCTCCTTTAGGCCCCTTTCACACTGGGGCGGGGAGCCGCGGTGACGGTAAAGCAGCGCTATATTTAGCACTGCTTTACCGTCGTTTTAACCGTGGTATTCGGCCGCTCGCGGTGCGGTTTTACCCCCCGCGAGCGGCCGAAAAAGGGTTTTACCGCGGTGTCCAATTCTAATCAATGGGAAGGAGCGGTATAGGAGCGGTGAACACACCGCTCCTATACCGCTCCAAAGATGCTGCTAGCAGGACTTTTTTTGTCATCCTGCTAGCGCACCGCTCCAGTGTGAAAGCCCGCCGGCTTTCACACTGGAGTTAAAGGGGCCGGATTTTTTCAGGTGGTGAACAGGCGCTATTTTTAGCGCTGCACCGCATGAAAAACGCCCTGGTGTGAAAGGGGCCTAAGTCTAATGAGAACCTCTAGAGTTATGCCGCGTACACACGGTGGGAATTCTCGTCGGAAAAAGCTCCGATGGTTTTCCCGTTGGAATTCCGATGGAATTTCGCTCAAACTGTCTTGCCTACACACGGTCACACCAAATTCCGACGGTCTGTAACACAGCGGCATAAAAAACGTCGAATTGATTCCGAGCATGTGTCGGAATTTTGCGTGTCGGAATTGCATACACACGATCAGAAAATCCGATAGAAAGATTTTCCGTCTGAAAAATTGAGAACAGGTTCTCAATCCAAAGTCCGTCGGAAATTCCGACAGAAAAAGACCGATGGGCATACACACGGTCAGAAAATCCGTTGAAAAGCTCCCACCGGACTGTTTCCATTGGAAATTCCCTCCGTGTGTACGTGGCATTAGAGATAGCTGACATCCTTCTTTGTAGAGTGGGTTACAAGGCATGGTGGGTGTACGGCAAAATAGATTCATGGGTGCCAGACACTTCGTAAATGCAAAGAGATTTTTTGTCTCTTAAACAGAACTGTGGGAGAGAGGGTTCAGGGCCAGGTTTTAAGTATTACCTTGGGGAGATGCAGACTAGAATACTGCAATCACTGAGCAGCAAATGATATCACCTGTGATGTATTTCCGTTATCTTGCAAACCTGGCCTGTTAGTGGGCCCTGAGGACAGGAATTGATGACCACTGGTCTAATATACTTGATAATGTCCCCAAGGTTCCTCGGCACAGCATCTCACCCAACTCTTTATTATTCATCGTACATATTGTACTCCTTATAAACGACATCTATGGCATAGAAGGAATACTCCCGTATGCCCGCAATGTGAGGTAGACAATGGTACTCTGATTCATATGTTGTGGAGGTGCCCGAAGTTGAAGAGGTACTGGGCTGAGGTGATTGGAACGGTCAATAGAATATGGAATCTCTCCTTTAAGATAGATCCCAAACTTTGTCTACTAGGTTGGCTAGATGAAGATCTATATAAACCACACACGTATGCTGCTATTACGAGAGTCCTTTTCATTGCTAGAAAACTTATAGCACAGAAATGGCTCTCTGCTATACCTCCACTACACAGGGAATGGATTGCTAATGTGGTTCTCATACGAGAGAAAAACTAACTTATACACATAGGGGAAGCCCATTTAAATTTGAACTGGGATGCCTGGTTGGATACTCCTGGATTGGCTCTGTTACAACTGGTCCACAAAAGAATTTTAGGAGGAAGCAATTCTTCTACTTTGCCGTAATCTTACATACTGGATAAGGTTTACACTAGAAGACTATCAACTTACTAATGATGTACCCTATGGCATATAGACCTATAAGGATATACAGGGCTGGTGCAAGGATTTTTGACACCCTAGGCGAAACCTCATTTTGCCGCCCCCCCCCCGGCTGATTTCACCCCCTTAGCGCCCATCAAATGTAACCTCACCAGCGCCCATCAAATGTAACCTCACCAGCGCCCATCAAATGTAACCTCACCAGCGCCCATCAAATGTAACCTCACCAGCGCCCATCAAATGTAGCCTCACCAGCGCCCATCAATTTAGCCTCACCAGCGCCCATAAAATGCAGCCTCACCAGCGCCCATCAAATGTAACCTCACTAGTGCCCACCAAATGTAGCCTCACCAGCACCCATCAAATGTAGCCTCACCAGCACCCATCAAATGTAGCCTCACCAGCGCCCATCAAATGTAACCTCACCAGTGCCCATCAAATGTAACCTCACCAGCGCCCATCAAATGTAACCTCACCAGCGCCCATCAAATGTAGCCTCACCAGCGCCCATCAAATGCAGCCTCACCAGCGCCCATCAAATGTAACCTCACTAGTGCCCATCAAATGTAGCCTCACCAGCACCCATCAAATGTAACCTCACCAGCGCCCATCAAATGTAACCTCACTAGTGCCCATCAAATGTAACCTCACCAGCGCCCATCAAATGTAACCTCACCAGCGCCCATCAAATGTAGCCTCACCAGCGCCCATCAAATGTAGCCTCACCAGTGCCCATCAAATGTAGCCTCACCAGCGCCCATCAAATGTAGCCTCACCAGCTCCCATCAAATGTAACCTCACCAGCGCCCATCAAATGTAACCTCACCAGCGCCCATCAAATGTAACCTCACTAGTGCCCATCAAATGTAACCTCACCAGCGCCCATCAAATGTAACCTCACCAGCGCCCATCAAATGTAGCCTCACCAGCGCCCATCAAATGTAACCTCACCAGCGCCCATCAAATGTAGCCTCACCAGCGCCCATCAAATGTAGCCTCACCAGCGCCCATCAAATGTAGCCTCACCAGCACCCATCAAATGTAACCTCACCAGCGCCCATCAAATGTAACCTCACCAGCGCCCATCAAATGTAACCTCACTAGTGCCCATCAAATGTAACCTCACCAGCGCCCATCAAATGTAACCTCACCAGCGCCCATCAAATGTAGCCTCACCAGCGCCCATCAAATGTAACCTCACCAGCGCCCATCAAATGTAGCCTCACCAGCGCCCATCAAATGTAGCCTCACCAGTGCCCATCAAATGTAGCCTCACCAGCGCCCATCAAATGTAGCCTCACCAGCACCCATCAAATGTAACCTCACCAGCGCCCATCAAATGTAACCTCACCAGCGCCCATCAAATGTAACCTCACTAGTGCCCATCAAATGTAACCTCACCAGCGCCCATCAAATGTAACCTCACCAGCGCCCATCAAATGTAGCCTCACCAGCGCCCATCAAATGTAGCCTCACCAGTGCCCATCAAATGTAGCCTCACCAGCGCCCATCAAATGTAGCCTCACCAGCGCCCATCAATTTAGCCTCACCAGCGCCCATCAATTTAGCCTCACCAGCGCCCATCAAATACAGCCTCACCAGCGCCCATCAAATGTAACCTCACTAGTGCCCATCAAATGTAGCCTCACCAGCACCCATCAAATGTAGCCTCACCAGCACCCCTCAAATGTAACCTCACCAGCGCCCATCAAATGTAGCCTCACCAGCGCCCATCAAATGCAGCCTCACCAGCGCCCATCAAATGTAACCTCACTAGCGCCCATCAAATGTAGCCTCACCAGCACCCATCAAATGTAACCTCACCAGCACCCATAAAATGTAACCTCACTAGTGCCCATCAAATGTAACCTCACCAGTGCCCATCAAATGTAGCCTCACCAGCGCCCATCAAATGTAGCCTCACCAGCGCCCATCAATTTAGCCTCACCAGTGCCCATCAATTTAGCCTCACCAGCGCCCATCAATTTAGCCTCACCAGCGCCCATCAAATGTAGCCTCACCAGCACCCATCAAATGTAGCCTCACCAGCACCCATCAAATGTAGCCTCACCAGCACCCATCAAATGTAGCCTCACCAGCGCCCATCAAATGCAGCCTCACCAGCTCCCTTCAATGCAGTCTACCAGTGCCCATCACTGAATGTTTGCTTGCTGTGGGAGTCGGGACACAGACACAGTCCTCCACCACTGCTGCGCCTCTGAAACTATGTGTGAATGGAGCGGCGGCTGCCTGCTGATGCTGAGACGTAGTTGCTTGCTGCAGAGAGAAGAGAGTAGGAAAACCAGTGGCCGGGCCGCCTAGTTTGCCTAGTGGAAGCACCGGCCCTGAGGATATACTCAAAGAGGCTTTAATAAGGCACAATTTGTGTACGAAACTTGTAAGCCGTGCCTCCCCTGCTTGTACATGTAGTGCTCCTCATGTTCTTCATGGTTTTATGTGAATAAAGGCATTTGGATCTCAGTTTGGTGTGCAGCCATCCAGACTTTCCTTTCATTATTGCTTCAGCTGCGACTGGGCGAGCTCCCTGCAGTGTGGAGATCATACTCTTGGACCCGGCTCACCTGTGAGCAGCGTGGACCTCTTGTTTATTTACTCAGACGTGACATGCAATGGTTACCTCAGTTACTTGATTTTTGTTTTTGTTGGGTTTAATTTTTCATTTTTATTTTTTGTGTTGTTAACACGCAACCCCGTTTGAAGGGCTTAAAGTACCTTCTTCCTGCTCCCTGGGGGTGTTTTTCTTTTTACTCCCAGGAACAGGGATAGGCACACCAAAGGAGTGGAAGCACACCCAGACGGACAGCATAGGCCTATTGGTATACTTTGATCTTTATTTTGCTAAAATGTTCAATGTTGTGTAAGATTTATGTATACTAGAAAATTATTACAATCATTTTTTTTTAGATATCAGTTTATTACACAACATTATATAGCATTCATACTGTTGACTTTGTGTACCCTGGTAACACTTCTCAACTTGTTTTGTGGGTTGTTTGTCACAAAAGTTTTCAATAAAAAATCTGATTTAAAAAAAAAAAAAAAATTTCCAAGAAAATTTTACGGAAAAAAAAACCTTTCAGGTGTATCAGACATGGTGCCCAGAGAGTTGGCTCATAGAATCGATGAGAGTCGGGTAAGTACACCCAATACTGCAGAGATGCATAGAGGCTTGGATTGGGTCTTCCCTGACCTAATGCAGCCCCCCAGTAAACATGTGAGGTGTATATAACAATATATTATTATTAATATTGTAGATCTCTCTATTCAGATTGCTTTTTTTATTTCTCCCCACGCTGTCAGCGCGAGGAGAAAAAATAGTCGATTACCGGCTCTGTTTACATCACATGATCAGCTGTCATTGGCTGACAGCTGATCACGTGGTAAGGGGTCGGGATCGACCCCTTAGGCCCCTTTCACATGGACGGACCGTTCAGATCCGCCTGTCAGTTTTGACGGCGGATCTGAACGGCCACTCCATGTTAGTCTATGGAGACATGTCCGCTGACATCCGACCCGGTCCGATCCGCCAAAAGCAGACGTATGGCTCTACGTCCAGATCCGTCGCTGGCGGATCGGATCGGGTGAGATCTGATGAAAACGGACACGCTGTCCGTTTTCATCTGATCTCTCCATAGAGACCAGCGGCGCTCGCAAGCCCCTCCCCGCTCAGGGAGCAGAGAGGGACCTGTCACCCGCCGGCTCAGCGGAGATCAACGGAGAGATCTCCCCCGCTGAGCCGGCGGACAGAGGCGGACTCCGTGGAAGCGGAGTCCGCCTCGTGTGAAAGGGGCCTTACTCCAATCTGTGATCAGCTGAGTCTCATAGACTCGATGATCAGAGAGCGCGCAGGGGGTGCACAGGCCACTTGGGCACTGGCAAAGTAGGTCCGCGCTGTAGCCGTCATTCGTCTATAGCGCGGATCTGAAGAAGTTAAAGCCTGAATGTTCATTTTAAAAAGATGTTGTCACCTTGCCTATTCAGTGTCTTGGAAAAGGTCCCCATTTCCCATCACAAACCCTTTACCAGCGCTCCCTCACCATCCTCCGGTACTAAAACCCTCAGTGTTGGCAGGTGTTCCACACTAAGGGGAGTGGTGAACTAACTCTCATTCATGTGACAGCTTTTGGGACTTTTGATTGGCTACTAGACATGAACAATGTTACAGAATAGATCGTATGCTCTTCCATACCCGGAAGCACTGGGTATTATTGCTGGCTGCAAAGAAGGCAGGAGTGGTGAGGGAGCGCTGGCACCGCACCTCCTCTGCACCTCATCTAATCGGAGAACAACTTGTATTTATTGAAAAAAAAATACATGGTGTTGTGTGAATGGCGACAGTATCAAGGATCGATCCCCTGTGGTCAGTGTACAGAAGGGAAGCCAAAGGACCTGGAAGACTGCGGCCATTACTGTAGTAGCATCGGCTACTACAGTGATTGTCAGCTTCCCCAGTGCCCCTCAGGTATAATATATGCAAACTTACTGCCATGCTGGACAGCTTTCAAGTGTTACTAAACCCACAACAGTAAAATCAGTCTGTATGTGTAGTAAAGCATGCTTGTTATACTCACTGTGGAACCCAAGGGGTTAATCCTCTGCATTGTGTAAAAAGGCTGTTTGATCCTGTCTTCTCTGATCTTTCCCTTCCTCCACTGTCCCCAATTGATCTCCAGTTTTTGGAGTCACTTTGGACATGCTCAGTTTGGTGTGTATTGCTAGAGTTTTTTTTTTTTTTGGGAGAGTGCATGTGATCAGCACAGGGCCAATCAGCACTGTCCAGACAGAGGGTCAGGGGTCCTGCAGCCTCATAGGACAGTCATATAGTTACATAGTTACATAGTAGGTGAGGTTGAAAAAAAGACACAAGTCCATCAAGTCCAACCTATGTGTGTGATTATATGTCAGTATTACATTGTAAATCCCTGTATGTTGTGGTCGGTCAGGTGCTTATCTAATAGTTTTTTGAAACTATCGATGCCCCCCGCTGAGACCACTGCCTGTGGAAGGGAATTCCACATCCTTTCCGCTCTTATGCCCCATACACACAGTCGGAAATTTCCGACCACAAAATCTGTCGGATTTTGGTCCGACACTGGTGTTGCATACACACGGTCGGACAAAGTTGTCAAAAAATCTGATCATTCTGAACGTGGTGACGTTCGTTGCGTACGACGGAACTACGTAGAGACTAGTAGCCAATAGCTTTGGTCTCGTACTTTGATCTGAGCATGTGTGGCACTTTGTCCGTTGGAATTCTCTACACATGATCGGAAAAAGTCCAATCAGATTTTGTTGTCGGAAAATTTAAGAGCAGGATTTTAAATTTTTTCCATCGCAAAGTCCGATGGAGCCCACACACGGCCAGATTTTCCGACAACATGGTCCGATCGGACATTTTCTGTCGGAATTTCCGACTGTGTGTACGGGCATTAGTCTGTAGGGTTCAATACTGAGTTGGCCCACCCTTTGCAGTTACAACAGCTTCAACTCTTCTGGAAAGGCTGTCCACAAGGATTAGGAGAGTGTCTATGGGAATGGTTGACCATTCTTCCAGAAGCGCATTTGTGAGGTCAGGCACTGATGTGGGGCGGGAAAGCCTGGCTGTACACACGATCGGGAAAAGTCTGATGGAGCCCACACACGGGCTGATTTTTCGACAACATGGTCTGAACGGACATTTTCCGTCGGAATTTCTGACCGCGTGTACGGGGCATTACAGTAAAGAACCCTCTATGCAGTTTAAGGTTAAACAGTCAGAGTAGAATGAAAACTCCTCCTACAAGCTTTAACCAGACACTGATAGAAGTCACAAGACTGCTATATACTGCTGATGAGAAAAAGGTATTTAGAAGTTTATATTTACTAAAATAATTGCATTTCCATGTTCTGTGTACTGTGGGAGACCAGATATAGTGAATGCAGGCTCCTGGGTTTAGTAACACTACGTTTACATCAGGTTGACTCCACAACGGTTTTATTCATGGCAAACGACCTGTACATCCTTTATGCAAAGTATTAATGTGATTTGGTAATGCTAATATATGCCTGGCTGATTCATTTTAATGATAGGTCCACTTTAACATGCACAACCCATGACGTCCGAGAAGAAGTAATACTGATTACTCTCATTGTTTAAGCTCTATTATTAAAATATCTTTTAAATATTAATTGAATGTGATTGCAGCATTTCCTCTATTATTTATGACAAAGTAGCCTAACGAGTCCAAACAAGTACAGTCATGATGTACATGGCGCGGTGTCACGTGTCGGCAGGCCAGGATCACCTTGCATTCATTTAAAGTGTATGTCATGTTTTTACTGTTGCCCTTTGGGCAGATTAGGCTATTTTTGGTGACCTTTGACTCTGGTACAGGGAGGAAATTCACAATAATTGTAGGCCACAGGCAGCAGAGGGGCTTTAAAAACACACAGTTGATGCACGCTTTTACTGACCGCTATATTTGCAAAATAAAACTTTTTTTTACATACTCTCACCAGTCAACGTCCCTAATAACCGCTGCACCAGGAGCAGTGTCCCTGATCAGGGCAACACAGTCATCATATTGTCCCTAATCACCAACACACCAGTTACAGTGTGCCTGATCACCACCACATCAGTCATATTGTCCCTAATCATTGCCACATCGGTTACAGTGTCTATTGTCCTGGTGCTTCAGGGTCTCCAAAAATGTGATAGGTAGTCCGGAAATTGGATGTGTAACCTATGCACCTAGAATGCCTGAAGTTTCTCCTTGAATTTTGGGCATCTCTATATGACCAGACTGTGAAAAAGTCTCACACACGTGGTATCCTCATACTCGAGATGAGTAGCAGAATGTGTTTTGGGATGTAAATATAAGTATGCCTATGCTGGGCGTGAGAAATAACAAAAAATTCACCATGCCCCATACTAAATACGTCTACTTTCCAAAACGGGGTAATTTGGAGGCATTTCTACTGTCCACGCATTTTAGGGCCTCTAAAAATTATATAGGCTGTCAGTACATCAGGACTAATTGATTTTCAAATATATATATATATATATATATATATATATATATATATATATATATATATATATATATATATATATACACACACAGTGGAACCTCAATTTGCAAGTAACACGGTCAACGAGCGTTGCACAAAACGAGCACTGTATTTCTAAAAATCCTAACTCGGTTTGCGAGTGTTGTCTCGCAAAACGAGCAGGATTCAGGCCAAAAGCGGTGTGCAGTACCGCTTTTGGCCTGAGGTGGGGGGCGCCGGAGCCAAACAGTGCCGATTGTCGGCGTTCGGAAACGGCCGAAAAGCCCCGAGCACACTTCGGCTGACCTCGGCAAACCTCGGGAAGGCTCGTGAATGGAATCTTGCCGAGGTCAGCCGAAGTGTGCTCGGGCCTTTTCGGCCGTTTCCGAGGCTCTCCGGCACCCCTTCGCCTCTGGCCGCATGCGGTATTGCATCCCATTGAAGTCAATGCGGAACAAATTATTTTAGTTTCCATTGACTTTATTGGGGAAACTCGCTTTGATATGCGAGTACATTGGATTACGCTCGTAATCCGAGGTTCCACTGTATATATATAATAGACTGTAGACTCTAATAACTTTCACACAGACTAAATAATATACACTGATTTGGGTTATTTTTACCAAAGAAATGTAGCAGAATAAATTTTGGCCTAAATTTATGAAAAAATACGAGCTAGGCTTTCCCGCCCCACATCAGTGCCTGACCTCACAAATGTGCTTCTGGAAGAATGGTCAAACATTCCCATAGACCAGTGGTCTCAAAGTACCGGCCCTGGTTATAAATGGCCCGCAGCGGCGATCCCCAGCACACAGGGGGACCCGGACAGCAGAGGGATCGGAGCGGCGGCGGGGGGAGAGATCAGAGTAATCAAAACAGAGAGAGAGGCAACAGGCAGCTGCTGGTGCAGAAGTTTTTAATAAAATAAATGCTGAAAAAGAAACAGTCCACTCACTCTCCATGTCACAGCTGTATATGTCAGTCTGTGACATCGGCTGTGCCATCCTCCCCTCCGATACACGCTGCTCTCTCACTGATATCTGTGGAGGAAGCCCATAATACAGAGCTGCGGGGAGACTGCAGTGAGCTGTCAGCCTGGGATGCTGTGACCAATCAGAGCGTTCTGGAGGCTTAACCACGCCTCCATCATCAGAGGCTGAGAGTTCATATGAGTTTCCCGCGGCTCTCTGTTTGCTCCACAGATATCAGTGATAACAGCAGCATGGAGGGGAGGATGGGACAGCCAACATCACAGACTGGCATATACAGCTCTGACATGGAGAGTGAGTGAACTGTTTGTTTTTAAGCATTTTTTTTATTAAAAACTTCTGCACCAGCAGCTGCCTGTCGCCTCCCTTATGTTTTGACCCTCCTGTGTATGTGCCACCCCCTCCTGGGTATTTGCCCCCCTCTCCTCTGTAATTGTCCCTCCCGCCACTGTATTTGCCCCCCCTCCACTGTATTTGCCACCAGCTCCTGTGTATTTGCCAGCCTCTCCTCTGTAATTGTCCCTCCCTTCTTTGTAATTTCCCCCCTCCTCTGTAATTGCACCCCTCCTCTGTAATTGCCCGCCAATCTCTGTAATTGCTCCCCACGCTCGCCGCTCCGAACCCCCTGTGGTCCGGGCCTCCCTGTGTGCTGGGGCTTTGTGATACCCCCTGTTGGCTGCCATCGGTGCTGGGTTAATAATGCGTTTTTCTGACATCAGTGCTGTGTTCAATAATGCGATTTGCTGACATCAGTGCTGGGTTCAATAATGCGTTTTGCTGACATCAGTGCTGGTTCAATAATGCGTTTGACATCAGTGCTGGGTTTAATAATGCGTTTTGCTGACATCAGTGCTGGTTCAATAATGCGTTTGACATCAGTGCTGGGTTTAATAATGCGTTTTGCTGACATCAGTGCTGTGTTCAATAATGCGATTTGCTGACATCAGTGCTGTGTTCAATAATGCGATTTGCTGACATCAGTGCTGTGTTCAATAATGCGATTTGCTGACATCAGTGCTGTGTTTAATAATACGTTTTGCTGACATCGGTGCTGGTTCAATAATGCCTTTGACATCAGTGCTGGGTTTAATAATGCGTTTTGCTGACATCGGTGCTGGGGGTTAATAGTTCTCAGAAGGGGAACTGTAAGCTCAGCACACAAAAATACACACATTGGGGGTTATTTACTAAAGGCAAATCTATTTTGCACTGCAAGTGCACTTGGAATTTCAGTCGCTGTAGATCCGAGGGGGACATGCAAGGAAAAAGTTTGCATGTGGCCCCCATGGGATATGAAAACCTGTCATGTGGCCCTCAGGTAATTTGAGTTTGAGACCCCTGCCATAGACACACTCCTAAACCTTGTGGACAGCCTTCCCAGAAGAGTTGAAGCTGTTGTAACTGCAAAGGGTGGGCCAACTCAGTATTGAACCCTACAGACTAATGCCCGTACACACAGTCGGAAATTCCGACAGAAAATGTCCGATCGGACCATGTTGTCGGGAAAATCTGGCCGTGTGTGGGCTCCATCGGACTTTACGATGGAAAAAATTTGAAATCCTGCTCTTAAATTTTCCGACAACAAAATCCGATTGGACTTTTTCCGATCATGTGTAGAGAATTCCAACGGACAAAGTGCCACACATGCTCAGATCAAATTACGAGACCAAAGCTATTGGCTACTAGTCTCTACGTAGTTCCGTCGTACGCAACGAACGTCACCACGTTCAGAATGATCGGATTTTCCAACAACTTTGTCCGAACGTGTGTATGCAACACCAGTGTCGGACAAAATCCGTCGGAAAAAATCTGATGGATTTTGTGGTCGGAATTTCCGACCGTGTGTACGGGGGCTAAGACTGGGATGCCATTAAAGTTCATGTGTGTGTAAAGGCAGACGTCCCAATACTTTTGACAATATAGTGTATATATGCAATATACTGAATATGCAAAAAGACGTATCTTGCAATCAAAATTTTTATTTTTATTTTACAGATATTCAAAACCCTTAACAGACACAGAAAACAGACTTTTATCGTCAGGGTGAATACAACTATTTCATAGGCACGTGCAACCTCCAAGATGGCAACCTCCTCCATACGTCGCCAAGTAAAGAATATCGTCCATAACTACTCTGATGCCGAAGTGAAGGTGCGAGAAGCCACCTCAAATGACCCCTGGGGTCCTTCTGCCACTCTCATGTCGGAAATAGCGCAAATGACTTACAGCACAGAAATATACCCGGAGGTTATGATGATGGTCTGGAGGAGGCTGAATGACAACGGAAAGAACTGGCGCCATGTGTATAAAGGTCTGACCCTGCTGGACTACTTGATCAAAAATGGATCGAACAAGGTGGTCCAGGAGTGTCAGGAAAATGTCATCGCTGTGCAGACTTTGAAAGACTTTCAGTTCTTTGACCGTGATGGGAGAGACCAGGGGATTAACGTGAGGGAGAAGGCCAAGGTGATCGTAGCTCTGCTGAAGGATGAGGAAAGGCTTAAGCAGGAGAGGGCCCAGGCTACGACAACAAGGAGAAGAATGACGCAAGTAACGGCAGCCATGGACAACAGACACAGGATACGCTACAACGAAGGTAACTATGGTAATCAATTTTTTTTCAATGACAAGGGCCAGATTTGGCATTAGGTACTTGTATGGGCGTCCGCAAAACTTTTTTCAGGGGGGGGGCATAATTTTAGGGTCACCCATGCACTGCCCCTTTTCGACAATGTCATTATATCATGGTCAGAGACTGCAGACGTAGTACAGTCGCTAGTCGCTAGGAAAAGTAATGAATAATGGCCAACAGGTCCTCTTACCAGACCCAGCGAAACTACAGTAGTGATCCCTCCGGCTGGACGATCGCTCACTTTGGGTTCCCCCAGGGGCTTCTCTGGTCAGTAGTGTAGCATGTCGGTACCCTGGTAGTGGCTCAGTCTTTCTCTCTCTGGTGGCGCTGGGCAGCGTGGCTCTCTCTCTGGTGGCGCTGGGCAGCGTGGCTCTCTCTCTGGTGGCGCTGGGCAGCGTGGCTCTCTCTCTGGTGGCGCTGGGCAGCGTGGCTCTCTCTCTGGTGGCGCTGGGCAGCGTGGCTCTCTCTCTGGTGGCGCTGGGCAGCGTGGCTCTCTCTCTGGTGGCGCTGGGCAGCGTGGCTCTCTCTCTGGTGGCGCTGGGCAGCGTGGCTCTCTCTCTGGTGGCGCTGGGCAGCGTGGCTCTCTCTCTGGTGGTGCTGGGCAGCGTGGCTCTTTCTCTGGTGGCGCTGGGCAGCGTGGCTCTCTCTCTGGTGGTGCTGGGCAGTGTGGCTCTCTCTCTGGCTTCCGCCCAGCACACATACCCGTTCTTTGTCCTGTAGAACACTCTCCCTCAGCTTTTTTCCAGGCTGCAGTCTCTTAATCTCTCTCTTGATCGAGCTGTAGCCTCCTCCCTGTGGAAAATGGGGCTGCCAATCTTTGGGACTACATGTCCCATTATGCTCTCCTCTCCTAGTCTCCTTTGATTGGCCCTCAGTTATGGCCAATAGGGAAGGAACGGAGCAGGCAGGAAGCTGGGTGGGGAACCTGGTGAGAGCCGCCGTCTCTTCTCCCTGACAGGAAAAAGGGGGCGAGAGAAACCTCTGATAGCCCACAGCTCGCCTGTCTCCTGTCACAGTGCCGCCGAGTTGCTGGACTGAGCAGGGAAAAGAGCCCGAAGTCACACTACACTGATGGGGGGGCTTGACAGCACCTTGATGGTGTCACCCCACTGGCGGGTGGCACCCGGGTGTGAGCTGCCCCCACCCCGATAGCGACGCAACTGTGCTGAATTTAAGATCCGATCCCTGATTCCAGGTGGGGGGGGGCACTTGACCCCCCTTGCCCCTACCTGCGGATGCCCATGGGTACTTGTACTTGGCTTTGACTGCAAAACAAGAGGGACAACACTAAACCAAAGAAAATACCATTTGCATTTAGAATTTTTCTTTCATTTTGTGATAATCTCTTTTATCTCATCCAAGTTTGACCACCACTGGACATTTTTGGAAAAATCCAACAGCAGAACTGAAGAGTCAGCCACTGAGAGCAGTCACCAGACTCTGTTTCTCTTACTTTACAGTCATTTGATTGGTGGATTGTATTGATTCAAATGTAGTCCTGTATATAAGGCATACATCCTATTACCTCCATGAAATATTGGTTAATATACTGTAATACCGCGTACACACGATCGGAATTTCGGCCAGCAAAAGACCGATTAGAGCTTTTCATCAGAAAATGCGACCGTGTGTAGGCTCCATCGGAATTTTGCTGGCCGAATTCCCGCCAGCAAAAATTTGAGAGCAGGTTCTCAATTTTTCCGACGGAAAAACTTTAGATCGGAAATTCAGATCGTCTGTAGCAATTCCGACACACAAAATTCCTACGCATGCTCGGAAATTTTTTTTACGCATGTTGGGAAGCATTGAACTTGATTTTTTCTCGGCTCGTTGTAGTGTTGTACGTCACTGCGTTTCTTGATGGTCGCAATTTGGTGTCAAGACAACTTGAGCGGAATTCCGTCTGGAAAACCATCAATGCTTTTTCCGACCCAAATTCCGATCATGTGTACGCGACATAAGTCTAGGAGTAAGGTGAGTTAAAGGGTTAGTTCACCTTTAGGGCCATTGTTACAACCACGCACCTAACACTGAAGGACTGACTGCTCATGTGCAGTGTGCAGATGCTGAAGGAGAGACTATGCACAGTGCATGTGGGGCCTTTGAACAAGCCAGCATGCTTGTTCCTTCAATATTGAAAGTGCGCTTGTAGGTGGGGTGCAGCATGGTGCCGTGGCAATAACACACCCAGTCCCAGTATGATGTAAAGAACTTGCCAACAACAGTTTACAGTAAACCCTGAGGGAAGGCAACCCCACTGGGAACACTCACAGATTCCACAGTATGCAGAGAGCAGGTTTCAGCTGAACTGATTGGGCCTGTTGAGCGGGACAGAATGCGGCCTGACCGTCTCGTGCCCAAAACAGCTGAGATCCCTATGCTTTCCCTCCTTGCCAGGACCCTTTTCCTCCCGCTAGTTTTATCCCTGTCCCTGATGTACCCGCTCACAATATGCAGACCAAGGGTCAGGCAGGGCCTTAAATAGGCTTTGCCTGACCCAAGATGGCTGACATAGTCACAAGGAGCAGCGGCATCCAACCAGATAGCTTCCCTCGTGTCCCAGGAAACCATAGAGGAATCCTGTTCCTCTTGACTCCCTCTCCAGCTGCCATGCTGCTAGAGACGAGCACCACCTACAATGGAGAAAAAAGACTAGACCTGCCTACACGCTTGTTCTGCCATCTGGGGACAGGCCATGTATGGCCAGCAGGTATGGAATGGCAAAGGTGCACTTTTTTTAAAGCGCCAAATAGTGGCTTGTAATGATACTGCAGTGCAAAAGGGGCTTTGGGTAAAATGCCCCTAAAAGTGAACTAACCCTTTTAAGTTGAACTTCAGGGAAACAATTAAAAAAAAACACAGATGAAATACATATCGTGGCACTCTGGAGCTCTGCACTTGGTGGCACTTGGTGGCATAACATCTCAGAGCTACAAAAGAAGTCAGTACTGGAAGACTTTCCTTTCCTGAACAGGGAGCAGGGAGCAGATCCCTATATTAGTATTTCTCAACCAAGGGTTCTGTGGGACTTTAGGGTTCCTCCTGAGGTTTCTAGGGGGTTCCTTAAGTGGTGAGCAATGATCACCAATGTAAGCGGGTGATTTTCCACCAATGAAAGGGGTCACTCCTACACTGACCACTAATGTTGGAGGACACCACAGTTTTTACTGTCTACCTTTCTTTTTGCACGTATCATTTATTTCAAGAACATTACTGAAAAATTTGGTAGGGCATTGGTAACAAAATGATCTGTCTGGGTATTATATTTGCTAGATACGCCATATCATATATTCTTTTAATTAAAACGTTCTTCAACGTATGGATCATGCTACTCTATCATGAGCTGTAGAACCAGGAATATTATTTTAAGGGTTCCTCTAGGGAAGGGGCCTCCAAACTTTCTAAACAAAGGGCCAGTTTTCTGATCTTCAGATTTCAGGGGGGCCGGACTGTGGACATTGGAAGTAGAAAATCTCCCACCATCAGTGGGAGTAAACAAATGCCCCATCTTTTGTGTCAGTGGGAGGAATTGTGCCCCATCGATGGTGCCATTGGGTGGAAAAAATCATGACCCATCGTTGGTGTCACTGGGAAGAACTGTGCCGCAATCTTTGGTGTCATTGGGAGGAATTGCTCCCCTTCGTTGGTGTCAGTGGGGGGAATTATGCCCCATTGTTGGTGTCGGAGGATGAAACATTGCCACAAGGGCCAAATAAATGCAAGTAAAAGGCCTCGGTTTGGAGACCACTATGGTAAAAAGGTTGAGAAAGGCTTCTCTATATCAGGGGTCTCCAAACTTTCTAAACAAAGGGCCAGTTTTCTGTCCTTCAGACTTTAGGGGGGGCCGGAGTGTGGCCATTGGAAGTAGAAAATGTCCCACCATCAGTGAGAGTAAACAAATGCCCCATCTTTTGTGTCAGTGGGAGGAATTGTGCCCCATCGATGGTGCCATTGGGTGGAAAAAATCATGACCCATTGTTGGTGTCACTGGGAGGAACTATGCCGCATCTTTGGTGTCATTGGGAGGAATTGTGCCCTTTCGTTGGTGTCAGTGGGGGGAATTATGCCCCATTGTTGGTGTCAGAGTATGAAATATTGCCACAAGGGCCAAATAAATGCAAGTAAAAGGCCTCGGTTTTGAGACCACTAGGGTAAAAAGGTTGAGAAAGGCTGCTCTATATCAGGGGTCTCCAAACTTTCTAAACAAAGGGCCAGTTTACTGCCCTTCAGACTTCAGGGGGGCCGCACTGCAGCAAGTAGGAATAGAAAAGGTCCCAACGTTAGTAGGGAAAAATAATTCCCCATTGTTAGTTTCAGAGAGTAATTGCACCCCATTATTGGTGCAAATGGGGGGGATTGTGTCCCATCCATGATATCATTGTGCCCCATTGTTGGTGTCATTGGGAGGAAATGTGCCCCCCTCATTGGTGTCAGCAGGGGGAATTATGCCCCATTGTTGGTATCCATGAATTAAATAGTGTCCCAAGGGCAGGATAAAACCAAGTAAAGGGCCGCATCTGGCCCCCCGGGGCACAGTTTGGAGACCACTGCTCTATATGATGGATATATAAAATCAGCAGTCACCGACTGCGGGTCCCTCTCTAATTAAGGCTTAAGGAGAAGTATCTGCACTTAGGGCCACCAGCCTTACATATATTTTCCGACCGGCCTGAATGGGGCAAATGCCCCCCAGTCTAGTCCTCCCCTGGTTAGATTGGACTCAATAGCATCTGTCAGGGCTATGGATACTCTAAAAGCTTTGATCAACACATTGTATGTTTTTTTTTGTTTTTTTTTAAAGCTTCAGAAAGCTCAACGCCTGCTACAGAAATAGAACAAGCCAGGCCTCAGAGCTCAGGAGAGGAGGAACTCCAGCTACAGCTTGCCCTGGCTATGAGCAGAGAAGAGGCTGAAAAGGTAAGTTCCAGAACTTTGCTAATAAAGATTTTTTTGTACCGTTCCAACAAGAGTTATGGATACAACCAGTGAACTCACCAGCGTTATAGGGGGCTCTCCGGGACGTAGTGGTGATGGTTCTTGAGCCCCTGTAAAGTGTTATTGCTGCGTACACACGGTTGGAAATTCTGACGGAAAATATCCGATTGGACCATGTTGTCTGAAAATCCGGCCGTGTGTGGGCTCTATCTGACTTTTTCCATCGGAATTTCCGACGGAAAAAATTTGAGATCCTGCTCTCAAATTTTACGACAACAAAGTCCTATCGGACTTTTTCAGATTGTGTGTAGAGAATTCCGACGGACAAAGTGCCACGCATGCTCAGATCAATTTACGAGACCAAAGCTATTGGCTACTAGCCTCTACGTAGTCCCGTCGTACGCAACGATCGTCACCACGTTCAGGATGATCGGATTTTCCGACAACTTTGTCCGACTGTGTGTATGCAACACCAGTGTCGGACAAAATCCGTCGGAAAAAATCCGACAGATTTTGTGGTCGGTTAGTGCTTAGTTGCCACAACACCCACAAACTGAGGTAGGGAAAAAGTATTAAAGCACAGCTAAACCAAAAAACAAAATGTTAATATATTGCTGCCGACCAGTCAGATGTCGTTGCTGCATTGGTTTTCCTTTTTTAACCACTTCAGCCCCCCGGAGGATTTTACCCCCTTCCTGACCAGAGCTCTTTTTGCGATTCGGCACTGCGTCGCTTTAACTGACAATTGCGCGGTCGTGCGACATTGTACCCAAACAAAATTGACGTCCCTTTTTTCCCCACAAACAGAGCTTTCTTTTGGTGGTATTTGATCGCCTCTGCGGTTTTTATTTTTTGCTCTATAAGCAAAAAAAGAGCAACAATTTTGAAAAAAAACACATTATTTTTTACTTTTTGCTATAATAAAAATCCCCCAAAAATATATAAAAAAAATATTTTTTTTCCCTCAGTTTAGGCCGATACGTATTCTTCTACATATTTTTGGTTAAAAAAAAGGCAATAAGCGCATATTGATTGGTTTGCGCAAAATTTATAGCATCTACAAAATAGGGGCTAGTTTTATGGCATTTTTATTTTAAAATGTTTTTTTTTATTAGTAATGGCGGCGATCTGCGATTTTTTTTCGGGACTGCAACATTATGGCGGACACATCGGACATTTTTGACACTATTTTGGGACCATTGGCACCTATACAGCGATCAGTGCTATAAAAATGCATTGATTACTGTGTAAATGACACTGGCAGTGAAGGGGTTAACCACTAGGGGGCAGTAAAGGGGTTAAGTGCATCCTAGGGAGTGATTCTAACTGTTAGGGGGCTGGGCTTCAACACACAGGACAGCGATCACCGCTCCCGATGAGAAAGAGCTGTGATCTCTGTCCTGTCACTAGGCAGAATGGGGAAATGCTTTTTTTACAAAGGCATCTCCCCGTTCTTCCTCTCTGTTACACGATCGCGGGCACCAGGCGGACATTGAGTCCGTGAGACCCACGGTCACAGAGACCACACCGCTTCTTAAAGGGGACGTACCTGTACACCCTTTTGCCTACCAGCGCCATTCTGCCGACGTACATCGGCCTGCGCTGGTCGGCAAGCGGTTAAAGTGGTTGTAAACCTCAGACATGAAATATGAGCAAAGCATATCCTTCTATAGTGTTTACTTGTCTCAATTAGGAGCACTAAGGGGTTGATTTACTAAAGGCAAATAGACTGTGCACTTTGCAAATGCAGTTGCTCCAGAGATTAGTAAATGAGTAAAAGTGCTGCTGACTTCCATCATCTTATCATGTGCAAGCAAAAATGCTATATTTTTTTTATTATATTTCCTTGCACATGATTGGGTGTTCTTTGCAAAGTGAAGCTTTACCTCATTTACTAAACTCTGGAGCAATTGCAGTTGAAGACATAATAGTCTATTTGCCTTTAGTAAATCAACCCCATAGTGTCATCCTTGTCTGCTGCTTCATTGTTCTGCTATCAGCATGAAACACTTCTATCAAGTTTTCCTGACACCAAGAACAAAAAAGGTGACAGGAGAGGAACCTCCAGCACACAGACTGTGATTGACAGCCTCAGCTCTATTCCCATACCTCCCAACATTTTGAGATGGGAATGAGGGACACCTACCAAAAAACATATGTAGGCATAGGACACACCCCCTGCCACACCCCCATAAAGAAGAATTAACAAAGAAAAGGTTAATTAAATCCACAAGGACTTTTTTTTACAACTACTTTTCCTTTACAGTGGCTTTTAAAATGTACAAATGCAGCAATTTAGAAATTGGATGAAAGGTTTATCGCTGGGAAACACTTTTTGAAAGATAAAAGGTGAATTTTATATACAACTATATAGATCAGATATAATGAGGAGGAAAGAGGGACAGAGGGGCATTGCTCCAAATCAGGGACAGTTGGGAAGTATGTATTCCTGTATGGAGGGAGGTGTCTCTTTTAGGGTTGCCACCTTTTCTTCAAGCCAAACCCGAACACTTTAGCAGCCTGGGACACCTTTGGGTGCCCCAAGGAGAGCAGTCTGCATAGCTTGCCACGGTGAACAGTGGGTGTGGCCAAATTGCTCTTGCTGACATCATCACCATGCCCCTCAGTGATGCCGAAACTGCCCCCAGACAGCTGCCCACAACTCTTGGATGGCAACAGATTTGTGTGTGACTATCTTGGTTACTTGGGGAGCCACAGCCCGGTCCGAATAATGTGTCCGGGTTTCAGTCCGCCTGAAACCTGGACACATGATTCAAAACCCTGTCTGGGTGAATCCCGAACAGGTGGCAACCCTAGTCTCTTCCCTCCAAACAACTCTCAGAGTTCTCCTCACTGAGCTCCGCCGTGTGTAATTTCAGCTCTTCGCCCTGGACTTTGAACTGATGAAGACTGCAGATAAACAGGAACGACATATGTCGGAGGACTAAGAGCTCCTAGTCTGCAAGGGACTTTTGCTAACTGATCCTTAAAGTGGAGCTTTACCCAAAAGGGTAAGCTCCGCTTATTTGCCTCCTCCTCCCCTCCGCTACTACATTTGGCGCCTTTCGGGGGGAATGGGTACCTGATTTTGACAGGTACCCGCTCCCACTTCGCCTCAGCAAAGTCATCCGGAAGTTCGGCCCTCCTCGTTCCCCTGCCGTGTATGATCTGAGGCTTGTCACTTCACTGGGTATATGGGAAGGGTATTCAGCCACTTTAAGCTTAGGCCAGTAGCCCACTGCAGCCCTAGGGTGACAACACTGACCTATCATGCTGTACTAGGAACAGAAACAGGAGAGAACTACACAACCCCACCTTCTCCATAACTTAGAAGGGGCATGGTCGTGTTGTCCTCATATATAGTTCGGAGCAATGAGGGAGAGTTACTAAAACTGGAGCAATCTGGTGCAGCTGTGCATGGTAACCAATCAGCTTCTAACTTCAGCTTGTTCAATTAAGTTTTGACAATAAAACCTGGAAGCTGATTGGTTTCTATGCAGAGTTGCACCAGATTTTGCATTCTCCGGTTTTAGTAAATCAACCCCTTTGTAACTATTAACAGTGACGAGGCAGAAAGCACAAGAGGGTATCAGCGAACACAATTTCTGACAAGCGCAGAAGTTTTTTTTTTTTTTTCATTTATCAAATAGTATAAAAAAAACAAAAAAAGTTTTCAATGGTATATTTAACGGACCAAATAAGAGACATTTAAAATACTCCTTTGCCACCCACCTTGTACCTTCTGTCGTCCCATCTTTTTTTCAAAGTTTTTTTTATTTTGTCACATACTTAATTATTTGTAACATTACAAATAATAAAAATTTGATTAAAAAAAATACAACAAATACTCCCCTGCTATTTTTTAATTGCACTGGAGTTATGATATGGAGCTACTTTGAAATTTTGCTAAGCTAATTATTTATATTTTTCTTTGCAGGGAAAAGAACCTACAGCTCCTGATCCAGAGGAAGAACTACAGATCCAAGCAGCATTGAGAAAAAGTAAAGAGGAATATGAAAAGGTATGTATTACATGTGTAGCGCCCTCTAGTGTGCTACTAGTGTTGGTGTAGGTAAATTTAAAGGGGTTGTAAACCTTCGTGTTTTTTCACCTTAATGCATCCCCCCCTCTTCCAAAGGGGACTAAGAGCCCCTAGTCTGCAAGAGACTTTTGCTAAGGCCCCTTTCACACTGGGGCGGTTTTCAGGCGGTACAGCGCTAAATATAGCGCCTGTACACCGCCTGAAAAAACCGGCCCCATTCACTCCAGTGTGAAAGCCGGCGGGCTTTCACACTGGAGCGGTGCGCTAGCAGGACGGTAAAAAAAGTCCTGCTAGCAGCATCTTTGGAGCGGTATAGGAGCGGTGTATTCACCTCTCCTATACTGCTCCTCCCCATTGATTTGAATGGGACACCGCGGTAATACCACGGCAATACGGCGGCGCTCTGCGGGGGATTTTAACCCTTTTTTCGGCCGCTCGCAGGGGGTAAAACCGCACCGCGAGCGGCCGAATCCCGCAGGCAAAACGACGGTAAAGCAGCGCTAAATATAGCGCTGCTTTACCGTCACCGCGGCTCCCGCCCCAATGTGAAAGGGGCCTAACTGATCCTTAAAGCGAAGCTTCACCCAAAAGGGTATGCTCCACTTATTTGGCTCCCCCCCCTCCGCTGTTACATTTGGCACCTTTCGGGGGGGTGGGGGGGAGTGGGTACCTGATTTTGACAGGTACCCGCTCCCACTTCCGGCTGACTTCGCCTCAGCGAAGTCATCCGGAAGTTTGGCTATCTTCCAAAGGGGACTAAGAGCTCCTAGTCTGCAAGGGACTTTTGCTAATTGTTCTTAAAATGGAGCTTTGCCCAAAAGGGTAATCTCCGCTTATTTGCCTCCTCCCCCCCTCCGCTGCTACATTTGGCACCTTTCGGGGGGGAGTGGGTACCTGATTTTGACAGGTACCCGATCCCACTTGCGGCTGACTTCGCCTCAGCGAAGTCATCCGGAAGTTCGGCTATCTTCCAAAGGGGACTAAGAGCTCCTAGTCTGCAAGGGACTTTTGCTAACTGATCCTTAAAGTGGAGCTTTACCCAAAAGGGTATGCTCCACTTATTTGCCTCCTCCTCCCCTCCGCTGCTACATTTGGTGCCTTTCGGGGGGAGTGGGTACCTGATTTTGACAGGTACCCGCTCCCACTTCCGGCTGACTTCGCCTCAGCGAAGTCATCCGGAAGTTTGGCTATCTTCCAAAGGGGACTAAGAGCTCCTAGTCTGCAAGGGACTTTTGCTAATTGTTCTTAAAATGGAGCTTTGCCCAAAAGGGTAATCTCCGCTTATTTGCCTCCTCCCCCCCTCCGCTGCTACATTTGGCACCTTTCGGGGGGGAGTGGGTACCTGATTTTGACAGGTACCCGATCCCACTTGCGGCTGACTTCGCCTCAGCGAAGTCATCCGGAAGTTCGGCTATCTTCCAAAGGGGACTAAGAGCTCCTAGTCTGCAAGGGACTTTTGCTAACTGATCCTTAAAGTGGAGCTTTACCCAAAAGGGTATGCTCCACTTATTTGCCTCCTCCTCCCCTCCGCTGCTACATTTGGTGCCTTTCGGGGGGAGTGGGTACCTGATTTTGACAGGTACCCGCTCCCACTTCCGGCTGACTTCGCCTCAGCGAAGTCATCCGGAAGTTCGGCTATCTTCCAAAGGGGACTAAGAGCTCCTAGTCTGCAAGGGACTTTTGCTAATTGTTCTTAAAATGGAGCTTTGCCCAAAAGGGTAATCTCCGCTTATTTGCCTCCTCCCCCCCTCCGCTGCTACATTTGGCACCTTTCGGGGGGGAGTGGGTACCTGATTTTGACAGGTACCCGATCCCACTTGCGGCTGACTTCGCCTCAGCGAAGTCATCCGGAAGTTCGGCTATCTTCCAAAGGGGACTAAGAGCTCCTAGTCTGCAAGGGACTTTTGCTAACTGATCCTTAAAGTGGAGCTTTACCCAAAAGGGTATGCTCCACTTATTTGCCTCCTCCTCCCCTCCGCTGCTACATTTGGTGCCTTTCGGGGGGAGTGGGTACCTGATTTTGACAGGTACCCGCTCCCACTTCCGGCTGACTTCGCCTCAGCGAAGTCATCCGGAAGTTCGGCTATCTTCCAAAGGGGACTAAGAGCTCCTAGTCTGCAAGGGACTTTTGGTAACTGATCCTTAAAGCGAAAGCTTCACCCAAAAGCGTATGCTCCGCTTATTTGCCTCCCCCTCCGCTGTTACATTTGGCACCTTTCGGGGGGAGTGGGTACCTGATTTTTGACAGGTACCCGCTCCCACTTCTGGCTGACTTCGCCTCAGCGAAGTCATCCGGAAGTTCGGCTATCTTCCAAAGGGGACTAAGAGCTCCTAGTCTGCAAGGGACTTTTGCTAACTGATCCTTAAAGTGGAGCTTTACCCAAAAGGGTAAGCTCCGCTTATTTGCCTCCTCCCCTCCGCTGTTACATTTGGCACCTTTCGGGGGGGGAGTGAGTACCTGATTTTGACAGGTACCCGCTCCCACTTCTGGCTGACTTCGCCTCAGCAAAGTCATCCGGAAGTTCGGCCCTCCTCGTTCCCCTGCCGCTGGGCTATTCACAAAGCGCAGCGCATGTGCAGTAGGGAACCAGCCGTGAAGCCGCAAGGCCAAAATGGCGACTGCTGCACCGGAGAGCCGATTCAAAAATCCACTCTGGTGAAGACCCCACTGGATTCCTGGACAGGTGAGTGTCCTAATATTAAATATAGTCTAATAGTACTTCAAGTCACTGACCCCCAATCACTGGTTTAGAAAGCACAGAAGTCAGAGGGTCACCATGGCGGTATGTAAAAGATGGAGGGCAACATTTTTAGCTTCCTTGTTCTTTTTCCTGGCAGCTTTCCTTTTAGGCGATTTGCTGAATGTGTTCCTTCATCCTGGCATGTCTCTAACAGAAACCTTCCTTCATTTAGGAGATGAGGTCACATCAAGGAGAGATATCAATAATTGAGAAGGCTCTGATGGAGACCCATCTGTCAACGGAGCCAGGGGGGCCGGAGATAGAAAAGAAAAAAGAGGTAATGCTCTGGACTGCAGATACTTTGGGGTTGATTTACTAAAGGCAAATAGACTGTGAACTTTGCAGTTGCCCTCTACAAGTGCAGTTGCTCCAGAGCTTTGTAAATGAGAAGAAGCTCTGCTGACTTCCATCATCCAATCATGTGCAAGAAAAAATTCAGTATTTTTTATTTTCAATCCGTGGGAAACTTTCTTTTGAGTGGTCCTGTCGTTTGACCAGCATTCGATCAGGTGCTGCAGCCAATGGCTGCAGCACAGATCAGTGTTTTCGTGGGGGGTCCCTGTTGTCAGAATACAATAACGCGGTGGGGAGATTGCTTGTATGCAGTGCCAGGACAAGGTGATCTAAAACCCAGGGCAAACATGCCAAACTGCGCCCCTCCCCCTCGCAAGATATATTATTATTATTATACAGGATTTATATAGCGCCAACAGTTTGCACACCGCTTTACAACATCGGGCCCTGCTTGTTAGAGGTTGCAATCTATGATCATTACGTGTCAGCAGAAATCTTCCCACAAAAAAAACTGAGCCCTAATAATCTGCATGCTTACCCCTAAGCATAAATTCCCCATCCTCCCAGTACAAATCCACCCCTGCAGAAATCCCCCCTCCCAACACAAATAATTGCCCCCCCCAAATCCCCCAGGTCAAATTCCCCCCACCCCCCAAAAAAATCACCCCCCGAGCAAAAATACTGTACCACTAAAATTTCCCATCCTAGTACACATTACCTCCCTCCCAGCACAAATCCCCCCTTTATCCCCCCTCCCAGCACAAATCATTGCCCCCCCAAATCCCCCAGTTCAAATGCCCCCCACCCCAAAAAAAAAATCACCCCCCAAGCAAAAATACTCTACCCTTAACATTTCCCATCCTAGTACAAATCCCCCCCCCCATGCCAAAACCTCCCTCCCAGCACAAATCCCCCCTTTGTCCCACCTCCCAGCACAAATCATTGCCCACCAAATCCCCCAGTTCAAATTCCCTCCACCCCAGAAAAAAAAATCTCCCCCAAGCAAAAATACTCTACCCTTAAAATTTCCCATCCTAGTACACATTCCCCCCCCCCCCCATGCCAAAACCTCCCTCCCAGCACAAATACCCCCTCGATCCCCCCTACCAGCACAAATCATTGCCCACCCCCCAAATCCCCCAGTTCAAATGCCCCCCACCCCAAAAAAAAATCATCTCCCCCAAGCAAAAATCCTCTACCCTTAAAATTTCCCATCCTAGTACACACACCCCCCCCACGCCAAAACCTCCCTCCCAGCACAAATACCCCCTCAATCCCCCCCCCCCCCAGAACAAATCTTCTTCCCCCCCTCTCAAACAAATCCTCCTAAATCACCACTCTTAGCAACCCCCCCCCCACAATTTTGCTTCCTAGAACAATACTTAACCCCTGTCACCCCCCCAAATTCCCTCTTCCAACACAAATCCCCCTCCATCTCCCTCCCACCTCACATGATACCACAGTGCCCGGGACACTGAACCACAGCACGCAGTAGGCATTCAACACACTAAGGCCCCTTTCACACGGGGCGGACCTGCCAGCTCAGCAGGAGATCGTTCTGTTGATCCCCACTGAGCCGGCGGATGACAGGTCCGTCTCCGCTCACTCTCCAGGGAGGGACCTGTCAGAGCTCTGCTCTACTCTATGGCAGATCGGACAAAAATTGATCCGTTTTCATCCGATTCGCTGGGCGGATGGCGAACGGTCACCATATGTCTGTTTTGAGCGGATCTTATTGGATCGGATGGCCGCCTGCCTATAGAAGTCAATGGGTGGCCTGCTTGGATCCGCCTGAAAAATGGACAGGCGGATCGGAGCAGGCTTATCGTGTGATTGCAGGAGACAATCCTTTCGCTGGCGTAGCTCTTCCAGAAAAAGACTGGAGGCACCACTGACCTGACTGGTGTCATAAACCTTTTTGCAGGGTGACTTTTTTTTTTTTTTTTGCTTGCAACAGATTCTCTGTAAAAATATTGGAGCTGATTTACTAAAGGAAAACAGACTGTGCACTTTGCAAATGCAATTGATCCAGAACAGTAAATACAGAGAAGCTCTGCTGACTTCCATTATCCAATCATCTGCAAGATAAAATGCTGTTTTTTTTTTTTCTTTTCCTTGCATGTGATTGGGTATTCTTTGCAAATTGAAACTTTACCTCATTTACTAAGCTCTGACGTCTATTTGCCTTTGGTAAATCAACCCCATTGTTTCCATGTATAGTTTGTAATTATATATGCAAATAGAGACAGCCATATTTGTTCATTACACACTCTCTTTTTCCTGCTTTGAAGCACTACACGAGTGTATTATTAAAAAATTGACATCGACCTCAGAAACTGCATGTTTATTCTGTGAAATCGGGGCAAAATAAAATGTTCTCTGTAATTCAAATGTGTGAATGGGCAAAATACCGCAATATGGAGACTAGATGGTGCTGAGGAACTGATTTTCTATGATAGGCAGCCCCATCTAGTGGCCATAGTGGGGTATTTTCACATTCACAATCGAATTGCATAAAATATAGCCAGAGAACATTAGTTTTTCCCCATTTGCACAGAACAAATTTACATATACAGTAATTTCAATGGATGAACAGCTATGCGAATAAAAGTCTTTACCTTTCCTTCATTTCCCTGCCACTCAATTTGGCTGCTGGGAGCGAAGAAAATAAGCAATACTTCTAAGTATGGAGGGACATGTGACTCACACCATGTTTGCATGTTCTCCATGAGCTTGCATGGAATTTTTTTTTCAGGTTATCGGTTTCCCCCACTATAGCTGGATACACACAATACAACTTTTGTTATTCGATGGGTCCTGGTGAGGCTAAATGTGATGGGCGCTGGTGAGGCTGCATTGATGGGCGCTGGTGGGCTGCATTGATGGGCGCTGGTGGGCTGCATTGATGGGTGCTGGTAGGTTGCATTGATGGGCTGCATTTTATGGGTGCTTCGTTAAAAAGGTGGGGTTTACATGGGCAGGGAAAAGGCAGGGCAGGGGTGGAGTCAAGGGGGGCGGCAAAATTAGGTTTTGCCTAGGGTGTCAAAAATCCTTGCACCAGCCCTGCTTGCCAGGAGTAGTTATCCTGGTTGATTGATAGAGATTCATTGATTTATCTCTAAGTTTGGCCTTGTTGCACTTTTCTCTTCTACCACTAGGTGGGAGGGTACTTGGTGGTACTAGATATGAGAAGGCCAATGCGAGGTCAGGTTATGGGTATATGGGGGTATCGTAGCCAATGGGCAGGGGTTTTCTTGAATTCGTTGGTCTGCTGGGAGAACCTATATATTCGGGAGGAGTCAGGTGATCGGAGTTCTGTTCCACCTGGACGGCTGTCTGTGTGGACGTCTGTTGTACTGCCCAGGCTGCTAGGCCAGAGATTGGGCCTATCCCGGCACATCTGGCTGCTAGTCTGTCTGAGGACCTATCCAGAAGCAAGAGAGCAGCATAGGGTTGGGTTTGCGGCTTGCAGTCCAACCGAAAGTGACGGTTCTTCCGGGCCGGAGAACCTGTCTTGGTCGGAGGTAGAAGGGAAGCTGTCACCAGTAAGGGACTATCCACCTTATTACCAGGGACCACAGTGAGTAACTTAAGCAAGTACCGGAGCAGTATTCTCACCAACCGGGGACGGTGAAGAATCTGGAAACTCCAGTGGGTATCAAGCCAGGGACCCAGCCAGCAGAGGTGACGCTTGCAGAGCAGTCTTGTGTGTCAAGCCACGGATCGAGCAGGCCAGTGGGGTGAAGCTTGAGAGGTATCTTGAGTGCCAAGCTAGGGACCCAGCAGAGGGGTGGGGGTGACGCTTGAGGAAAATACCACCGCGAAGATTGGAGGAGCTCAAGGGATTCAGCAGCAGTAAATCAGAGGGTCCAGTGAGAGACCGGGAGCTCAGTGGGAACTACAAGGAGTAATTGTAGTGAGAGTGAAAGAACTGTTACGCTTTGTGTTAGGAACTGTTAAAGACTGTTGCCATAGGAGACAGCGTTCCTGCGCCTGCAGATGTGGCGCCTTACTGGATGCCTTTCCCTGCATAGCTGTCCTATTGAAGTCTCAGAGGCTGTCAATTAATCTTGCAACTACCTAAGGGTGTCCTGGCCCTAACCCTCTCTCCCCCCAAAAAGGTTTGTTAAAGCGGAGTTCCACCCTAAAAAATGTTTTTACATTAAGACTCATTTTAAAACGTAGAAAAAAATCTAAAATTATTTATTTTATACTTACCAGAAAGGACCTGTTGCTATGTAGTCCTTGTAATCTGCCACTTCCTGGTCCGCGGAGCTCCTCGAGACTTCCTCCCTCGCCTGTGCTCCTGGGAAATGATGACACATAATTTCCCAGGAGTCTGTGGGCAGTACTGTGCTCGGCGCTACGGCCGCCGTTGAATCGCGCATGCGCGAGATCGAGAGGTGCATGCTGGTTACCCAGCATGCACCTCTCCCAAGGTATTCCAGGAAGCGATCTCGATTGGGCTTCACATGCCCACATTAAGGATGGAAACAGCCACAAACGGAGGCATAAAAGAGAACAGTAAAATATTTATAATTTTTTTAACAAGTGATCGTGATCATTGTATAGTCTTTTTTTGAAATTTCATTGGCAATAATGCTAGGATGTAAAAAAACAAAAAAGAAAAAAAAATATATATATTTTTTTTCGCCAGAACTCCGCTTTAAGAGAAATAAACTTTCTTTTGCATCCAAGAAGTGTCTGGCACCCAATAACTTTAACTACTCTGCACCAACAATGCCGCACAACCCACTACATACAGAAGAATGATAGCTATCCCTTGCCCTGGAAGTTCTCATTAGATCAAAGGAGGCCTGGGGACCTTGCTACATAAAGAAAATTGTATAATGTGTATCCAGCTTTACACTCCAAAAACATGCCGCTAGGGTAATTGGCTCCCATATAAATCAGCTCTAGTATTTGTATGTGTGTAGGATAGGGAACTTAGATTGTAAGCTCCTTGAGGGCAGGGACTGGTTTCCATTTACAATACATGTAAAGTGCTGAATAAACTATCAACTATGGAAGAGCCCTGGGGCCATCATAAAAAAAATACAGAATTCTGAGTTTGAAAGTCAGAACTCTGAGTTTCAAAGTCAGAACTCTGAGATTCAAAGTCAGAACTCTGAGATTCAAAGTCAGAACTCTGAGATTCAAAGTCAGAACTCTGAGATTCAAAGTCAGAACTCTGAGATTCAAAGTCAGAACTCTGAGATTCAAAGTCAGAACTCTGAGATTCAGAGTCAGAATTCTGAGATTCAAAGTCAGAACTCTGAGATTCAAAGTCAGAACTCTGAGATTCAAAGTCAGAACTCTGAGTACTGAGTAAAAGGAGTGCATTAAAAAGAGACTCATACTTTGAAGTTCCCAACTCCAACCACATGCATGGCAGGTTCTGACTTTCAAACTCAGAATTCTGTATTTTTTTTTTATGATGGCCCCAGGGCTCTTCCATAGTCAACACTATGTAAATGCCTGCAATAAATAAAATAAGTGGTTATCACATGCTGCCTTGAAGCAGAACAACACTGTATTCGAGCACCACAAACCAAAAACACTATTTAATTTATATAATTCAAAGCAAGCTCAGCCATGCATCCATGTCTCCATACATTATTTTGCTTATAAATCACTTTTAAAAACACCTCCTGAGAATTTCTGGCTGCAGCCATCTTGGTTAAGGGCAGATGGTTCATGTAACATTTAATTCCTGGAATCCATCTGTCATTAGCTCAGGCATACAGGTAGGAGGGTGTGCATACCCTGTTTCCCCGAAAATAAGACCTAGCGTGATTGTCGGTGATGGCTGCAATATAAGCCCTACCCCACAAATAAGCCCTAGTTAAAGTCCTTGTAGGTCTTATTTTCAGGGTAGGGCTTATTTTCGGGGGAAACAGGGTAGGGCTTATTTGGGGGGTGGGGCTTATATTGCAGCCATCACCGACAATCACGCTAGGTCTTATTTTGGGGGAAACAGGGTAGCTTAGCAAACTCCCTCCTTCCCTCCCGAAGACTCTTGGCAAGTATGACATCATTTGCCTAGGCATGACAACCAAAAAGTAACTGAAGAAATGTAAAAAAAAAAAAAGTTTAAAACAAGTAAATATAAAACATACTTTCCTATCTATTTACTAATGCTAGCAGCATAAGGATTACAAATAATCAATGTTGACCCAGTGAAGTTCTGCTTTAACCCTTTCCCACAGAGCGTATGCACATCTGCATACTTTCGGGGGTTATACCGGGATGATGCCCGCAGCTGCAGGCATCATCCCGGTACCGTTGTTTAGAGCGGGCGATTGGCTATCCAGGTATAACAACAGATGCGGCTAAAAGCCGCTCAGCTGTTATACCGGAGGAGTGAAAGGGGATGTGCCCCCTCCCGCCGCCCCACGCCGCTCTTACTGGGCCTCCCGTTCCATCGGGAGGCCCGGTCGAACATCTGCCTCTTCCGGCGGCTAGTGACAGACTGGAACGAAGCCGGAAATGGATTGGTTCCAGTCTCCTGGATGTAAACACAGAAGCGACGTCACAACGTCACTTCCTGTTTACTCGGCTGCCAATGGCGCCGGATTTAAAAAAATATACAGTATTCAGATACATCGTTTTCAGTGATCTGAATACTTTGAAGTGTAAAGGAGGGATTTGGGGTCTTTTAGACCCCCCGATCCCTCCATAAAGAGTACCTGTCACCACTTATTACTGTAACAAGGGATGTTTACATTCCTTGTGACAGCAATAAAAATGATCAAATTAAAAAAAAAAAAATAAATAAATAAAAAAAATAAAATTTAATTATCTAAAATTAAATAAAATAAATAAGAAAATTGTTTTTTTTTTTAAAAGCGCCCCCTTCCCCGCGAGCTTGCGTAGCAAAGAAAACGCATACGGAAGTCGCGCAAGTCAAATCGCAAGTCAAATCACACATGTGAGGTATCGCCGCGATCGTCAGAGCGAGAGCAATAATTCTGGTACTAGACCTCCGTAACTCTAACATGGTAACCGTAAAACATTTTTAAAGCAAAGCCTATGGTGATTTTAAGGTACCGTAGTTTGTCGCCATTCCACGAGTGCGTGCAATTATAAAGCGTGACATGTTTGGTATCTATTTACTCGGCGTAACATCATCTTTCCCACTATACAAAAAAAATTGGGCTAACTTTACTGTTTCGTTTTTTATAAATTCACGAAAGTATCTTTTTCCCAAAAAGTTGCGCTTAAAACACCGCTGCACAAATACCGTGTGACATAAAATATTGCAACAATCGCCATTTTATTCTCTAGATTCTCTGCTAAAAACACACATATATATAATGTTTGGGGGTTCTAAGTAATTTTCTAGCAAAAAATACGAATTTTAACTTGTAAACACCAAATGTCAGAAATAGGCGTAGTCATGAAAGGGTTAACCTGCCATGCATGTGGTTGGAGTTGGGAACTTCGAAAGATGAGTCTCTTTTTAATGCACTCCTCCTTTTACTCAGTACACAGTAGGGCTTTCATATTTTACAGAAAAATACCAATTTAGATAGCACATGAGATTCTGTTTTGAGTTGTTAATAACCTATGTTCATCTTCTTCTAGACGCACATATCAGATCTGATTGATATATTTGGCCCACCTCAGTCATCTCCTTTAAACGCCTGGGATTCTCAACATACTAGTTCCTTTCCATCAGCAAGTACAGGCCCTTTGTTTCCAGCCTGGGGACCAGCAAGTAAGTGATCTCTAAAACTGTCTGAAAGGAACCACGTTTTTAAATTGGAACATGGCTAGGAGTGATTTTTAACAGCCTGATATTAGCTAACAATGGTACTAAAATAACCCAAAGCTGTTATTTTAGTACTTGTTAGATGTTGGAAAGGTAAACCCCCTAACAGTTCCTTAGACATCTCTGGGACTCTAATGGTGAGATCAATTATGAGCGACCCCCACCATCCCTGCTGGGTTTATATTTATTTTATATTATGAAGAATGTCTAACTTTGTGTGTGTTTTTTTCTATGTTGAAAACCTTTAATAAAAAGAATTTACAAAAAAAAAAAAATATTATGAAGAATGTTACAGGAAGAGCTGGGACAAATGAAGGTGGGCGTGAACACCCAAAAGTCTCAGGTCATCAAGAATAGGGATGAGGTTGGGTTTGACTCTGGGTTGGTTCTCAACCCATGTGTCTTTGACCACGTGGCCATATTGGGTCAACGATGTCACAAGTATCCCTGCTCCTTTTGTGTGTGTGTGCAGCTGCAGGGTACACAATGGGGAGGGGAAGCTCATGGCATCATTGACCACATGGACATATTAGATCAATGTTATTGACCATATGGCCATATTAGGTCAATGTCATTAACTACATGGCCATTATTAGATCAATGTCATTGTCCTGATATGGCCATATATTAGGCCAATAATGTCACAAGCCTTCATGCTCCTTTGTGTGTGTAGTTGGTAGTACACCAAGGGTAGGGGATGCTCACAGCATAATTACCCTAATATGGCCATTGGTCACGTGGCAATGTCATTGACCACATGGCCATTTTAAGTCAATGTCATGGACCACATGGTCATATTAGGTCAATGTTATTGACCATATGGCCATTTTTAGGTCAATGTTATTGACCATATAGTTACATAGTGACTATATGCAATTTGACCATATTAGGTCAATGTCATTGACCACATGGCCATATTAGGTCAATGACATTGACCACATGTCCATATTAGGTTATTGTTATTGACCACATGGCCATGTTAGATCAATGTCATTGACCACATGGTCATATTAGGTCAATGTTATTGACCACATGGCCATGTTATATGACATTGATATAACATGGCCATGTGGTCAATAACATTGACCTAATATGGCCATGTGGTCAATGACATTGACCTAATATGGTCAAATTGCAATGTCATTGACAACATGGCCATATTAGGTCAATGTCATTGACCACATGGCCATATTAGGTCAATGACATTGACCACATGTCCATATTAGGGTAATGTTATTGACCCTGTGTCCATATTAGGCCAATGATATTGACAAGATGTCAATAAGATTGACCTAATGTAATCTGACCTAATATGGTTATATGGCCATATTAGGTCAATGATGTCACAAGCATCTCCACCCCTTTGTGTACATGCAGCTGTAGGGTGGGGGATATCCTGGCTGCAACCCATTGGCCCAGGAATGGCAACTTCTTTCTAGGTTCAACCAAAACCAAGCTCTTCACTAGTCAAGAACAAGCTTCACCTATATGTAAAATATCACATCTGGATGGCCTGACCTTTTAAGCAACATTGCGACTCCAGAGCTCCATAAATATGGTCTTACTTTGCAGATATTGATTAGACAGGTGATATATGAGAAGAGTAGATGAACATAACGTGTGCAAGTTAGGGATAGAGGTTGCCAGTTTTATGTTAACCGCTTCCCGACCGCCTCCTGTAGATATATGTCTACAGAATGGCACGGCTAGGCAAAGGCACGTATATATACGTCCCCTTTAATTGCCTAGCCGTGGGGGCGCGCTCGCGACCCGGTCGGGAGCTCCGTGACCACGGCCGCAGGACCAGCGGACCCAATCGCCGATGGTGTCCCGCGATCGGGTCACAGAGCTGAAGAACGGGGAGAGGTCTGTGTAAACAAACCTCTCCCCGCGCTTCCTACTCTGCCTGTCATTGATCGGCTGTTCCCTGTCATCGGGAAAGCCGATCAATGATGTCAGACGTACAGCCACGCCCCCTACTGTAAAAAAAAACACAACACGTCACACTAACTCCTCCCCGCCCCCTAGTGGTTAACTCCTTCACTGCCACTGTCATTTACATAGGAATCAGTGCTATTTAAATAGCACTGATTTCTGTATAAATGACAATGGTCCCAAAAATTTGTCAAAAATGTCCGATGTGTCCGCCATAATGTCGCAGTCACAATAAAAATCCCTGATCACCGCCATTACTAGTAAAAAAAAAAAAATATTAATAAAAATGCTATAAAACTATCCCCTATTTTGTAAACGCTATAACTTTTGCGCAAACAAATCAATAATCGCTAATTGCGATTTTTTTTTACCAAAAATATGTAGAAGAATACGTATCGCCCTAAACTGAGGAAAAAAACATTTTTTTTATATATTTTTTGGGGATATTTACTATAGCAAAAGGTAAAAAATATAGCATTTTTTTCAAAATTGTCGCTCTATTTTTGTTTATAGTGCAAAAAATAAAAAAACCGCAGGGGCGATCAAATACCGCCAAAAGAAAGCTCTATTTGTGGTAAAAAAAGAACACCAATTTTGTTTGGGAGCCACGTCGCACGACCGCGCAATTGTCAGTTAAAGCGACGCAGTGCCGAATCGCAAAAAGGGGCCTGGTCCTTTGGCTGCAAATTGGTCTGGGGCTGAAGTAGTTAAAGCATGTATATCCTTCAGAAAGCAACTCCAAACAATACAGATCTTTTCATTTGAAGTGGAGCGGGGTAGGGCCCATTGATCCAAGAGCCTGTTATGGCCATGCCAGGTATATAGGGTTCCACTAAACATCTGGTAGAATAATCATACTCTGCTCCACTCCACCCAGCATGGAGATAAATGTTTTGCCCGGAGCTGACAATATATCAGCCTTGTGTAAAGCGCTAAAGAAAAACAATGTTTCTGCCAAATATCAGATGAATAATACATAGCTGGAAACAATAGCTCTTTTATGGAACAGAAGGTAACTTGAAAGTGTTGGAGAAAATACTCACCGTCTTTTCAAAGTGCTGAAATAAATTGGTAAATATTATGTAATTATATAAGTGTAATAACCATAAACCATTCTGTCATGTAAGACAAAGCTTTGTAATCTCTCTTTCAGATCAGCATTCCAGTACCTCTCCGCTGCCCTGGGATGCCTCTCACAGCACTCAGTTAAGAGCGGATAACGCAAGTCAGAGCATCATCTTTAGCTGCGATTCGCCGTCAAGCTGGCAGGAGCCTCAGGTACCCAAAAGCCCTCCGCCCGATCCTTGGGGGGACAGGCAGAAAGGTGAGACTGATTATAAAATTTACATTCAGTGTAGGTATTTGTATAAAGTGGTTGTCCATTTATTTTGGTGCCTGACGCTCAACATTGGGCCAGCAAGGGACTCATTCCCAACATTCATCCTAACATGGATGTAGCATCCTTGTCTTAAACACGGCTGCTGTTTTTAAATTTAGTTAGGTGGTAACTAGCCTGGCTAATTTGTAGTCTTTGATCAAATGGGTTTCTCCTAATCTTGGGTTTAACTGTGATTTCTCTCTTTTGTCAATAGGTGGCACTGTTACCTTTGGCATTAGTATGATGAATTACAGTGAATTCAGGTTATGAATGAATATACTTTTCTCAGCCAATCAGCAAGAGTTTCTTTGGCTGCTGATGCTGCTGGGACTCTATTTATTTGGAGAGAGTCAGGTGATCAGGGTTCTTTCCACCAGGGCTGTGGCCTGGGTGGGTGTGTGTGGAGCAGCAGCCGAGGTGTAGGCCTGAAGCCTGAGGCCTAACCATGTGTAAAAAGGCTCGGCCTGAGGGGAGCCTGATCATTGCCAGGAGGCAAGGGAGAGAAAGAGAGGGACAACCACTCTTGTTGCCGGAGGCAGGTGTAAAGGGATGGAATTCTGAAGGAGTACCATAGCAGACGCTTCATCAGCTGGGGACTGTGAAGTAGCTGGGAAAGCTTTAGTAGAGACTCATCCAAGAATACAACGGGTAGCTGTGAGTAAAGCTTGAAGGAGTATAGCGGGTATCTGTGAGTCCCAGGAACCCAGCGGGTAGCTGTGGGTTAAACTTGAAGAATACAGCGGGTAGCTGTGAGCTAAGCTTGAAGAGTCGAGCGGGCAGCTGTGAGCGAAGCTTGAAGAGTCGAGCGGGCAGCTGTGAGCTAAGCTTGAAGAGTCGAGCGGGGAACTGTGACCTAAGCGTGAAGAGTCGGGCGGGCAGCTGTGAGCTAAGGTTGAAGAGTCGAGCAAGCAGCTGTGAGCTAAGCTTGAAGAGTCGAGCGGGCAGCTGTGAGCTAAGCTTGAAGAGTCGAGCGGGCAGCTGTGAGCTAAGCTTGAAGAGTCGAGCGGGCAGCTGTGAGCTAAGCTTGAAGAGTCGAGCGGGCAGCTGTGAGCTAAGCTTGAAGAGTCGAGCGGGCAGCTGTGAGCTAAGCTTGAATAGTCGCGCGGGCAGCTGTGAGCTAAGCTTGAAGAGTCGATCGGGCAGCTGTGAGCTAAGCTTGAAGAGTCGAGCGGGCAGCTGTGAGCGAAGCTTGAAGAGTCGAGTGGGCAGCTGTGAGCTAAGCTTGAAGAGTCGAGCGGGCAGCTGTGAGCTAAGCTTGAAGAGTCGAGCGGGCAGCTGTGAGCTAAGCTTGAAGAGTCGAGCGGGCAGCTGTGAGCTAAGCTTGAAGAGTCGATCGGGCAGCTGTGAGCTAAGCTTGAAGAGTCGAGCGGGCAGCTGTGAGCTAAGCTTGAAGAGTCGAGCGGGCAGCTGTGAGCTAAGCTTGAAGAGTCGAGTGGGCAGCTGTGAGCTAAGCTTGAAGAGTCGAGCGGGCAGCTGTGAGCTAAGCTTGAAGAGTCGAGCGGGCAGCTGTGAGCTAAGCTTGAAGAGTCGAGCGGGCAGCTGTGAGCTAAGCTTGAGCATCTACAGTGGGATACTGTGAGTAAAGTTCTTTCTATAGAAGACAGCAGTTGCTACGAAATACAGATTGCGTCATTCAGCTTAAAGGCCCTTTTCTGTATTGCTGTCTGCCTGGTTCTATTTTTGTCCAAGGAGTCTGCCAAGTTGCTATTGCATTCGCCTAAGGGTGTCCTGTGCCCTAACCCTCTCTCCCCTGTTCCTTTGTTCATTTTTAAAAGTGACTGGCGCCCATCTTGACATCTTGCACTTCATCCACCATGCCTAGTAACCTGCATCCTTAGGAGAAATGTCAGCCCTCCCTGACTTTGGGGGTCACCACCAGGCCTCTGGAGGTCGGGGAGAGCACTACATGGAGCACTACAATATGCATCAATGGAGGAGATTGCACACTGCAGTGCACTACATTGTGGTGTAAATGGGCCCTTACTGCAAAGTTCAGGCCCTATCTATCGAGTTCTTTATTGGTGAGATCTCTGCACTGGGATCCCGGTTCTGCACACCTGCTGTGCCCATTTTTTTTTGGGGGGGGGGGGGGGGGCTTCACACCATACCTGCTTGATTTTTTGTTTATGTATTTTATTATATGGAAAATGTAACCGGAGCTGGGACACACAAAGGTGGTGGTGTGGGGGGAACACCCAAAACTCCCAGGTGGACAGAAGTAGAGCTGGGGATTGTGGAAGGTAGACATGGGAACTGTCCAAAAATTTGTTTCGTTCTGTTTCGTATATAAAAAAAATCGTAATTCGTGTACGAAATTCCGTTTCGAATTCGTATGAAATACGAATTTCGTACGAATCGTAAAAAAAATTTGAATCGTTAGTAAAGTTACGAATTGCTACGAATCGTTAACGCGGCTAATGAATTGTCGGTTCCCGTAACACAGAGAACAATTCGAATCCAACTACAAATATCGAATTTCAACTAATACGAAAGTAATTATTATAGCGGATATAACGAATCCTTCGAATGCTGCGAATGAATTTGAGATTCAGTATATCTAATATAGAGAACTGTTCCTGCACAAAGTGTCATTTTTGCAGGAAAAAAAGCTATTTAAAATCACTCGCGGCTAATGAATTGTCGGCTCCGTAACACAGAGAACAGTCATTCATTGATAAAAAAAAAAAAAAAAAGCGTGGGGGTCCCCACAAATTCAATAACCAGGCCCTTCAGGTCTGGTATGGATATTAAGGGGGACCCCAGCCAAAAAAAAAAAATGGCGTGGGGTCCCCCCTAAATAGCCATACCAGACCCTTCAGGGTGATTTTTTTACTGCAAAAATGACACTTTGTCATTTGAATCATTCGAATTCATTCGAATCATTCGTTATATATCCGCTATAATAATTTCTGTCATATTAGGTGAAATTTGATATTTGGTAGTCGGATTTGAATAATTTGCTGACGAAATTCGTAAACGGAATTTCGTATTCCGTACGGAATTCGTATTCGAAAAAATTCGTACTACGAATTCGTAAATTCGTACGAATTTCGAAAAATTTGTACGAATTTCGAATTCGTACGAAACTAATCGCACATGTCTAGTGGAAGGGAGGTCCCACTGTTGGGAGTATCCAACAGATTACAATCCATGGGTTGACTCAGGCCACAAAGATCCACAAATTGTCACTTTTGTGTGAACTGACCCTCTAAAATACTAATCTAATCTTAAACTGGCCATAGCGGCCTGTATAAAAATCAAAAAAAGTGATTCCTCAATCCACAGATGTGGATGTCGTATTCTGACAGACGGATACTTCCTGTCAGACTACACTGATCAGTGACTATAGCCACTGATTGAGAAAGCATTTCCAATATTTTCATTCAACAGAAGTCAATGAGATGATCAACTTCTGTCAAGTAGGGATGGCCACACATGGATCGAAATTACTGTCTCGCAGAATTCTTGATTGCTTTCAAAGAATATTTTTTTTTTAAGACATCCTTTTCTGTGGGGTTTTGGACTCTTCTTGATGTAAACCTTTCCTATATTCCAGCCAAACCTAAAAGTGATTGATTGGTTCAACAGGTCAAAATTTTGCTTTTTTACATTTTTTTATAGGTTCACATGAAGCCATGTATGATATATTTGCACCACCTGCACCTACCAAGGATGCCCAATCACCATCCTCCATCAAGACAGATAACTCTTTTGGTAAGATGTTACCATATATGCAGTGCTGAGTTTCCTTACAGGGATCTACAGTGACTCACAAAAGTGAGTACACCCCTCACATTTTTGGAAATATTTTATTCTATCTTTTCATGTGACAACACTGAAGAAATGACACTTTGCTACAATGTAAAGTAGTGAGTGTACAGCTTGTATAACAGTGTAAGTTTGCTGTCCCCTCAAAATAACTCAACACACAGCCATTATTAGCCACAACCGCTGGCAACAAAAGTGAGTACACCACTAAGTGAAAATGTCCTAATTAGGCTCAATTGGCCATTTTCCCTCCCCGGTGTCATGTGACTCGTTAGTGTTACAAGGCCTCATGTGTGAATGGGGAGCAGGTGTGTTAAATTTGGTGTTATCGCTCTCACTCTCTCATATTGGTCACTGGAAGTTCAACACGGCACCTCATGGCAAAGAACTCTCTGAGGTTCTAAAAAAAAGAATTGTTGCTCTACATAAAGATGGCCTAGGCTATAAGAAGATTGCCAAGGCCCTGAAACTGAGCTGCAGCACGGTGACCAAGACCATACAGCTGTTTAACAGGACAGGTTCTACTCAGAACAGGCCTCGCCATGGTCGAGCAAAGAAGTTGAGTGCACGTACTCAGGGTCATATCCAGAGGTTGTCTTTGGGATATAGACGTATGAGTGCTGCCAGCATTGCTGTCGAGGTTTAAGGGGTGGGGGGTCAGTCTGTCAGTGCTCAGACCATACGCCACACACTGCATCAAATTGGTCTGCATGGCTGTCATCCCAGAAGAAAGCCTCTTCTAAAGATGATGCACAAGAAAGCCCGCAGTTTGCTGGAGACAAGCAGACTAAGGACATGGATTACTGGAACCATGTCCTGCGGTCTGATGAGACCAAGATATTTGGTTTAGATGGTGTCAGGCGTGTGTGGGGGCAACCAGGTGAGGAGTACAAAGACAAGTGTGTCTTGCCTACAGTCAAGCATGGTGGTGGGAGTGTCATGGTCTGGGGCTGCATGAGTGCTGCCAGCACTGGGGAGCTACAGTTCATTGGGGGAACCATGAATGCCAACATGTACTGTGACATACTGAAGCAGAGCATGATCCCCTCCCTTCAGAGACTGGGCCGCAGGGCAGTATTCCAACATGATAACGACCCTAAACACACCTCCAAGACGACCACTGCTTTGCTAAAGAAGCTGAGGGTAAAGGTGATGGACTGGCCAAGAATGTCTCCAGACCTAAACCTTATTGAGCATCTGTGGGGCATCCTCAAATGGAAGGTGGAGGAGCGCAAGGTCTCTAACATCCATCAGCTCCGTGATGTCGCCATGGAGGAGGGGAAGAGGACTCCAGTGGCAACCTGTGAAGCTCTGGTGATCTCCATGCCCAAGAAAATTTCCAGTGCTGGAAAATAATGGTGGCCACACAAAATATTGACACTGGGCCCAATTTGGACATTTTCCCTTAGGGGTGTACTCACTTTTGTTGCCAGTGGTTTAGAAATGAATGTTAGTGTGTTGAGTTATTTTGAGGGGACATACAATTTACAAGCTGTACACTCACTACTTTACATTGTAGCAAAGTGTCATTTCTTCAGTGTTGTCACATGAAAAGATAGAATAAAATATTTACAAAAATGTGAGGGGTGTACTCACTTCTGTGAGATACTATATGTAGTATATAGATGCACTTTTTAAAGCAAGTCAGTTTTTTGGGGCTGATTGGCATGCTGTCAGTCTGCTCTGCATTTTATGGATAGCTATTCCTGATACTCTGGAAAGCCCCTTGTATTTCTTTGGTTGTCCTCCAGCATCTTATTGGGATTCCGCCAACAATACACATCACTTAGGTGTGTTCTTGGACAGAATGCTACAATTCTAGAGTTCACTTAGAGCACCATCTGCTGGTGAGATCAAGTAGTGCTGTACATCATGAATCTGTATGGGAGCCCTAATTAAGCATACCAAAAACAGCAGGATGGGCGCTAATGTTTACAAAGGGGTTTGTGGGAAGTGAAAACTCCCACAAAAGTAATATATATGATATGGTTCTTCTTTATAGTGGTGGAGAGGGATGAGTGGCGTGATCTGGATAAATTAGGGCAGGAAATATAATCACAATTTGGAAATGCAAGAAAGATGAGAAAGTCACATTAAAAAATAATTTCAGATGAATGGTAAAAAGTATTTATATTAGTATTTCCTGTCGCATCATGGCAGCATACACATATGGGTTGTGGCACCTCTTACCGCTATCGCCCCAGCCAGGTTCAAGCCTCTCCTGGGTGGAAGTCCTACCTGTACAGCCTCTAAATGAGCTAAATGGGGGAACCCCACTCTGATGGTCTCAGGGGTATGTAAATGCTTCTCTTACCTTGACAAGCCTTAAATAGGCTTAGAATGCAGCGGCCTCCAACCCTGTCCTGCACCATGGTTCTTGGGGCATATGTGTATCTCCTGCACTCTGTTTTGTTCCAGGCATGTTTAGAACGCTGGGGACATCTTCCCCTCTCCCTCTAGGTTTCTTCCGCCTGGCGCCGAGTGTCTCAGCGCTTCTGCGCAGGCGCGGGCGGCTAATACATCCATCCTATAGCCTTGCCAGGCTCCAAAATGGCGCCGGGACGCGCACGGCGCTTCTGCGCATGCGCGGGAGTGACGTCACCGCGTCGGGAACGGCGCTAAATTTAAAACTGTGTCAGAATCTCCTTTCCCTGTGGCTGTTTTGCACAGGAGAAAGAGAGATTTTGGTCGTTTTTTTTGCAAAAACACTCTTTTAGCTGCACCTGCTCCCCTATTAGCTTCTATTAAAGGTTAGTAAATCTTCTTCCCATTTCACCACTGCACCCCTACTTACCTATGCTTACACTGACTTCCCTGCTTAAATAGATTTCCTTCATGGAGGCCGCTGCCCCAGCAGACCATCGCCCACCGACTAGGTAAGAGGGGAAGACGGGTAAGTAAGAAGAGGAAAAAGAGAGCCTGCCACTAACGCTGTCTAACCTGCACAGCCCTACCAGGTCATCAAGGTCATCACGGCGCTCAAGAAGGAGTCGCTGTGGCCACAGACAAAGTCGCTCGGATCGCGGTAGAAGCCGCTCAAGACGCAGAGATTACGGGTCAAGCCGCAGAAGAAGTCGCTCAAGGTCCTACTCCCGCCATGGCCATTCCTATCATAGGAGATCGCCTACGCACAGGCACCCCTCACACGCACAAGGTCTGCGTCCATCTGGGAATTCCTGCTGGATCTGCGGCGCAATAGCGCTGCCAGAAAAACTGGCCTGTCGCGCGTGCTTCAATGAGGCAACCAGGGACAGAGAACCAGAACCGAGGGAGTTAGCAAAAGAATTACCACTACAATCCGCAGAGCCAGAAGCAAGCAGAGCTATGCAGGGCACCTCGTCCTCCGCTTCCTCTCCGCCTAAAACGACAGATCCCCTGTCAGATAGCGAAGACGCGGAAATGTTTTCTGGATTCGATTTTACCTTAGTCGAGCCCTTCATTAAATCGATAAAGGAGGCTATAGATTGGGCCGAGGAGAAAGAGACCCCTCAGAAAGTGAAGAGATACTTCCCAAATCTCAAAAAAGATCCGGAAACCTCCCGTTTATCGACGAGCTGGAGGATCTAATTAAAGAAGAATGGCAGAAGCCTGAGAAGAAGGCCAACCTCAGCAATAGGCTGACAAAGCTCTACCCCCTAAAGGAGCCTAATGCTAATCCCCTGACGTCCGCACCAGTAGTGCACTCCTCACTGATGCGTCTGGCTAGACATGGCTCATGTGACCTTAAAGACGGGCTAGACAGGAAGATCGACCTCGATCTGAAGAAGTCCTACCTTTCTGCAGGGGGTGCATGTCGACCCGCAATAGCCCTAGCGGCTGTCGGAAGAGCCATCTCTAGTTGGTCCTCTAATGCAGAAAAGCTGGTAGCAGAGGGAATAGAACAGGAAAGGGTAATTGCCGCCCTCCAGGAACTCTCCCTCGCAGGCGACTTTGTAGCGGAGGCCTCAGTGGATATAATAAGATCCACCTCAAGGGCTATGCTTAGCTCAGTGACGGCCAGAAGGGCACTTTGGCTGAAGCCATGGTCGGCAGACCCAGCCTCAAAGACCAATTGGTGTAAAATTCCCTTTGACGGGGCTAACCTCTTTGGGGAAAAGTTAGACTCGGCCATTTCTAAGGTCACCGGCGGGAAGTCAGGCTTGATTCCTTCAGACCGAAGGCCCAAACAACAGAGACCACCAACCTTCAGGCGTAACCTCCCTGATAGGTATAGGGAAGCTAGATCCTACAGACCCGGGAGGGAGTATAGGAAAAACTGGAAGAACCCCCAGTCATCCTTCCTCAAGCTCCAGAAACCTAAGACCCCTACCCCGGGAGATCAGAAACCTTTTTGAAGGTGTGTCCGCCCAACCAGCTTTAGTGGGAGCCAGGCTCACGAAGTTCGAGCGGGTCTGGGCGGAAATGATAAAAGATCCTTGGGCAGTAGCCACGGTTCAATTGGGCAACAGGTGGAGATTCCAGAGACGACCAAGAGACCGTTTTTGCGTTACAAAAACCCCAGCATCTCGAGAGAAAAGGCTGCTAATGACCAAATACGTGCAAACTCTCGAGCACAAACAGGCCATAGTAAAAGTTCCCCTACTACAGAGGGGGAAAGGGGTCTACTCACCCCTATTCCTGGTGAGAAAGAAGACAGGAGATCTCCGTCCCGTCCTGGACCTAAAGGGTCTAAACCGATCAATCCGAGTCGAGACGTTCAGGATGGAGAGCCTACAATCAATCCTACAGGCTATAAATATCGGAGATTGGATGCTCTCCATCGATCTGCAGGATGCCTATCTTCACATCCCAATCCACCCTTCATACCAAAAGTTTCTCCGCTTTGCGGTAGATCGGCACCACTTTCAGTTCAGAAGCCTCCCCTTCGGGATTTCCACGGCTCCAAGAACGTTTACCAAGGTTCTACTCCCAGTAATAGCTCTACTAAGGGAGCAGGGCCTAAGAGTACACCACTACCTGGACGACATCCTTCTGCTGGCAGACACCCAGGTCTCCCTCCTACAACATCGGTTAGTCCTTGTCACCACCCTGCAGAAGTTCGGATGGTTAATAAACTGGGAGAAGAGCCACTTACATCCTACCCAGAGGATGATCTTTTTAGGGGCCGAGTTAGATACCCGCCTCAACACAGTAGAACTCCCGGACGAGAAGATACCCACTCTGACTCAGAGGGTGAAAGGGATATTGCGGGCCTCCGCGGTACCAGCGAGAGAATGCCTCGGGGTCCTAGGGACCATGTCAGCAACTATCCCAATGATCCGCTGGGCTCAATGGAACACAAGACCCCTCCAAATATCCTTTCTGGAACAATGGAATGGCGTGTCAATGTCACAGCCAATAGCGATCCGGAAGGAGGTAAAGAAATCACTATGGTGGTGGACCAGGACCCGCAATCTCAAGAGGAGCAAGAGCATAGTCCTTCCCTCTCAACAAGTGGTTACCTCAGATGCCAGCATGGAGGGCTGGGGAGCACACTACAATCACTACGCAACCCAGGGGCGCTGGCCATTCAGGACGCACAACATTGTGTCCAATATCCTGGAAATAAGAGCGGCATTCAAGGCCCTAATAGCCTTCAGCACCTTCCTGAAAGGGAAGGAGGTCCTACTAAGGATGGACAACCGGGTAGCAGTTGCCTACATAAACAGGCAGGGGGGCACCAGGAGTCGCTCAATGCTCAGAGAAGTCATCCCAATCTTCGAATGGGCCCAACTATCCCTATCCGGGCTGAGAGCAGCCTATGTACCAGGAACCCAGAATCAGGTGGCCGACACCTTGAGTCGGGAGTTCTCGTCCAATCACGAGTGGGCTCTAAACCAACAGGCCTTCGCTCTAATAACCGAGACTTGGGGGGTACCAGACATGGACCTAGCAGCATCACCAACCAACACGAAGTGTCGGAGGTACCTGACGAGAGTTCCCTTTCCATCAGCGGAGGGCACGGACTGCCTACAACACAGCTGGGATTTCCACCTAGGCTACATCTTCCCACCAATTCCAATCATACCGAAGTTTTTACTCAGACTGAAGAAGTCAAGGTCCACGGTGATAGCAGTCCTCCCTTTCTGGCCGAGACGCCCATGGTTCACAACCCTTCTCCAGCTCAACACAGCAGAACCACTGTCACTCCCGGTGTCAGCAGACCTACTCTCTCAGGGACAGCTCCTCCACCCGTAAATACCCTTCTACAGGCCAGGAAAGTTTCCACCAACAATGTCTACAAGAGAATTTGGGCCAAGTGTCCGCTGATGTGAGCCTCTCATCGCCCAGTTTCAGAGGGCCTGCCTGAAACTAAGGCCTCCTAGAAAACCGACCTTCCCAACATGGGATCTTTCGGTAGTACTGGACTTCCTGGCACGCGAACCATTCTTCCCAGTAGAAGATATATCATTATGGGACCTGACACTAAAAATCACTTTCTTGATAGCAATCACTTCGGCCAAGAGAGTTTCCTAAAGTGGCTACCTCCTTCCACTTTAATCAGGAAATATGTCTTCCCACTCTGGCTACAGAACAAGGCAACCCGCATCCGCTAGATATAAAAACTAACATCCTGGCCTACCTTTCAATGACACGTAGCCTGAGGAAGGCGGAAAATCTCCTGGTAATACCTTCTCGGACTATCGCAGCCTGGCTGGTAAAGATCATCAAAAGAGCCTACTCATCTAGCCAGGCACAAGTACCTGAGGGCTTAAGGGCACATTCCACTAGGGCAGTGGCGACCTCCTGGGCAGCTTTCTGCAAAGTCTCAGCGGAAACAATCTGTAAGGCAGCCACTTGGTCCTCAAAAAACACGTTTATGGCACACTACAAGGTGGATGCCGCTAGGCTGTCCACAGCAGAATTTGGGAGGTCTATCATACAGGCCAACTCCTCTATACCCTGTAAATAAACCTTGTTTGCTCAGCCCCACCCAGTTTGCGAGTTATTCCCCATATGTGTATGCTGCCATGATGCGACAGGAAAACGGAAAATGCACCAAAACATGGCAGCATACAAATGTATCATTTGGTTTGTTTTTATCTATAGGTTGTGGGGGCGGAGCCACAACCCTTGTGTATGCTGCCATGTGATGCAACAGGAAAGGAAAAATACAGTGTACTAAACTACTACTACTTCACAGAATCTGGTGCAGTTGTTCATAGTAACCAATCAGATTCTAGGTTTTGTTGTCAAAGCTTAAATTTGTTTTTTTATTCTGAAGAAATCCCTGTGTGTTTTTCTGTGTCCATGTGGGAAGTGAGTCGAATGGGAGTGGTTTCATAATAATCAATCAGCTGTGGCATCTGCAGGGAACTAATGAGGAAAGCTGCTGGGTCTGCATCCCTTTAGATGTTATTTCCTATTGGGAGTATCTCACCAAAAATGACATTTGGTTTGTATCTTAGTGCAGACTTCTGGGAAAATCAGTGAGCCAATCACACAAGCAGGAAATTATGTTTCTGGGGGGGCATTCTGTACACATACTGTGTACAGAACACCTCCAGATTGCCATATTGCATTTTCAGAAAATGACAGCACCTGCAGATTGAAAAGGCAAAGTCATTTTTAAGCACTACAATACTGGGCACTTTCGCCCCCTTTCTTTCATTTTCAGCTTTCCGCGCTCTCGCACCTTCACTGACAATTGCGCGGTCATGTTACGCTGTACCCAAATACATTTTTTATCATTTTGTTCGCACAAATAGAGCTTTCTTTTGGTGGTATTTATTCGCGACTCAGTTTTTTTATTTTTTGCGAAATAAACAAAAAAAAGATCGGAAATTTGGAAAAAAAACAATAATTTTTTTTCCCAATAAAATCGAATTTTGTCATAAATTTAAGCCAAAATTTATTCTGCTACATGTTTTTGGTAAAAAAAAATTCCGTTAAGTGTATAATAATTGGTTCGTGTGATCACGGACATATGTATGCAAATGATCATGTACAGATGTGTGCAGGTGATCACTGACATATGTGTGCAGATAATCATTGGGACATGTGATTTTAGTGGGACATATGTGGGGGACAGGTGTTTTTATTATTTGGGAACATGTGTTTTGGGGATGTGTTTTGGGGACATTTGTGTTTTACATTGTGTGGGGACACTAGGTTGGTGATCAGTGAGTAAAAAGCTGTAAAAAACAGCTCATACTGATCACCAGCCGGCTGCAGAGATCTGCTCTCCTCACCGAAAACTTCTGTGTGAGGAGAGGAGAGCCGATTGCCTAGCAACCGGCTCTGTGTTTACATCACATGATGGCTGTGATTGGACACGACCGTCATGTGATCAGGAGGGCCAATCACAGAGCCCTTCTGCCGATCGGAGATGCGCCGTTTCTGGGTGACACGAGCGCATCAGGATCGCGCCGCTGCGCGTGCCCACGTGTGTGCGCGATCCCCCTCTATCTGAGGGATGTTCCTGAACATCCACTCAGTAGGAGAGAGCGCCCACCTGGCCGTTTATGTACATTGGCCGGGTGGGAAGTGGTTAATAACATTCATTTACAATATGATTTGTGTTGCAATTGTATACGCTATATTAATTTTAGTTTCTTTGCATTTTTTTTCCCCTTTAATTAAACAATTTGAAGTTAGAAACTGGGTGCACCAGTTTTAGTAAATCTCCCCCAACGTCACATGCATTTGCCTAATGTGGTTGGCAATTGACTAATTTGTGTAATGCCTATTATTGTTAGCTCCATCTAGTGGCCACAATGTGGTATTTCCTGAAACACCTTAATGGGGAAAATACAGCATTATGAACACTAAATGGAGCTAATAATCATAGGAATCAAATGTATTAGGCTAAATATGGTTGTGGTTTATGCTTGTGACATTTGTCCAGTGAATCATTTATAAATAGATCACAAATTGTATATGCACTTAAATACAGTTACATTTTCCTAAGGTAGCTTATTTTTTGTTTTCCATTCTAGTACCTTATTTGTAAAAAGTTCCATATTTTTCTTGCAGAACTGGACTTTTTTGGAGACTCTGAACACAGCACTAAACCAGCCACACATAGTCCAGATCTAAAAGCTGAAGATCCTAGCCTTGACTCTAAGCCTCGCTCAAACACTCCCGAGTTGTTCTTGGAACCAGCTGCTCGAACCTTGGTCAACCTAGAGAGCCTGGTCTCTTACAGCTCTACTGTCAAAACCAAAAACCCTTTTGCATCTGGTGGGTAAACATGAAGCAAAGTACGAGATGATGCAAAAGAAAGTAGAGTAAAGTAGAAAACTTGGAGTCTAACTCTATCTTTTCTTATTTTTAGGTGTAAGTGCTCCACCCGCCTCCAACCCATTCCAACATGGAGACCTGAGGCCTTCTCTGAACCAAATGAGGGCTGCCTCTCCTGTGCCGAACACTACTGCAGCATTGCCGCCCATGCCAATGCCTGGTCTTATGCCAATGGAACTTGGGGTTAACACCTTAAGGACCCTGCCACCGATGCCTGGATTTCCAGTGCCAACCAACGTCCCGATGCCGCTACAGCCTTACCCCACTTTTGCCCCTCTTCACCCCATGATGGGTTACCCCTACGCTCCAATTCCTCAACCGATAGTTCCAGCTTCCTCCCCTCCACAAACTGGAACCAATCCTTTCCTCTGATTGGCTAAGGCAGGCCCCCGTATCCGATTTACAAATAAGCTTGTCCCTTGCTGTGCTGCACGTATGACTTTCTCTTTCCAGGCAAAGCTAAAATGCAATAATTCTCTGTAATTACATTGTGCAAAATCATCAAACAAGGTATTTTCAACAGAAACAAATTTTTTTTTTTGGCGCTGGAGTTGCGAGTTTAATTATTTCTAAAATTATGAGGTCATTATCTGGTATATCACTTTTTAATGAGTCATAATTATGAATATAGGTCATCGCTAAGTGGAACAGAATGTTTTAGAGCAATGAGATTTAGGGTAACAATAGTTAGCTGTCAAAATGCTATTATTACAAAGTTTATTAAGAGTATTGCTGAATCACAGCCGCCACCAGTCTACAGGGGTCTGGCTTCGTATTGCTATGGCTTTGTGCGCAACACTCAACTGTCTCTCCTCATTTAACCTCTTCCCCGCCACATAGAGCATATATGTGATGTTGACAAGAAAAGTGGGCTCTAATGCCCAGTGGCAGCACATATGCTTCAATGAGGTTGTGTACTGAGAGCGCTCCCAACAAAGTGGACTTTAATATCTAGGAAGGAGCATGGATTCGGTATCATTTGACTGCTGTGATTGGCTTGCACAGTGATCCCATGATCAAGAGCTCGTCCCGCTGGCTCCCAATCAGAAGCCTTGACCAACAGCTCTTGGTCAAGGCTTCTGATTGGGAGCCAGCGAGACAAGATCCTGATCATGTGATCACTGGGCAAGCCAATCACAGCAGTCACATGATACCAAACCCATGCTCCTTCCTGGATAGTCCACTTCAAGGGTGGCGTTAAAGTGGTTGTAAACATCTGAAATGAAAAATTAACAAAGCATACTGTATCCCTCTATAGTGTGTTCTTGCTTTGATCCAAAGCAGTGTTGCCAAACGTCAGTATTTTTACTGGCAGCCAGTAAAAAACAGGCACTTTTCTCCTGCCGGTAAATGGCAGTGACAGGAAAAGGTTGCCAGTTAAAAATATGGCTGTGACGCTCGGGTCTGAACTGCACATGTGCAGTTCCAGTCCAGAGCCAGCTGAGACCATCCGGCAGCCTGCTACAGTGTGTTCAGGCCGGTGCCGGTTGGGGCCGGGTCTGGCGGAGGTGGCGCCTCAGCGTGTCGTGTGATATCATGGTGCAACAGAGCCGAGCGGAGTGGCAGGAACCTCGCGAGAGGACCTGCGGGACATGAGCAAGGCAAGCCGTGAGTGGGACTGTCAGTGCTGTTTGAACTGAAGTGGACTAAAGGGACCACCTGACGTGGAGAGAGACTGTCACTGTCCTGTATAAACAGAAAAGTCAGTGCTACTATTCATACACCACATAGATAGCAGAGCTCCCAGGTGCTCGATCCACAATCGCTGGCTGAGTAGAGTAATGTAAAAAGAATGATCCGCACTCCGGTTGTTGCTCTTAAAATGTCTTTATTTTATTGAATAGCCACAGTGAACAAATGCAGATTAAGTCAGATGACGCGTTTCGGCCTATAAGGCCTTAGTCATAACCACGTTGGTTATGACTAAGGCCTTATAGGCTGAAACGTGTCAACTGACTTAATCTGCATTTGTTCACTGTGACTTTTTAATAAAATGAAGAAATTTTAAGAGCAACAACCAGAGTGCGGATCATTTTTTCTATGTCACTGTCCTGTCCCTGAGCATCTTACTCACTATATCAAAAATAAAACAAGAAATTTGTTGTTTTTTTGCCTTAATATATACCTTAAATCACATTGCTAATTGCATATTGTACTTGTTTGTATCCTAAATACTGACATTTTCACTTAAAACTGTCATTTTGTAACTGCTGGAAATGCCAGTAAGAACTTGGCAGTGCCAGTAAGTTTTGGGTGTCATGTCAGTAAATTTCAATATGGTGGGTTGGCAACACTGGCACCTGCATAGCTCCCAACTGTCCCTGATTTCTATGGACTGTCCCTGATTTGGAGCAATGTCCCTCTGTCCCCCTCATTTTGGTCTGATGTATATAAAATGCACTTTTTTTTTCTCTAAAAGTGTTTCCCAGTGCTAAACCATTCATCCAAAAATTGCTGCATTTGTAAGTTTTAAAAGCGAATATAAAGGGATAGTAGTGGTACAAAAAAAGTCCTTATGGATTTAATTAAAGGGGTTGTAAAGGTTCGTTTTTTATTTTCTAAATAGGTTCCTTTAAGCTAGGCATTGTTGGTTCACTTACCTTTTCCTTCGATTTCCCTTCTAAATGTTTGTTTTTCTTTGTCTGAATTTCTCACTTCTGTTCCTCCTCAGTAAGCTGTTCTGGCTGACTAAACACCGCTCGGATGATGGTGTGGAGTTTACTGAGGAGAAACAGGAAGTGAGAAATTCAGACAAAGAAAAAAAACATTTAGAAGGGAAATCGAAGGAAAAGGTAAGTGAACCAACAATGCACTAGCTTAAAGGAAACTATTTAGAAAATAAAAAACGAACCTTTACAGCCCCTTTAACCTTCTTTTTTTTGTTAGTTCTCCTTTAAGGGGTGTGACAGGGGGTGTGTCCTATGCCTACATACTTTTGTTAGTAGGTGTCCCTCATTCCCATCTCAAAATGTTGGGAGGTATGCACCTGGTGTGATTTCTGTCACTTCTGATATCCGGGGGGGGGGGGGGGTGCACCAGCACACAGAAGGTGATTGACAGCCTCAGTTGTGCACGTTTCCCTATGAGACTGTGTGGGAGTCCATTCCTCCACTCAGATTACATTTAGCACTTTGCTGTGCCATGTGTGATGTCAGATCCCCCCCCCCCCCTACCTTTTGAAGCTTGGAAAAATCGTGTAAATTCTGGACTTTGAATAGATGTAAAGGAGAGAGGTAAACAGGTACAACTTATATAGGAGGATTTGTTTAATCTCTGTGCATCACCTGATGCCAGTCACTTCATTGGGTATATGTAAGGGTTTACAACCACTTTAAGGGGTTAAAGTTGAACGCCAGGCAAGCAGCTAAAGATGCTATTAAGATAAATGTGTGGTTACTGTTTTACCTCCCTACGGCGTTCTAGTGCTGTACAGCCAGATTTGTGATCAAGGCATCCTGAAGCACATCCAGATCCTCAACCTTCACTGCAGTAGCAGCAGCACAGCCTGGTCTAGAACACGCCCCCTCCAGCTTGCTGATTAGACCGTTCAGGAGCAGCAGGACGCTGCTCCGCCATTACTCTGCTCTCTCCTCTTGTCAGAGTGTTTACTGTCAGCACTACAGCAGATCCTGAAGGGCTGCATGGATCGGCACTCCCTATTCATCAGTGTAAGGTATTAAAAGAAAACCTGATGTTAAGAAATTGTATTAAAAATACATATATTTTTTAAATAATAACATAACTGTGCTAATTGTTTTTATATATATCTGCCATTTAGCTTTAAAAGAAAGCTCCAGGTAAATATCAATGTCGCAAATAAATAATTTATAAAACAGCCACTCTTCTGTGTTGGGAATTTATTCTCAGATAAATGGGAGAGGGTAGCGGTAGGGTTGCCACCTGTCCGGGATTCACCCGGACAGTTCGGGTATTGAATTATGTGTCTGGGTTTCAGTCCAGGGCCGATCCCAGGCGGGTGCTTGGGGTGCAGGGCACCCGGGCGCCACAGAGGTGGGGGCGCTGAAGCGCCAGAGTGCTCCCCTCGTAAAGTTTTGAAAAGTGTTGGAGCGCATATGGCGGCGTCGCGCATGCGCGCTCCAGCAGGTAGCCAAATGTGATGGGTCGCCATATGTGACGAAACACCCTGAAAAGGAATTAAAAGCGACAGTCTCCCCACGCTGCAGAAGTTAAATGAAGCTAAGTCAAATACAGAGCTCCCTCTAGTGGTTAGCCTACAAATGACAATGCTATTATAACAAAAGAATGGAAGAGCAAGCATGCAACACATAAAAAATTATTTTTAGCTAAACACTGATGGGTTTTTCTTCCTCTTTTTTCCCCTGCAAAGTAAAAGCACAATGGGCTAGTATGCATCGCATAGTAGCCCATTCTGTGGCACTTACCTGCAAACGAAGCCCGCAATGTCCTCGATGTCCCCGCTGGTGACCGTATCCATCTTCACCCCTCTTCCTTCTGCCCGCGGGAGCCATCAGTCACAGCACTTGCTAGTGAAGAGACGTCACGGAGGTCCATTTCTTCACAGCGCATGCGCTGATGACATCGGTACAAGCGTATATGGCATATGGCATTGGTCACTATTTTAACATATTGATAGCAAGCTTCCGATTTTTTACATTTTCTTGGCTATACCAGGGGTTCTCAAATCTCAACCTAATTGAGACCAGGGGCTGATAAATTCTTCCAAAATCTTCCATGAGCCAACAGCATAAAACAAGTTTATACTCCTACAATAAAAGTAAGGGAATGTAAAATTTGTAATGAATTCTAGAAAGCTCTGGATGCATACCTCCCAACTGTCCCGGATTTGGAGCAATGTCCCTCCATCCCTCTTTCCTCCTCATTTGTCCCTCATTTTGGTCTGATCTATATAGATTGTATATAAAATGCACTTTTTATCTATCAAATGGTTTTTCCAAATGCTAAACCTTCCATCTGATTTCTAAATTGCTGCATTTGTAAATTCCAAAAGCCAATATAAAGGAATAGTAGTGGTAAAAAAAAGCACTTGTGGGTTTAACCAATCTTGCGTGGCAAGGGGGTGTGTCATATGCCTGCATACTTTTGCTGATAGGTGTCCCTCATTCCCATCTTAAAAAGTTGGGAGATATGTGGATGGAGTGTCACTATGGGGGGATGGGGCTTCTGGAGGGGGTTATGGGTCGATGCAGTAGACTTAGTAGCCTTGTGGGAGATGAGTTTTCTTGAGAAGACGGGGGGACGACAACTCTGTGGGAAAGGGTCTATGATGTGGTCTGGGGGTGTCTCCAGGAGGCTGGGGGCTTTGCAGTGGCACTGTGGTGGCTTGGGTGCACTGTGCGACACTGTTGGAGTTTGGGAGGAATACGAGGGGCTGGAGGCTCTCTGACAGGCTGGGGAGAAGTGTGGGAGAGTGGGTGCATGGTGGGGGTTGAGGACTCTTAGGAACCCTAGGGCATACCTCCAGGGGTCAAGTCCTGGGAAAAAAAGTGTGGGAACTCCCACCCAAGATCCACTCCCCCACCAAAAAAAAAAATGATACGCTCATATGCACGAACGCTTCAAAAGTGGTATTTTTCATCCAATTTTCGTATTGTGTGTATGAAGCTTAACTGTTAGTACATAAAACAAAACAATCCTCAATAAACATAAATACAGTAATTCTCTGAATAATCAGCATTCATACAATTGTGCTTCCATGGAAATGTGAGCATCATGTTCTGATCTTTATTGGGAATTTTATTTTGTATATAGAGTGTTTATGTGGTGAGTTTACACTTTTCATTGAACAGAGTTTGGATAACACGGGGTTAAACGGAAAGGTCATAAATGAACTGCACATTATCTGGACAGAATGCTTGGGGAGATAGTGATGTGTTCCTGCTTAGGAGATGTATGTTGGCTTGGGGGGGGGGGGGGGGGCAAACTCTGCAGGGCTCCAACACACACTCGCTGCTATTCCAACCCTTCACATATTTCCACATAAACTTCCCTCCTGGCATTAAACTTTGCCAGGTATTGTGCTCAGCTTACCACCCCAAACTGATGTTCCTCCCTCAGCTCACCTCTCTCCCTGCATGTCCTGTGAGCAGAATAGCTGTGCTCCTCCTCTGGGTTCTCTCATCATATGGCACTGAAGATAGAGGGGGGGGGGGTTCAGCGGGACACACAGAGCAAGTATGCAGGAGACTGGGGGGGGGGGGGGGATGAGGAGACAGAAAATCAGGAGGGGCCGGGGGAAGGAGCGCACCACGAGAGGTCTGACTAAATACAATCTCTTAGCAGCAGGGACCTGATCTACCTGTCAGCTAGCTGTGATTGACAGGTAGATCGAAGCGGAAGCTGTCATAGGGACCCCTACTGGCAATGCCTGAATGGTCAGGTGTGCGGCACTTACTATTGCGAGCTGTGTCGGTGGCTGCTGGTGTAGCACCTGCCACACAGCTCGCATACTTCAAAGTCTTGCAGGACACGGCTGCTAACGGGAACTGAGTTCCTTTTGTGGAAAAAGTACAGGAACTCCGTTCCCATGCGTTCCCGCAGGACTTGAGCCCTGCATACCTCCCAACTTTTTGAGATGGGAATGAGGGACACCTATCAGCAAAAGTATGCAGGCATAGGACACGCCCCTTGCCACGCCCCCTTAAAGGAGAATTGTACAAAAAAAATTAAAGATTGGTGCTTTATTTACCACTACTCTTCCTTTATATTGGCTTTTAGAAGTTACAAATGCAGCAATTTAGAAATCAGATGAAAGGTTTAGTGCTGGAAAACACTTTTTGATAGATAAAAAGTGCATTTTATATACATCTATATAGATCTGACCAAAATAAGGAACAAATGAGGAGGAATGAGGGACAGAGGGACCAAATCAGGGACAGTCCCTCGAAATCAGGGACAGTTGGGAGCTATGCTAGGGGCATGGTGGGAGGTTGAAGGGCTCTGCAGGCCACAATGAGAGGTTAGGGGGCACTATGGGTATTTAGGGAATCTGCAGATCGCTTGAGGCATAGCAAGAGTCAGGCGGCAGCCTGAAAGCCACTTAAGAAGCACTGGGGCTATACAATCAGATTGTAACATATGTAGCCAGAACGTTTTCTTTTCTCTGGCTAGATGGCTTCTGCTTTATACTCAGTACTTGTCTGTCGTAGATTATCTTCAGAAGAGTAGACTTTCCACCACCAGCAGTGTTGTATGCTGTGTGCTCAGGGGTCTTGCAGACCATCTAATACCTGTGGTAATGAAAGAGGTCTAACATAAAAGTGGGCTCCCCACTGAGAACATCTGGTCCACGTTATATAAAAAGTATAGAGACTTCTGGAGCTTCACATGTTGAATAAAAATATTTGAAGCATACCTCTCTTTTCATCTAGGAATGAACAGACAGTTGTTGTGTAACAACCCATGGATAAGCATGCTGAAATGTAGTAGTAATGGCCAGCACAGAGGCTAAGTGGTTAGTTCTTATGCCTTGCAGACCCGGTAACCTGGTTTAAACCCTGACTTGCATGTTTTCCTTGTACATACATGGGTTTCCTTCGAGTACTCTGGTTCTGGTTCCCTCCAAAGACATTGCTTGTCTATCCTACTGAAAATGCTAGTTGTTTCGGCATCAACCTACTTCTGACTTTTCTTCCATTTTTTTGATCTGTATACTTGTTCTGTGCCGGAGAGCCAAACAAGGGCAGGACTGGACATGACATCACTTCCGGTTTACTCAGAAACCATCGGCGCCAGTTTTTAAAACCCTACAGCATTCAGAAACACAGATCTTGGCGTTTTAAATGCTTTTAAGTGCAGAGGAGGGATTTGGGGTCTTTTAGACCCCAGATCTCTCCATAAAGCAGTCATGTCCAAAGTCCGGCCCGCGGGCCATTTGTGGCCCGTGGTCCGGTTTTATATGGCCCCCACTTGCCCCCAGCTTTTCTCATTCTTGTGGCCCCCCTGGCTCCACACATTGACTTTGAAAAATCTGTTGCTACAGTGAGTTCCCAAGCGCCTCACTGACAAGCTGGGGCTGGGGCGTGTGCGGCAGCTGCAGAGCTCAAAGTGCCTGTGATTGGCGGCGGCGGTGAGTGGTGTTGCTCCTGAACACGTTGGAAGTTTTTATGATTTATTTTAAACTAAAATGAAAGTATTTCATCCAATTTTGGTTTGGTGCCTGTATTTCTATGGTTTGAGCTAATGTTAGGTGCCCATCAGGGAAAGCCTTGCTACGTGGGAGCCCCCTTGCCAGAACTATTGGGCTTGTTTGAAGTTTTAATTCATCTGACTACACAAGTCTAAAAGTTTCCAGCGCCTCTTTGAGTACGTTGTTTGGGTGATGCTCTCAGCACAGTAATCTTGTCTAATGAAAGGTGAGTGGTGTTGCTCCTGAACACGTTGGAAGTTTTTATGATTTATTTTAAACTAAAATGAAAGTATTTCATCCAATTTTGGTTTGGTGCCTGTATTTCTATGGTTTGAGCTAATGTTAGGTGCCCATCAGGGAAAGCCTTGCTACGTGGGAGCCCCCTTGCCAGAACTATTGGGCTTGTTTGAAGTTTTAATTCATCTGACTACACAAGTCTAAAAGTTTCCAGCGCCTCTTTGAGTACGTTGTTTGGGTGATGCTCTCAGCACAGTAACCTTGTCCATCATGGCCACATATTTGTGGCATGTGGACATTAAGGCCCACACACCCTACCGCAGCACATAAATGTAGAGCTACCCCTGCAGGAGCTGCTAGGTTTAGCTGGTTCTTTCCCAAAGAGTGCAGAGGCAGCCAGGCACACAGCAGCAATTCAATCACTCCAGGTCAAATTAACAGTCTAGGGTTTTTGTAATTTTTTGCTGAAGAACTTGTATCAGGAGAGGGTAAAAGGGGTGTGGGATACCTCAAAACGTTAAGCTCAAAAGCAGAGGACATTTCCAACTCATTACCAATGGCACAAATAAAGTTTGATTTTAACAGTATTTAGGTTTACGGATGGGGGCCATGAAACAGCTTTAGCACAAGTAGGGGTAGACTGGAACAGTCTCTAGGTTCACGGCTGGGGGACTTGAAGCAGCTTTAGCACAATTAGAGGTAGACTGGAACAGTCTCTAGGTTCACGGCTGGGGACCATGAAGCAGCTTCAGCACAAGTAGGGGTAGACTGGAACAGTCTCTAGGTTCACGGCTGGGGACCATGAAGCAGCTTTAGAACAATTAGAGGCAGACTGGAACAGTCTCTAGGTTCACGGCTGGGTGCCATGAAGAAGCTTCAGCACAAGTAGAAGTAGACTGAAATGGTCTATAAGTTCACGGCTGGGGACCATGAAGCAGCTTTAGCACAAGTAGAACTACTACTCACATATCCTATAGACATAGTGAAACCATAGGAGCAGTCCATTGTAGCCGAGCATCCAGTCTAGGAGGGGATCCAGGGGCAAGCAGCCCACTGAAGCTCACAGATCAGCAACCTTACAAGGAAGAAGACAATCTCCTCAGTGCTCCAGACTATTTAATAGCAGCCCAGCCACCATCTGGGTACACCTCCCAGGGGATTGAGTGGGCCCTGCACAATTTCCAGACTGGACGTTTGAATGCTCCCTCCCTAAGCTCTAGACATTTCCTCTAGAGGCAAGGGGAAGTAATAAAACTCTCAGCCTGTAAAGCCCTGAACAGACCAAAGCAAATGACCACTGCTGCCTTGCCTACAGAAGGAACTAAAAACTAAATTTACCTAGCAACATAACTAGAAGGATGCTACATATGCATTATGTGGTTGACAAATGGTTAAAATCATTGTACATAGATCACCTAGAGAAGATTTTTTTTTTTTAAACAAAAATGGAGTTACACCAGGGGCTGACTGGCAACTTTTGGCCCAGGGGACAAGTAAAACCCAGAGGCCCATGGTGCAGCCCCCCTCCTGCTCTCCCTCTTCCCTGCCTCCTCCATCCCAGGCTGAAGCTCTGCTCCAGGTGCTCTCTACTCACCGGCTGACTTGGGGATTCGAGGAGAGTCTCCAGTGGAACATGGAACCAGCCTCTGCTCGAACACAGTTTACACCATCCATGCCATTGGGGGGGGGGGGGGCTCTTCGCTCTGTCCTTGTCCTCATCCCGCACTCAGTAGGTCATCGGCTGGGACTTTTTACTTCTCTACACCAGGCATCTTTTAGGCATGTCTGTGGCGGAAGTGGTGCAGCCTTTTTACTGGGCATCAGAGTTGTCTGCCCCCCTGCCCCCAGGCCCAGTCCTCCCCTGAGTAATACTTTAAAGAATGTAGCATTCATCAACGAGAGCTGAAAACTGTTCTTCTGCGTACAAAGTGGTTAATAGATGAAACCACTATCTCCAGAACGCACTAATAGATGAGGTCACGGTCTCCAGTTTACACCATCCATGCTGGGGAGGGAGGCCTACGTTCTGTCCTTGTCCTCATCCTGCACTCAGTCAGTCTTTGGCTGGAAATTGTTACTTCTCTTCACCAAGCATCCCTTAGGCATGTCTGTGGCAGAAGCAGTGCAGCCTTTTTACAGGGCATCAGAGTGGCCTGGGGGCAATTGCCCCCCCCCAGCTCCCAGGCCCAGTCCTCCCCTGAGTAATATTTTAAAGAAAGTAGCATTCATTGTCCAGAGCTGAAAACTGTTCTTCTATGTACGAAGTGGTTAATAGATGAGGCCACTATCTCCAGAATGCACTGATAGATGAGGCCACTGTCTCCAGTTTACACCATCCATGCTGGGGAGGGAGGCCTGCGTTCTCTCCTTGTCCTCATCCTGCACTCAGTAGGTCTTCGGCTGGGACTTTTTACTTCACCAGGATTCCTTTAGGCATGTCTGTGGCGGAAGTGGTGCAGCCTTCTTACGGGGCATCAAAGCGGCCCAGGGGGCAATCGCCCCCTGTCCCAGTCCTCCCCTAAGTTATACTTTAAAGAAAGTAGCATTCATCGTCCAGAACTGAAAACTGTTCTTCTGCGTACAAAGTGGTTAATAGATGAGGCCACTATCTCCAGAATGCACTGATAGATGAGGCCACTGTCTCCAGTTTACACCATCCATGCTGGGAGGGAGGCCTGCGTTGTCCTCATCCTGCACTCAGTAGGTCTTTGGCTGGGACTTTTTTCTTCACCAGGTATCCTTTAGGCATGTCTGTGGCGGAATCGGTGCAGCCTTCTTACGGGGCATCAAAGCGGCCCAGGGGGCAATCGCCCCCTGTCCCAGTCCTCCCCTATACTTTAAAGAAAGTAGCATTCATCATCCCGAGCTGAAAACTGTTCTTTTGCGTACAAAGTGGTTAATAGATGAGGCCACTATCTCCAGAATGCACTAATCTCCTCCTGTCTCCAGTTTACACCATCCATACTGGGGAGGGAGGTCTACATTCTCTCCTTGTCCTCATCCTGCACTCAGTAGGTCATCGGCTGGGACTTTTTTCTTCACCAGGATTCCTTTAGGCATGTCTGGCGGAAGCGGTGCAGCCTTCTTACGGGGCATCAAAGCGGCCCAGGGGGCAATCGCCCCCTGTCCCAGTCCTCCCTTAAGTTACACTTTAAAGAAAGTAGCATTCATCGTCCAGAACTGAAAACTGTTCTTCTGCGTACAAAGTGGTTAATGGATGAGGCCACTATCTCCAGAATGCACTGATAGATGAGGCCACTGTCTCCAGTTTACACCATCCATGCTGGGGAGGGAGGCCTACATTCTCTCCTTGTCCTCATCCTGCACTCAGTAGGTCATCGGCTGGGACTTTTTTCTTCACCAGGTATCCTTTAGGCATGTCTGTGGCGGAAGCGGTGCAGCCTTCTTACGGGGCATCAAAGCGGCCAGGGGGCAATCGCCCCCTGTCCCAGTCCTCCCTTAAGTTACACTTTAAAGAAAGTAGCATTCATCGTCCAGAACTGAAAACTGTTCTTCTGCGTACATGGTAAGTGGTTAATGGATGAGGCCACTATCTCCAGAATGCACTGATAGATGAGGCCACTGTCTCCAGTTTACACCATCCATGCTGGGAGGGAGGCCTGCATTCTCTTGTTGTCCTCATCCTGCACTCAGTAGGTCTTTGGCTGGGACTTTTTTCTTCACCAGGTATCCTTTAGGCATGTCTGTGGCGGAAGCGGTGCAGCCTTCTTACGGGGCATCAAAGCGGCCCAGGGGGCAATCGCCCCCTGTCCCAGTCCTCCCTTAAGTTACACTTTAAAGAAAGTAGCATTCATCGTCCACAACTGAAAACTGTTCTTCTGCGTACGAAGTGGTTAATGGATGAGGCCACTATCTCCAGAATGCACTGATAGATGAGGCCACTGTCTCCAGTTTACACCATCCATACTGGGGAGGGAGGCCTACATTTCTGAACTGAAAACTGTTCTTCTGCGTACGAAGTGGTTAATAGATGAGGCCACTATCTCCAGAATGCAATAAATTATTTACATCTGGTCCAAGTAGCCATAGTGTGAGATTGTATTTACTGCTACCCACCAGAAAGGGTTTATAAAATACATTTATACCTAGAGACAGCTGAGTACAATGAGGATATCATAGCACCATCCTCAGCACGGCAGCTACTTTGTCTAAACCTGAAAATTTCCCGCTGTCAGCTTTTTTAGGTTTTGCACACAAAGCATTGTGCCATATCATGTGGCGTTGGGATGAGACGCAGTGACAGAGCTGTGCCGAATGAAAGGTTGTGGGCTCGGGGCAAGAAAAGCTCCTAAGAGGAGGGGAATTCCGCCGTATCCTAATCCTTCCACACATGTGACATTGGGCTTCTTGGTCTTCTGACGTCTGCTGGGACAAATAAAGCAAAGCACACTCCCGGGGCTGTGTTTCTATAGAGACAGCCATCACATCTCGCTGTTTGCTTTTCATTCCCATCTGCTTTGTAGAGACAATGCGCTGATCTTATGCAGGAGCTGCATGCCGAGAGCCGCGAGGATGGGGGAAGAGAGGAAAAGTGAGAACATATAACCAAAAAAAAAAAAAAAAAAGGCAAATACAATTAGAGGAGAGAGAACTTCGGATTTTTTTTTTATTTCCAGCTCTCTTCACATGACCCAGATAGCGGTTTAGGATGGCGCATTAAGTTTTCACGAAAACGTGACCCAGGGGTGCACGTGCTTGTCGGGGCTGACTTGTCACATTGCAGCTGCTGGTCCTAATGTGAAGCTACTTGGAGGCTTAATTGGCAGTACAAATTGAGGTTCTTAAGGGCAACTGTAGTTTTCGGTTGTAAAGTGCCCAATGCTTAGTCTTGGGCTAAATGGCAATTTAGTAAATGGATTGGGAAGCTTTTATTCCAAAGGAAGTTTAATTACAACTTTTTTGGTCTACTCCAGCCCAGCGGTTTGCTCGATCTGGTACTTAAATATATTCATAACAGGCGAGTCTTGGGCAGGAGTTGAGTGAGGTTGGACCTCCTATGTAGAATATTAGCCAGTCCACTTTAACCACTTAAGCCCCGGACCAATTTGCAGCCAAAGGACCAGGCCCCTTTTTGCGATTCGGAACTGCGTCGCTTTAACTGACAATTGCGCGGTCGTGCGACGTGGCTCCCAAACAAAATTGGCGTCCTTTTTTTCCCACAAATAGAGCTTTCTTTTGGTGGTATTTGATCACCTCTGCGGTTTTTATTTTTTTGCGCTATAAACAAAAATAGAGCGACAATTTTGAAAAAAATGCAATATTTTTTTACTTTTTGCTATAATAAATATCCCAAAAAAATATATAAAAAAACTTTTTTTTTCCTCAGTTTAGGCCGATACGTATTCTTCTACATAATTTTGGTAAAAAAAAAAAAAACGCAATTAGCGATTATTGATTGGTTTGCGCAAAAGTTATAGCGTTTACAAAATTAGGGGTAGTTTTATAGCATTTTTATTAATATTTTTTTTTTTTTACTAGTAATGGCGGCGATCATCGATTTTTATTGTGACTGCGACATTATGGCGGACATTTTGACACATTTTTGGGACCATTTTCATTTATACAGCAATCAGTGCTATTTAAAAGCACTGATTCCTGTGTAAATGACACTGGCAGTGAAGGAGTTAACCACTAGGGGTCGGGGAGGGGTTAAGTGTGTGTGTGTGTGTTTTTTTTTTTTTTTTTACTGTAGGGGGGCGTGGCTTTGCGTCTGACCTCACTGATCGGCTTTCCCTATGACAGGGAACAGCCGATCAGTGACAGAGTCACTAGGAAGCACGGGGAGAGGTTTGTTTACACAGACCTCTCCCCGTTCTTCAGCTCTGTGACCCGATCACGGGACACCAGCGGCGATCGGGTCCGCTGGTCCCGCGGCCGTGGTCACAGAGCTCAGGACCGAGTCGCGAGCACGACCCACGTCTGGGCTCTTAAAGAGACACGTACAGGTACGCGATTGTGCCCAGCCGTGCTATTCTGCCGATGTATATCCGTGTGATACGGTCCTTAAGCAGTTAAAGTCCACCTTCAGTGTCTTCTGTTTGGCTCCAGGACCTGCTCTTTCAGGCAGCGTGACGGCCAGAACAAGTAACTGCACCCTCCCGGGGAAGGCTGGACCGCGAGAATGGAGCTTTCTGTGCCATATGATTAATCCATTCTATTTACTAAATAGCCGCGACACTTCATAACCTACAATTATCCTGTAAAAGCAAAGCTCCACTGTTGCTGAAGAAAAGAGGGAATATATAATTGCTACTGTACACGAGCGGTTTTGTCATTTTTACTAATAAACAACCTTTTATGCTTAGGATTTTCAAAATTTGCCAAAAAATTCAGTTGTCACCTGCCAATATGGAAACTTGGGGGGCGTTGTGTCCCTGGTTTGGAGTCAGTTCAGACAAATGTGGTAATTCCGATAGAGCTGGATTCCACCAGGCACAGTCAAAGCATTTCTTTCTCTTAACCACTTACCCACTGGGCACTTAAACCCCCTTCCTAACCAGACCAATTTTCAGCTTTCGGTGCTCTCACACTTTGAATGACAATTACTCAGTCATGCAGCACTGTACCTAAATGAATTTTGTGTCCTTTTTTTTTCACACAAATAGAGCTTTCTTTTGGTGGTATTTAATCACCGCTGGGTTTTAAATTTTTTGGGCTATAAATCAAAAAATACTGAAAATTCGGTAAAAAAAATTAAATAAATTCTTTGTTTCTATTCAAAATTATTGGCGAGTATTGGCAGAGTTTTGGCGAGTATTGGCAGAGTATTGCAGTGTTTCAGAGTATTGGCAGAGTATTGCACAGTGCTGGCAGAGTATTGCACAGTGGTTGCAGAGCATTGCACATTGGTGGCAGAGCATTGCACATTGGTGGCAGAGCAGCTGTCACTGACCAGCGCTGTGGGCACTACACATCCAGCCCACAGTGCTGGTCCAATCTCTCCCCCCTCTCACTGTACCGATCGGTACAGAGAGGGGAGGGAGGAACCGGCGTCATGACGTGACGCCGGTTTGTGTACATGTGATCGCTCCGTCATTTGACGCAGCGATCACGTGGTAAACGGCCGCTATCAGCGGGGGGGTCCCCCCCCAAATCCATCTCGGACCCTTATCCGAGCACGCAGCCCGGCTGGCCAGGAAAGGGGTGGGGACGAGCGAGCGCCCCCCCCCCCCCCTCCTGAGCCGTACCGATGTCAACATCGGAAGAAGAAGGCCGCGTGCCCTCAACATGGGGGGTGCCCCACCCCAAAGCACCTTGTCCCCATGTTGATGAGGACAAGGGCCTCTTCCCGACAACCCTGGCCGTTGGTTGTCGAGGTCTGCGGGCGGGGGGCTTATCGGAATCTGGGAGCCCCCTTTAATAAGGGGGCCCCCAGATCCCGGCCCCCCACCCTATGTGAATGAGTATGGGGTACGATGTACCCCTACCCATTCACCTAAGGTGTAAATAAAAAAACACACAATTTTTTCAAATATCTTCTTCTTCTTCTCGCTCTCTCTGGCCGGAATGCCAGAGCCGCGCTGGGTTGTGACTTATATAGGGACAAGGTCACATGCTCATGTCACATGGTGACCCCGCCCCTATGATGTCACAGTCCCGGAGGATGCTGGGACTGTGACATCATAGGGGGGCGGGGTCACCATGTGACCCTGTCCCCTTGTCCCTTTATAAGTCCCAGCACAGCGCGGCTCTGGCATTCCGGCCAGAGAGAGCGACGAGTCAGAAGAAGAAGAGTCAGAGTCAGAAGACAGCGGCAAGAACAGAAGAGGCCCCGGAAGACCCCCGAAGGCGGATCGAGACCCCCAGACGATGGCGGCGACGATGAAGAAGGTAGCTGGGCTCCTCTGCTCGGTAAAAGAGCTAGGTAAATGAGCGGAGGAGTCCGGCGAGAAGACCCCCCAAGACGGAAGAAGACCCCCGGAGCAGTGCAATAAAATATTTTGAAAAAATTGTGTGTGTTTTTTTTTTTTTTTACACTTTACACCTTAGGTGAATGGGTAGGGGTACATCGTACCCCATACTCATTCACATAGGGTGGGGGGCCAGGATCTGGGGGCCCCCTTATTAAAGGGGGCTCCTGGATTCCGATAAGCCCCCCGCCCGCAGACCCCGACAACCAACGGCCAGGGTTGTCGGGAAGAGGCCCTTGTCCTCATCAACATCGCTGTATTAATGCCAATGGTCCCAAAGATGTGTCAAAATTGTCCAATGTGTCCGCCATAATGTTGCAGTCACGATAAATAAATCGCAGATCGCCGCCATTACTAGCAAAAAAAAAAATTATTAATAAAAATGACATAAAACTATCCCAGATTTTGTAGACGCTATAACTTTTACGCAAACCAATCAATAAACGCTTACTGCGATTTTTTTACCAAAAATATGTAGAAGAATACATATCGGCCTAAACTGAGAAAAAAAATGTTTTTAAATATTTTTTGGGGGGATATTTATTATAGCAAAAAGTAAAAAATATTGCGTTTTTTTTCAAAATTGTCGCTCTTTTTTGGTTTATAGCGCAAAAAAAAAAAAAACGCAGAGGTGATCAAATACCACCAAAAGAAAGCTCTATTTGTGGAGAAAAAAAGGACGTCAATTTTGTTTGGGAGCCACGTCGCACGACCGCGCAATTGTCAGTTAAAGTGACGCAGTGCCGAATCGCAAAAAGTACTCTGGTCTTTGGCCAGCCAAATGGTCCGGGGCTTAAGTGGTTAATGTGCATGAAATAATACAAAGAAAAACTTCCCTCGGCACCTCCGCTCGCTACTGCTTCTAGGAGAGGTGTGTCATCATTTTCCAGGAGTCATTGGATTGCACCGAGGGCTAGGTTGCCATAACAACGGGGGGGGGGGGGGGCACTTCCGACGACGACGCCCGTTGTTATGGCAACCTGTATACTTTACAGCGTCGCTACAGCGCATTACTGTGCATGCGCGAGAACGGGGCGGTGCACGCTGGTCGCTCAGCTGCACCGTATCCCGGAAATAAATGCTTGTGGGCTTCACATGCCCATAAGCAAACGGCCCTTTGTAGCATTACAGGCCTCCACAGACCGCCATCCAGAGCACTGTGTACCATTTCAGGCCTCCTCAGACCACCATCCAGAGCACTGTGTAGCATTACAGGCCTCCTCAGACCGCCATCCAGAGCACCGTGCATTACAGGCCTCCTCAGACCACCATCCAGAGCACTGTGTAGCATTACAGGCCTCCTCAGACCACCATCCAGAGCACTGTGCATTACAGGCCTCCTCAGACCGCCATCCAGAGCACCGTGCATTACAGGCCTCCTCAGACCACCATCCAGAGCACTGTGTAGCATTACAGGCCTCCTCAGACCACCATCCAGAGCACTGTGCATTACAGGCCTCCTCAGGCCACTGTCCAGAGCACTGTGCAGCATTACAGGACTCCTCACACCACTGGAGACACCCTAAGACAGGAAGTTTGGTATTGGCTGGATCAACAGATCAAAAAAAAAAAAAAAGAAAATGAACGCAGCTGCCACACTGAAGGAATAGTAAGCTGCAATATATTACATTTTTGTTCTTGGGCCTATTACCATTTGTAACCCTTTTGTTGCCACTAACATATGTCATATGTCGGTAGCAGTGAGGGGTTTTACACAGCAGCCAGGGATGTGTGCAAATCTGACAGGCCAACTTTCATGTAAAGTCCTGTAAAGTCATTGAGTGTTTCCCCTCCCAGCAAGCAAGGTAGCGACTGTAGCGTACTAAGTGGTGTGGCGTGCTTAGCACTGTACAGCATAACAGGCCTCCTCAGACCATTGTCCAGAGCACTGTGCATAACAGGCCTCCTCAGATCACTATCCAGAGCACTGTGCAGCATTACAGGCCTCCTCAGGCCACCGTCCAGAGCACCGTGCATTTCAGGACTCCTCAGACCACCATCCAGAGCACTGTGCATTACAGGCCTCCTCAGATCACTATCCAGAGCACTGTGCAACATTACAGGCCTCCTCAGACCGCCGTCGAGTGCACTGTGCATTACAGGCCTCCTCAGACCACCATCCAGAACACTGAGTGCACTACAAGCCTCCTTTAGACCACTGTCCATAGCACTGTGCAGCATTACAGGCCTCCTCAGACCACCATCCAGAACACTGAGTGCACTACAGGCCTCCTTTAGACCACTGTCCATAGCACTGTGCAGCATTACAGGCCTCCTCAGACCACTGTCCCAGAGAACTGTGCATAACAGGCCTCTTCAGACCACTGACCAGAGCACCGTGTAGCATTACAAGCCTCCTCAGACCACCGTCCAGAGCACTGTGCAGCATTACAGGCCTCCTCAGACCACCGTCCAGAGCACTGTGCAGCATTACCGGCCCCAGACCACTAAAACAGGAAGTTTGGTTTTGGCTGGATCAACAGATCAAAAAAAAGAAAATTAATGCAGCCGCCACACTGAAGGAATGGTAATCTGCAATATATTACATTTTTGTTCTTGAGCCTATTACCATTTGTAACCCTTTTGTTGCCACTAACATATGTCGTATGTCGGTAGCAGTGAGGGGTTTTACACAGCAGCCGGGGATGTGTGTAAATCTGACAGGCCAACTTTCATGTATCCCTGGTGAAAACATCAAATGCTCTACACATGTGCCACACACACCGAAAGCAAAAATCCTAGTGCCAATATTCACGGTTAATTCTAAGCCGATGACCTGTCGGGCCTTTAAAGCCTCACTTATGGAAAATTTAGGAGAGCAAATAAGAGAAGTTGATTGTCAGGGTTTCCATGCACTCTCTTATTCAGTTCAAGCTCTTGGCAAGCGCTAGGCCCCCGTTCTGATTATGTAAAACATTGAGCAATCTCGCTGGCAGAAAACTGGGGCATCCCTACAAAGTTTGAGGGCATAAGAGGGCATAAGAATTGCAAAAGTAAAATGTCACATTGATGTACTTCTTCAAGCTAAAAGGATGTGAATACGCGGAGGGGCGATTGAAAACGTTTATGGCAGTTTGGACGTCCTCACTGTTCAGATGTCCCGTCGATTTGGCAGCATAATCGCTGTAGTTCAGACATTTAAAATACTTCGGCCTGCAGCGCTTGCTGTTGAATCGGATGATGAACGGTTCAGAGCTTCTACATGGGTGAAAAACTATTACTGAAAAAGCCACAGAGAAGAACTACCAGAAACCGCTCTGCAGCAGCTGCTGAGTTTTAGCCTTAGACCTCCTCTGTAACTCTAAACATGTAACCTGTAAAAAAATTTAAAGCATCGCTTAGTACACAAAAAAAATCGCTCTGCAGCAGCTGCTGAGTTTTAGCCTTTAGCGCAGCTATATGAATGGTAAAAGACCCGTTACCCATCGCTACAGTCGCTTTGTCTTCATCGCTCATGGACAGCACTGTCACTCCTTGTCACTTTGACAGTTACAGCGGCATTAGCTGAAAGATCACTCTCTAAACTTAATACCTATTAGATGTGACTCCAGTAACCAGGGCTGGTGCAAGGATTCATGACACCCTAGGTGAAAGTAACTGCAGCTTGCTTCTCAGTCAGCTGAGCCAGACGCTCTCTACCACTCGGCTGGATGGATCTGGTCCTCCGATACTCTGATGAGTGTCTCTGGGCCTTGTCAATCCGGTCACCACTCTCTGGCTCCGTCAGATCACCTTGCAAACAAGCAGGTTTGCACTCCGTGGTGACTGTCTATCGCTGTCTCCGGGAAGCCTCCTCACAGATCTGCACAGGCAGGCAACGTGATCCCAAGAGACCTAAAATGGCCCCTCAGGTTCCTTTTATCTCCTACCCAGCATGCACTGCATAAGAGAGTGTTCATGGGTAGGTCACACAGACTCCTGGGTAACAAGGAAACTGTCCAATGGAGCCTACACACAGTCGGAATTTCCGACAACAAGCTCCGATCGCACATTTGCCGTTGGAATGTCCGTCTGTGTGTACGCGTCATAAGATCATTAACCACTGCTCTCTGAATTCTGTCTTTTAGCCAGTTTTCTGTCCATTTACAAATTGATCTTTCCAAGCCTGTAGTCTTTACCTTACACATGAGTTGTGTGTGGGGAACTGTGTCAAACGCTTTGGCAAAATCCAAGGTTTTAATTACCTCCTCATAAAAAGAAATCAGGTTTGTTTAACAACTTCTGTCTTTCATGAATCCATGTTGTTCATGATGCTCGATTGTCAATCATAGCAGGCTTTCGGTGGGGCCCTTCTGTAGGTGGTGCACTGTACAACGAAGAGTATGATTGATGAATGGTAGATGAGCTGTTAGGTAGGAACAGTCCCTATTGCATCAACTGTGTGTAGCAGGAGTCTAGAATGTGTAGTTCAGCTCAACCCTCCTGGAAGGCAACAAGTCTGGCCCCAGGCACTTGGCTGTTAGTTGTCTCCCAGGTCTCCGCAATCGGTTCCTCACTGGCTCACCCAAACTGCAGGCACACACAGCAACAGGTCCTTCCAGCTTGGGGTTCTGGCGTGGCCGA
>CM053037.1:173402490-173464990 GCA_028564925.1 Lithobates sylvaticus | reverse complement strand
TTTTTAGTGGTTTGCATTTTGCAGATTTGCACTGCAGGCCATTTAACATGGTTTCCTATGGGACACGTTCTGTAGTGCAAATCTGCAAAATGCAAAAAAACACAAAAAATGCATAGATGTGAATCAAATCTAAAATGACGACCCACGATGCCACAATGGCATGCATTAACTTTATAGCACCCCCAATAGCGACAAGCCGTAGCATGTGGGCAACCACCTGCTCCAGTTTAGGTAGGAGGTCATGGGGCTGTGATACCAGGGCTTAACCGCCTGCTTTTACTGCCCCTAAAGTGAATGAGCCGCAAAAGTATTTCATGAATACGTTTAAAAACTGGACAAGCTGTCTTACCCTTATAAGTGTCCTCAGCTGCCAAGAAGTTTCCTTTTGTATCACAAGTTTTAGATTAGCGGTAAAAACCCCCATTTGTATTCCAGTTAAATAACATTGTTATTGTTGCACACAGTCGGCTCGGTTTCACTTGAATAGAACCTCCAGATCAGAAGGAAGACCAAAGTTTGTGGGAAGAGGACTAAAAACACCCGGCGTGCAAAAAGCGTGGCTTTGTTAGTTCTTTGAGTTGAATCCGATCTTCGGAATAGAGGCGCTTAAAGCTCTGAAGATTGTCGGAATGGGTTTTGCTTAAAAGTAATCTACAGTGTATTTTCAATGAGAATATATTTTGAGTATTAGTTTATCTGAAAGTCATTTTGACTGTAATGCTCACATTTTTCAGGCTAGCTGTCTCATATTTCTATTTCTGTCTCCCCTTCTACCGAACCATCTATACCAGCCTTTGTCAGCATTGTTACCCCAAAGGAGACCTTGAAATCATTTTCAGTTCTCATGAAACCCCTACTAGGATTAGTCCATTGGGGAAAAGCTCCTTACATTGGTGGCCAAGGAAGAATGCCCCACTTTCTTTTTTTTTAACCACTTGCCGCTCAGCCGCCGCAGTTCCACTGCGGCAGAATGGCACGGCTGGGTTGAAACGACGTTACCTTACGTCGCTTCGCCCTGTGGCCACTAGGGGCACACGTGCGCGTGCTGCTCGCCCCCAGAGCGGATGAAAGTACCTGGCGGGCACGATGACCGCCGGGCTCCCGCCATCACTCGTGACACAGCGAGAACTGGGATCTGTGTGTAAACACACAGAGACCAATCATGTGTTCATACAAAGTATGAACAGCGATCTGTCATCTCCCCTAGGCAGTCCCATCCCCCCTCAGTTAGAACACTGTGAGGAGAGGCAGATCGTGTGTTCCTTCTAGGAACCACAATCTGTCATCTCCTATAGTCAGTCTCCTCACCCTACAGTTAGAACACACACTAGGGAACACAGTTAACCCCTTGACCGCCCCCTAGTGTTAACCCCTTCCCTGCCAGTGACATTTTTACAGTAATCAGTGCATTTTTATAGCACTGATCGCTGTATAGATGCCAATGGTAACAAAAATGTGTCTAAAGTGTCCGATGTGTCCGCCATAATGTTGCAGTCCCGATAAAAATCGCAAATCGCCGCCATTACTAGTAAAACATTTTTTTATAAAAATGCTATAAAGCTATCCCCTATTTTGTAGACTCTATAACTTTTGCGCAAACCAATCAATATACGCTTATTGAGATTTTTATTACCAAAATGATGTAGAAGAATACGTATCAGCCTAAACTGGGAAAAAGTTGCTTTAAAAAAAAAAAATAAAACAACAGGGATATTTATTATTGCAACAAGTACAAAATATTGTGTTTTTTTCAAAATTGTCGCTCTTTTTTTGTTTATAGCACAAAAAATAAAAACCGCAGAGGTGATCAAATACCACCAAAAGAAAGCTCTATTTGTAGGAAAAAAAGGACGTCAATTTTGTTTGGGTGCAACACCGCACGACCGCACTATTGCCAGTTAAAGCGACGCAGTGCCGAATCGCAAATAAATGGCCTGGTCATTCAGCAGCCAAATCTTCTGGGGCTTAAGCGGTTAAGCAAAGGCCCTAGGGATTAAAAAGGTGGGGGTTTACAATTTTTTTTATGTCACACGGTATTTGTGCAACAGATTTTCAAACGCAATTTTTGGGGAAAAAAATACACTTGAATGAATTGAATGAATATTATTGCACAAAAACACAATATAATACAACATTTTTTGTAAATTTTTCGTTAAAATATTAAAGATTATGTTATACTGAATAAATAGATACCTAACATGTCACTCTTTAACTACTTCACTACCTGGCATTTCTCTCCTACATGTAAAATCCAAATTTTTTTTTGCTAGAAAATTACTCAGAATCACCAAACATTATATGTATTTTTAAAGCAGTGGCCCTAGAGAATAAAATGGTGGTCACGCGGTTTTTGCAGAGCAGATTTTCAGACAATTTTTGGGAGAAAAAATACACTATTATGAAAAAAAATACAATATATAACCCATTTTTTAATTAAAATATAAAAGATGATGTTACGTCAAGTAAATTGATACCCAACATGTCACGCTTTAAAATTGCGTACACTTGTGGAATGGCGCCAAACAGCGATACTTTTTTTTACAGGTTACCAGTTTAGAGTTACAGAGGAGGTCTAGTGCTAGAATTATTGCTTGCGCTCTGAAATTCACGGCGATACCTCACATGTGTGGTTTGAACACTGTTTACATATGTAAGCGTGACCTACATATGCATGGACAAAAGAAAAAAAAAATGTCATTTTTTTTATTCCAATTTTTTTTTTTTACACTGTCCCTTTAAAAAAATGTTTTTTGATCACCTATATTGCTATCGCAAGAAATGTAAACATCCTTTGCGATAGCAATACAGCATGACAGGTCCTCTGTATGGAGAGATCTGGGGTCTCTCCTCTGCCTTTAAAAGCAAACGATCAGGAGGATCTATAGAGAAACAAAAAGAAATTAGAAAACAACGAGGTAACGAAATCAAACTACATAATATGGACCACTGTAAAGCCCCATACACACGCGCGGATTATCCGAGGACCAGGTCCGTCGGATCATGTCTGTCATACTTTGTCCGATGTTGGTTTTGCGTACACACGGTCGGACAAAGTTGTCGGAAAATCCGATCATTCTGAACGTGGTGACGTTTGTTGCCTACGACGGGATTACGTAGAGGCTAGTAGCCAATAGCTTTGGTCTTGTAATGTGATCTGAGCATGCGTAGCACTTTGTCCGTCGGACTACCGTACACACGATCGGATTTGGTGTGATCGGACCTTGTTGTCCAAAAATCTATCCAGCAGGAGATAGGACTTTGTCCGTCGGACAATCCGACGTACACTGTCCGATGGTGCATACACACGGTCGGATTTTTCGACAACATTGTCCGATCGGACAGAATCCATGCGAAAATCCGACCGTGTGTATGGGGCTTTACAGTGGTTAGAGCCTCGGCACAAAGAAGGAGAGAGAAAAGAAAAAGAAAAAGGGGAAAAGAAAAGAAGGGGAGGGGATTTAAAGGAGGAGAGGGGAAGAGGGAGAGAGGGACTGTCTATGTTTAAGTTCTTGTTTCCTTTTTTCCCCCTTTTTTTTTTTTTGGGTTGGTTTGTTATTTGTATTGTCCTGTTTTGTATATCTTTGTTAGTTATGTGTAAAGACATTTACAAGAATTATGCTGGAATAACGAATTGACTCTACATTTAAGCGACTATGTAAATGTGTAAAACTGTCTTAGTGTGTATAATTAATTTACAATAAAATAAGATTGAAATAAAAGCAAACGATCAAAAAAACTGCTTTAACCAAAAAAAAAAGCCTTGTTTACCTGCCGGAGGAACCAGAAGTGACGTCGCTCCGGTCCTCCAAGGCCACAGAGATGAGCAGAGGCCAGCTTGCCCTCACTCATCTCTATTACAAGCCACCGGATGGGTCCTGGGCTTGATCGATCTTCAGGTAAGCCCAGGAAGCCGCGGGGGGGCTCTGCTTCTAAAATTGATCCAGTGGCAAATTCACCACTTGGACCACTTATCTTAGAGAATTGCCAGCTGAAAAAAACAATACCAGGGCTATGGCACTTTGCTGCAGACATAACCCCGGTATTCCACTTGCCGACAAGGGCGTAGTTTGTCTATGGCCATTCGGCAAGTGGACCCCAAGACGTCATATGATGTCCACCCATGGGGAAGTGGTTAAACAGCATGTCGCTTTCTGCACCTGCTGCCATCGCCAAACACAACACATGCAGGTCTATGGGGCCGCCCTGCAACTGCCCTGCAATCGCCCCAGAATCACGTGCATTGCAAGTGATTGCAGCACGTTGTGCAGCATTTTTAAGGGTTAAATCAGGCAGTGGGAAGGGTGACATGTGTCCTCCTCACTGCCTGTCAAAACATCTCCGGAAAGCGAACCAGGCGTGAAACACTACTCAAAGAAGCAGCAGTCTGAATGAGCCCCAACAGTCAGCTAAAAAGATCATTGGTGTCATGCCGTTGGCTCTGCCAAGAGCTGGAGCTGGAACTATGCCGGCACCATCATCCCATCCGGGAGTTTAATTAGCCACAGCTCAAGGAATCCCTGGCAACCGCTGAAGGAATCCTAGATGAAAATAGCTGATCTGCAGAATATTTCTCTGCAATTGCTCACTATATGGTCAAAAGGATGTAGACGTCCCTCTGAAATAGCTTCCAGTGAAGAGTGCTGGTAATGCTAAAACATTCCAAATACATTTTAGACCAATATGTTCTTCTACCCTTGTGGCAACAGTTTGGGGAAGCCTGAATGCGCCCCTGTGCACAAAGCCAACTCCCTAAAGACCTGGTTTGACGAGTTTGACACAGAGCTCTGACCTCAACAGACATGTGCGATTATTTTTCGAAATTCGTACGAATCCGAATTATGAATTTTTACGAATACGAATTCTGTACGAAATTTCGTTTACGAATTTCGGATCCAAATTATCCGAATCCAAACTACCAAATGACGAATTTCAACTAATATGAAAGAAATTATAGCGGATATAACGAATGATTCGAATGAATTTGAGATTCAGTATAACGAATATCGACACTCTACGAATAATAACGAATTATCTAAAAACGTATTAACGTTACATAACACAAGTCTATTGTCTATTCTTCACCAATCACTCAGAGGAAGTACGAAATACGAAATTACGTATTTGTAAATGAGATTTCGTATTTCGTACTTCCTCTGAGTGATTGGTGAACAATAGACAATAGACTTGTGTTATGTAACGTTAATACGTTTTCAGATAATTTGTTATTATTCGTAGAGTGTCGATATTCATAATGATTCGTAACGATAATAACGATTCATAACGATTCGTACGAATCCGAATTAAATTTTGTACACAAATTACGATTTTTTTTATATACAAAACGGAACGAAACAAAACAAATTTTTTGACGGCTCCCATGTCTAGACCTCAACCCAACTCAACACCTTTGGAAAAAATTGGAACGCTGATTGCTAGCCAAGTCTTCTCATCCAATATCTGTACCTGACCTTACAAATGCTCTTTTGGCTGAATTGGTACTCATTCTTATTTAAAATACTTTCTAGAAAAGTGGGGGCTGCTATAGTGGCAAAGAATGGGAGGAAGGATGGTGGTGGTGGCGGTGGGGGGGGGGGGTTGGGGGCCTCCATATTAAATAACATTGGTTTCGGAATTGGATGTCCAGCAAGTTTATATACAGTGCCTTGAAAAAGTATATATATATATATATATATATATATATATATATATATATATATATATATATATATATATATATATATATATATATATATATATATATATAATACATATATATATATATATATATATATACATATACATATACATATACATACACACATACACACACACACACACACACACACATATACATACATACATACACATATACATACACATATACACACATATACACACACAGTGCCTTGAAAAAGTATTCATATCCCTTGAAATTTTCCACATTTTGTCATGTTACAACCAAAAACTTAAATGTATTTTATGTGATAGACCAACACAAAGTTCCACATAATTGTGAAGTTGAATGAAAATGATAAAGGTTTTTTAACATTTGTTAAAAATAAATATATGAAAAAAGTGGCATGCATTTGTATAGCGCCCCCCTGAGTCAATACTTTGTAGAACTGCCTTTCACTGCAATTACAGCTGCAATTCTTTTTGGGGATGTCTCTACCAGCTTTGCACATCTAGAGAGGGACATTTTTGCCCATTCTTCTTTGCAAAATACCTCGAGCTCTGTCAGATTGGATGGAGAGCTTCTGTGAACAGCAATTTATAAGTCTTGACACAGATTCTCAATCGGATTCAGGTCTGGACTTTGACTGGGCCATTCTAACACATGAATATGCTTTGATCTAAACCATTCCATTGTAGCTCTGGCTGTATGTTTAGGGTCGTTGTCTTGCTGGTAGGTGAACCTCCGCCCCAGTCTCAAGTCTTTTGGAAACTCTAACAGGTTTTCTTCTAAGATTGCCCTGTATTTTGCTCCATCCATCTTCCCATCAACTCTGATTCCCTGTCCCTGCTGAAGAAAGAAAAGCATCCCCACAACATGATGCTGCCACCACCATGTTTCACGGTGGGGATGGTGTGTTCAGGGTGATGTGCAGTGTTCATTTTCTGTCACACATAGCTTTTTGCTTTTCGGACAAAAAGTAAAATTTTGGTCTCATCTGACCAGAGCACCTTCTTCTGCATGTTTGCTGTGTCCCCCACATGGCTTCTCGCAAACTGCAAACGGGACTTTCTTTCAACAATGACTTTCTTCTTGTCACTCTTCCATAAAGGTCAGATTTGTGGAGAACACAACTAAAGCCCCATACACACGGTCGGACAATCCGCGGACCAGGTCGGTCGGATCCTGTCCGTCGTACTTTGTCCGATGTTGGTGTTGCGTACACACGGTCGGACTACGTTGTCGGAATATCCGGTCTGCAAGAACGTTGTGACGTAAGTCGTCGTCCACGAGATTAGAAAAGGGAAGTTCAGCACCACGTCAGGCACCCGTTGATCCCGTGTTTATCGCGAGTTAGTCGAAGTTTGGTGACTTAAGATTTGCGCTTCTCAGTTTTCTGACTCAGATCGTTACTGCTCTTCAGTTTGTGCTTGTCGTGCGTATCTGTTTATTAGTGCGTGTAGTCAGTTCGCATTTGTTGGTCATTGCGGCCTATATCTTGATATAGGACGCTTTGATTTGCACTGCTTATTGTCTGCTCCTTTCTGGTATTCATTTCGTTCTTTCAGGCCTTGCTGTTTATCGGTGCTTTCTGTTTGTCCGTTCTGACCAGCCGACCTTTTGTGACCTTGTGAGCGATGTTTCCCGTGCGTACTCGTCGCCGAGTTCGTGCTGTACGCGGAATTGGTGTCGGGCTTTTAGCTTTGACCCAAGACCCGTCCATGAACAGAGTGACGAGGAGTATGTGGACCAAGAATTGGTTGCTTCAGCGTGACCAATTCTCGCACATGCCTTTGCTTCGTGAGATCCGGGAGAATAATCCTGATGATTTCAGGAACTTTCTCCGGATGACGGACCCCGTGTTTCACCGTCTTTTGGCTTTGCTGACCCCCTTTATCAGCCGGCAGGATACCTGCATGAGACAAGCCATTACTCCGGAGCAGAGGCTTGTTGCCACGTTGAGGTACTTGGCGACAGGGAGAAGTCTTCAGGATTTGAAGTTCTCTTCAGGTATCTCTCCCCAGGCCCTGGGACTCATTATTCCAGAGACCTGTTCTGCCATCATCCAGGTCCTGCAGGAGGACTATATTAAGGTAACATTTCTACTTTACTATTCCCTTCTATGTATGCTCTGTTTGCTAATGTCTTGTATTTTTGACCTCCTTCCCTAATTACCATGATTGCAATATGTTCTAATATGCTGTGCCCCTTTTCTCCTTCATGCATTTTTCCCTTCACTTACCTCCCCAGCATGCTCTTCTGCCCCAATAGAAACCTATGGCCTAGTCACTTAAGCAATGTCTTTTGTCTGCTGCATAGTATTGTTTGCCCCCAAACACCCCCTAAAATATGCACAAATGTTTGCTGTGTGGTTTATTTCATGTAGAGCCCCCTTTTTTTTTTTTTTGGTGGGGGGGGGGGCAAACTCATTAGGAACCCCCTCCCCTAACTGCTCTGTCAGATGGTACCAATCCTCTATCTGCTGGCTTTCCCAAGGTCAATACACACTATATACCTACCTCTTTATAGTGCGCATCTTTAGGGATGAATTCAGCAAAGCATGTAGTGCAAGGGGCTGCCTCCATACTTTCCATTTCCTATTTTTTTGTGTTCTTTCCCTCCTATTAGCTTGCTTGGTAATTTCAGAATGTCACAATGTGCTTTCCTTTTTTTGGGGGGGGGGGTTGAAATGTTAGTTTACCTTTCCTGGGGGCTGCCAATAGTGTTAAGTACAGAGGGTCTGGCCAAACTAGCACACATTATTGAGCCATTTGCCAATCAATGAAGTGCAGAAGGTTACCTGTCCAACACCACCCCCCCCCCCCCCCCAAACCCCTAGTTATTGCCAATGGCCCATCAGAAGTGGGGGGATTGATGGGGGGTGATTAATCTGTGAAGGTGAGCCTCTACTTTTCTGTGCAAATACTTTCCTGCCTACAATTTTATACAATGCTCTTGTTCCAAGATGTTGATTGTCTAATCTGCTTGCAATGTTTATGTGCAAAGTGACTAATTTTTTTTTCTGGTTTCACTCCACAGTTCCCTTCCACGCCACAGGAATGGCAGACTGTGGCCTCCCACTTTGCCAGCCGTTGGGACTTTCCTAACTGCAGAGGGGCAATTGATGGGAAACACGTCCGCATCGTCCCACCGCCCAACTCGGGGTCCTACTATTATAATTATAAAGGGTTTAATAGTGTAGTGATGTTGGCGGTGGTATTGGCGACATATGAATTTATGTATGTGGACGTGGGGATGAACGGCCGGATCTCGGATGGTGGTGCCATTGCGCACACGGAGTTCTACTGGCGTCTCCAAAGTGGCAGTCTGTGCTTGCCACCTCCAGAGGAGAATGCAGAAGGACTCCCCTTCGTCTTTGTCGCAGATGAAGCGTTTGCGTTGACTCCCCATCTGATGAGGCCGTTCCCGATGAGGACCCTCACCCCAGACCAGAGGGTCTTTAACTACAGGCTGTCCAGAGCCCGAAGAGTTGTGGAGAACACTTTTGGCATCCTGGCCAGCCGCTTCCGCCTGTTCTTGACGGCAATTAACTTGGCGGAATACAAACTGAACCACATAGTTCTTGCCTGTTGCATATTGCACAACTTCCTCAAAAGACATAACAGGAACTATGTGGTGCCCGTTGGCCCAGATGTGGAGGGCCCTCCAAATGCTGACCTCACGGCCCTTCAAGTGGCACGTCCAGGCTTGCCCCCTCTAAATGCCCGCGCGGTCCGCGAGCAATATATGGACTACTTTGTTGGTAGGGGGGCCATTGCTCTGCCTGACGATGTGTGAGAGGCATTTTTTAATAAATCTTATTTTTCAACCAACCTATGATTTCTTGTCATTTCCGTATTCTTTTTAGCTTATTTTACCTTTTACCTCATTTTTTTCCCTTTGCCTTCGACAGTGGGAATGCACTTTCTGGGCAAAAGGAGGTAACAGTCTCTTCTTCCCAAAAAGAATATTCTCATGTTGTGTGTTTGCTACCTAATCTTTGGTCTAGAGAAGGTTTGTACTGCATAACTGACACCCAAAATACTCCTTTTCATCACCAGGTCAGACATGTGTGTATTCTCAAAAATGCTGTGCTCCGTGTTTTCGTAGAAAGCACTGTGGGTGTCATTTACATAAGTCAAATCCACTATGCTCTACAAGTGCAGTGAAAAAGTGCCCTGGAAAAGAAACTTGCAGTGCAAAGTGGACTTGCCTTTAGTAAATAACACCCATTGCCCCCCATATCCTTTACATTTGACATACATAATGCATTGTGTTTTTTAAATAAGGAAGCCACACATTTAGAAAATTAAAAAAGTTTACTTGGAAAACATTCACAAGTGCATTTACAATCTTCTTGCCCAAACTGACAACATCTTGGTTATTTACAACATTGTTTACAAACATTGCGCAATTGGTAAAACCAGGCATGGAGCAAAACAGAACCTATGAACTAGGAAAGTTCAACTTTGTAAAGTGAAGACAAGTTCAGACATGACTATTATGTTCAAAGTGTGTTTGATCTTGCCTTCATCACATGGGGGGTCACCCCTGGAAAGTGGAAATTTAGAACATGCACACAATTTGGGTCTGAAAATGGGGGTGCAACCCCTTCACCACAACCACTTTCGTAGTTCGTAAAGTGGTTGCACCCCCAAAAAAACGTTGGCATTCATCCACCATGATGGGAGCTAGCACATGTGGACACAATGTGTGCATGTTCCAAATTTCACACAGTTCTTAAGTTGCAAATGTGTTCAGAAGCTGGCACAAATGTGTGTTAATTACTTGGTGCGTTTTCATATTTTTCCTAAAACATCAATGATGTTCTTCAATTTTTGTTGAACATCATTGATGTTTTGCTTTATGTAATCTAGATCTCTATTGCAGACCATTATCTCCCCGATGAGTACGTGGGCACTCTCTGTGGTAAAGTGCGAGTTTTCTTCCACAACATCCACGTCACCTAAAAACCACAAACAAACAAAAATCGGGTGTTGGAAATGAGGCAGCCATACATTGATTAGCTTACCAGTAGCTGTGTTCTCCCACACTCACCTGTTGTGGTGACAAGTGCTCCAAGTTCGATGATCTCTCCTTCCTCCTCCTCCTCCTCCTCTGCTTCTGCTCTTTCCCCTTTTTTGGGAGGTGTTGGTTTGGGGGTTTCCTCAGACGGCCCAAGTTTGCGCTCCCCTATGAGAATGTACAAAAGGAAGATTTAGCAACACAATCTATTGAGGGCAGAAATAGGAAATGACAAACATTGCTTGAAAGTGACGGACACTATTTTTGTTTGGCCAGTTACAAATGCCAACTACATGAATGTAGTCACTTTGTAAAGGTGCTAAACTTACTAGCTTTTTGGTAGAAGTTTGTGTGATGGAGATCCCCCTCTAGTATCCACTGGAGCACATGTGTGGAAAAGCCTAATAAAAAGGGTGTTTGGGTGTACCAGCACTAGTGCTCTAGAGTCCAGATGGGTAAACAGCTACTGAGTGACCTCTCCTTTACATTGACTAAATTTGGTTTACGCTCTTGATGACATCTCTAGTGAGAACAAACTTCCTTTCAATAAAAACTTCACCAAACCTCGTATTATAAGTGGCCGAACGATCGAGGTTGCGTACGATCGAATGGACACACACGAACATGACAGTGGCAGAAAGATCGAGGCTGAGTTCGATCGAATGCACAGACGAACCTGAAAGTGGCCATTTTGGAATGTACAACTTTGTAAAAATCAAACCACATGGAGCAGTATGCAAGCAAGAAAGCAAACACAAAACACAACTACTTACTTTTTTGAAGAACCCGCTTGATCTTTCTGTACTGATCGGCCTCCCTCAGTTTCAGGTCTGACCAGCGTTTCCTGAGTTGCTCCTTGGATCGTTGTACCCCAAAATGATTGTACAGCCTTCTCACAACTTTAGACATGATCTTGGCCTTGCGGACATTGGGGTTGAGGTAAGGCCCATACTTCCCATCATAGTCGCTCCTCTTTAATATGTCCACCATCTCCAACATTTCTCCAAATGACATATTGGAGGCCTTGAATTTCAGGCTCCGGGATCGGGACATTTGTGCCTCCAGACTTTCCTCGTCCTCCTCCTCGTTGGTGGGATATTTGGGGCGCACCTGCTGTGTCCCCGCCATGTGCTCTCCCCACTGCGCCGTAAAGAGAAGGGGTGGGGAATAGACGAGAAAGATCGTCAGGGGCGGGCGGAGTTTGACGCATGCGCACTGTATATAAAACGTCACACGCCTGTGTCGTAGCCACGATCTGGGAGACGAGGGGAGAGAAAGCTCACGCACGAGACGATCGCTAGAAACGAAGGTACAATTTGACGTTGGTACGTAACTAGCCTAGACTGATTAGAACTTGAGGCTTCTTTATGGAGAAGATTAGGAGAGTTTAGGCTGACATTATTTATATTGTTTTGTGTGGTGTTGTGTCTTGCAGAGGTGATGGAGGCCTTCTACGACGTGAGTTTTCTCCCCCTCTTCATTGATAAATACAGGGAATTTCCCCTATTATGGCTAGCAAAGCACCGCGACTACAGCAACAGACCAAAGAGGTACGCAGCCATGCTGAAACTTGTGGCATTTGTAAAGCCAAACCTGCCCATGGCAACCGTGGCAAACTTACAAGTCAAGATTAATAACATGAGGAGTACCTATTTCCGGGAGCGCAATAAGGTCCGGAAGTCCCTAGCATCTGGAGCTGCAGCAGCTGATGTCTATGTCCCCACGCTCTGGTACTATGAGAGGCTCCACTTTCTCAAAGACCAGGCTAATGTCAGGAAGTCACTCTCAACTCTTCCTTGCACGCGTCCTTCCACGCACGCCACCCCTGATGAGGCTTCCGAGGACCAACCTGGGCCTTCCAGTATGGAAGATGTGCAGGAGCCCAGCTTGTTCCAGGTATAGTAGTTTTGTAACCATTTTTGGGAATAATGAATGCTGTTCAGTTAATTCAGGATCCCCAATTGCTTAGTTCCTAACGTGATTGACATATCAACAGACAGTGTTGTTGGAGACATTTTTGGGAAAAATCTAAACTGCAGGGCTGAGAATTGTATGGTTTTCTATTTGTAAACATTTTGCAACAGTCACTAGATGAGAATTGTGTGTGTTTGATGAACAAATAACTGAAACTATGTCCCTTTTTCATACACAGGAAGACCTCAGCCAGGAGGGGGCTGTGGAAGGTGGCAGTCAGGAGGAGGCAGGGGTTAGTGGCAGCCAAGAGGTGGGTAGTGGCAGCCAACAGGGGGGTAGGCGTAGGAGCCTGACTGTCTCCCAAGTCCCTCCCCTCCGCCTTCCCTACAGAAGGGCGAAAAGCATGGGGGAGGTGGGAGAGTCAGCGCTCCAGCTGATCAGAGATGCTTCAGCCTCCCTATATGCCACACCCACCTACGAGGAGGCCTTTGCCTCCTTGGTTGAAACTAAAATGATGGGTATGGAGGCGGGGCAACGCAGCATGTGTGAGGATGTCATCCTCAAAATCCTAAATGAGGGGATGGCTGGGGAGATGACTCCCCTCACACATGTTTGCGAGAGTGATCTTGCTCCGCCTCCTCCTCCTCCTTCTGCCACCCCACCAGCACCAGCACCACGGCGTGGAAGGAAGAGTACAAGGAAGACAAGAGAGTGATGACCTTGATTCAGTCTGGCCTGAGAGAAGATGGAGCCTCTCGTAGGACCAGAGCCTGGGGACCTAGATGGCATCTGCTGCAGTTCCGGATGTTTTGGACTTCAGGACCAGATTGCACTCCCTTATTATTTAGATAGGTACTCCTCAGGCCCCCAATTTTCAGAGCTTGAAAAATGATGGTTGCCGTGGGTGTCCAAGGCTTTGCAAATTCCCCAAGTTTCACCATGGCTGCGTTCCTCTTTGGTTTGTTGCTGAGACATAAATAAATGTTTTTTGGATTTGAAATAATCATTGACTATTGTGTTTTACTTTTCTACAATGACAGTTTTTCTTGGAGTAGGCAGGTACATTTCACTAATCCTAAAGTAGAATTAACAAGGGGCACCAACAACCAACAAACTCCTAGTAAATTTTAGCAACAAATACAAATGTTAATAATGTGGTTTGGCTAAGTTGAGACACACAACCCCCCTCCAAAAAACAACAAAAAAAATCTCCTTCAAATATGTATTCCCAAAAAAAAAAAAAGACAAATCATGCTAAAAATATAACAAAGATTCTTTTACGATCTGAGTAAAAATAAACATGTAGTGTATAAATGCTGCAAAGTAATAAAGAAGTAAGTTTGTGAGAAGTGCCTGTGAATAGGAGCAGCTAAAACATGTCATTCTTGTTGCATTGTAAAGAAAAAGAGAATGCGCTGCATTAAAGACATTTTAACATTGCAGCGTGACGAATGTGCTGTGTCGATTAGGAAAGGTAGTTTTACCTGACCGAGCGCTTCCGTCACAGAATTTCTTCTGAGCATGCGTAGCACTTTGTCCGTCGGACAACCGTACACACGATCGGATTTGGTGTGATCGGACCGTGTTGTCGGCAAATCTATCCAGCAGGAGATAGGACTTTGTCCGTCGGACAATCCGACGTACACTGTCCGATGGTGCATACACACGGTCTGATTTTTCAACAACATTGTCCGATCGGACAGAATCCATGAAAAAATCCGACCGTGTGTATGGGGCTTAATAGTTGTCCTGTGGACAGATTCTCCTACCTGAGCTGTGGATCTCTAAAGCTCCTCCAGAGTTACCATGAGCCTCTTGGCTGCTTCTCTGATGAATGCTCTCCTTGCCCGGCCTGTCAGTTTAGGTGGACGGCCATGTCTTGGTAGGTTTGCTGTTGTCCTATACTCTTTCTATTTTCAGATGATGGATTGAACAGAGCTCCGTGATATGTTCAAAGCTTGAGATATTTTTTTATAACCTAACCCTGCTTTAAACTTCTCCACGGGTGGACACTATTTACTAATGAGATGACTTCTAAAAGGCAATTGGTTCCACTAGATTTCAGTTAGGGGTATCAGAGTAAAGGGGGCTGAATACAAATGCACGCCACACTTTTCAGATATTTATTTGTAAAAAAAAAATTTAAAACCATTTATCATTTTCCTTCCACTTCACAATTACGTTGTGTTGGTCTATCAATAAAAGGAAAAGGAGAGCGAAAGAAAGAAAGAAAGAAAAAAAAAGATAGAAAGAAAGAAAAATTATGGAAAAAAAAATAGGGAAAGGAAAAGGAGAGCGCAAGAAAGAAAGACAGAAAGAAAAAGAATGGAAACAAAATGAGGGAAATGAAAAGGAGAAAGATTGAAAGAAAGAAAGAAGGAGAATGGAAAAAACAAATAAGGGAAAGGAAAAGGAGAGCGAAAGAAAGAAAGAAAGAAAGAAAGAAAGAAAGAAAGAAAGAAAGAAAGAAAATGAGGAAAAGGAGAGTGAAAGAAAGATAGAAAGAAAGAGAAAGAGAAATAATGGAAAAAAAATGAGGGATAAGAAAAGGAGAGCGAAAGAAAGAAAGAAAAAATTGGAAAAAAATAAATGAGTTTAAGGAAAAGGAGAGTGAAAGAAAGAAAGAAGAAAAAAAAAATAGAAAGAAAGAAAAATAATGGAAAAAAAAAATGAGGGAAAAGAATAGGAGGAGAGCACAAGAAAGAAAGACAGAAAGAAAAATAATGGAAACAAAATGAGTGAAAGGAAAAAAGGAGAGAGAAAGAAAGAAAGAAAGAAAGAAAGAAAGAAAGAAAGAAAGAAAGAAAGAAAGAAAGAAAAAAACAAATGAGGGAAAGGAAAAAAGGAGAGCGAAAGAAATAAAGAAAAAGAATGGAAAAAACTAAATGAGGGAAAGGAAAAGGAGAGCACAAGAAATAAAGACAGAAAGAAAAATAATGGAAACAAAATGAGGGAAAGGAAAAAGGAGAGCGAAAGAAAGAAAAAAAAGAAAGAATGAAAAAGAATGGAAAAAACAAAATGAGGGAAAGGAAAAGGAGAGTGAAAGAAAGAAAGATAGAAAGAAAGAAAGAAAAATAATGGAAAAAAAAATAAAGGGGAAAGGAAAAGGAGAGCGCAAGAAAGAAAGACAGAAAGAAAAAGAATGGAAACAAAATGAGGGAAAGGAAAAGGAGAAAGAAAGAAAGAAAGAAAGAAAGAAAGAAAGAAAGAAAGAAAGAAAGAAAGAAAAGAAAGAAAGAAAGAAAGAAAGAAAGAAAGAAAATGGAAAAAACTAAATGAGGGAAAGGAAAAGGAGAGTGAAAGAAAGAAAGATAGAAAGAAAGAAAAAGAATGGAAAAAAAACAAAGGAGGGAAAGGAAAAAGGAAAGCGAAAGGAAAAAAAAAAAAGGAAGAGAACCACACTGGTTTTCTAAAAATAATGTATATGATTTACAAATATTTTTATACAAACATAATATACATAAATACTATTTATACACAAACATATAAAATACAGACTTGTCTTAAAGCAAACCTTTCCTACATGAAATATGGGAGCTGATATCGCTGACCTCCATCCAAAAATGCTACTTGCCTGGCTGTTATGCTAAACCACTGCCCTCTGGCTCTGCTTTCTCACTAGCATGCAGATGCAGGAATGGACGGAGTGAAGTCAGAAATCCTTATCTGCATACTGGATCTGAGTTAGTGACTGAAGAGGGTCAGTATCACAGCCAATCAACTAGCATTTTCAGAAGAAAAAGCCAGCATTGGCAGCCTCAGTGATTGTTCCTAAAATGGTTTGTTTAAAATGAACAAAATAGATAGTCTAAGAAAGATCAGGTCTTTTTCCGTCTTGTGGGACACACACATACACCAACTCCATATCTGTAAAGCTAATGAGGTCCCAGAGGGGGAGCCAGAGGGCCGCCCGCCATCCGCAGCGCTCTGCACAGCTGTTCAATAGATGCTCTGCTGGGGATATGGTACTTGGTAGTACAAACAATTTGATCTCTATAAATAAAAGGTGGTGTCAGCGTAAGGACATTTGTCTTCCCATACACAGAAATCCCTCATCTTCTTCACCGAGCTGCACTACGCTTTCTTCAGACGCGGAGAAATAAATCAGAGTATGGTACACCCTCTCTATGAAGTGCCTGTGGCATTATCTGTAAATGATTTACTGGATATATAAATAGTTTAGATCGTTTATACAGTCTGAACGCTGAAACTGTTAAAGACGAACTGTGGACTTAACATTTTTATTTTAGATACACATGTGAAGAAGATCAGCTTAAAGAGAACCTGTCTGGAAATACGGGAGCTGCCAGAGCAGATTGGCATTTAAAGCCTTGTGGGCAAATCCGCCACCTAATAACCCCCCTCCCTGGAATCCCCCCTTCTGTATGGTTTGCTGATTTATTTTTTATTCTAATATAATTTACCTCTTCCAAAGACTTTAAGAAAGGTCCTTGGTGGTTTTCAAAAATGACGATATGATCTGATGACATTAGTGCCACTCTCTGCATTAAGACACTTTAAACAGAATACATTGTGGTGACGGCCCCTCAGGGGTGGGCCCATGGCATCCTACATTCACAGCATTGGCCTTAGTATTCAATGGGAGTCATTCAACCCAGAAGAATGAGGACATCTTGAGGAAGAAAAGAAGTACTGCAGAGAATGGTAAGGCAAGTAGCCAGAGCTGCTGCAGGACCATATCCCCCAAAAATAGCCTAGTGGGGCTTTAATGAGCAGCTTCCATGGCTGTTACGCGTATCCTTCCTTCATTTTTGGAGCTTATACAGGTTTCAGAGTTCCCTCAGCACCCCATATGATAGTGCTGGGTGCCTTAGCAGCCAATCAGCAAGCACCAACTCTGTCATATAGGAGTGAGTCACATACCCAGAAGTACTCCTTGGTATTTCTGTTTGCTCATTGTTTAGGTGCACCTGTTACTTTTTCCTACATGGGCAAAGCATGTGTTTTTTTTGGTTTTATGATTTTTGAGGCAATGTTCAAATTTGTACAATTTGTGCTTGCACGTTATTATTTTCGGTACTGTATTAAATATATATAGTGGTATATATATATATATATATATATATATATATATATATATATATATATATATATATATATATATATATATATATTATTATATATATATATATATATATCCAGATGTGGCAGCAATTGCTTATTATTTCACAGATACTGATTCCTGCCACTAGAGGACACTGTTTCTAACAGCTAGCCAGCAATGGGTGTTAGAATATTCCAAAATGGCCACTGCAATTTACCTCTATGGGATGGATACAGGAGAGGAAGACAAGTGCCAGCCTGCAGAGTGTGTGACATCCGATGGAGGAATGTTCTGCAGGGGAGGATGGGATGAAAGAGTTAGGCGAGGGAAGCTACTGAAAGAAGGTCGCTGAGAAAGATTTTAGGAGACAATCTGTAATTCATCTGTTAGATTCCTGCTGTTGACAGCATAGGGTGACTGGAGTGGATTATACCTGTATCTTCTGCCCGCCTAATAGGACTGAGGAGAACTGACTATGGCATTGCATGCTGCACCAGCATTCTTGTCGTAGTAGGCCAACGGAGCTGAACAGGAGAGGCCTACAGGGGGTAGCTGAGTGGATGTTTGTCACATCCTCCATGTTTCCTATTAACTCGTTGGGCGCCAAGTAATGGGTCACATTTGAGGCCTAACCCATGTGGTTTCTCCTGGGCTACATTAGGCACTTGTTTACAGGGTAACTTTACGCACACACGAGGTACCTAGTATTTGCGTTGTCTTCATCAATGCCCTGGGACAAGACTGAGGTTGCCGTGGGGGGAATTCTCAACCTTAATGCAGGGCCTCTACACTTAGAGATAAATGTATACCATGTACACTGACATCGCATCTGTTCTCCAGTTAATTCTCAGGTTCCCCGTATACCTTCACCACCAGTTTCATTTTGGAGGGTCACACTGAGCCAACGTCCACATCCACCTGTCCAGCGTTTTCCACTACTACTCCCAAGTAGTGGAGTGGGCCTCGCCATGCTCTCTGTTTGGGCTCCACACATGACCTCAGCTTAGCTCTTGAATTTCAGTACCTCTGTACAGGATGAAAACTTCTACGGTGCGAACTGCTCCAGTTGTTTTGAGAGACAGACTGTTGGCCAAAGGAGTGTGGACAACACGTCCCTTGCTGCTAAAGGCTGTGCCATCTATAACAGGTACACGCTATCGATGAGCTGCTTGTTATGCTTCCGTTACTCTGGGTAACCACTTGGGTCTTCACATTACTCCATGCTGATGTCTTCATACTCCAATGTATTAAGATCCACTTAGTGAATTATGTGTGTGCCGGTTACGTACATTACACATATTTAATAACTTTAGACCAGGCAGGGACAACGTTTCAGTACTTTACTTGGAAAAAGTGCAAAAATAGACATTTCACACTACAACAGGCAAGACATGATACTTCCTGGATTCCCAACTAACACTACAGGTGAGTTGCTGCCCCGGCATACCTGAAAAGGGTGCATTTCAGAGTTCAAACGTCCTTCCAAGGCTCTCTCACGCAAGTGTAAATCCTTATGAGGCACATTCCAGCACTGGTATCTTCGGGATGAACCCTAGGTTCTAATAGCTTCACATCCCGAAAGCCAAAAGTAGCATCCCTGTGGCTCCATTGAGAACCTCCACACACACTGATGAATCCTGGGCCGCACCTGGGTTCTACCTCCGCTGCTCTGGGGCTCCGAACCACTGTCCCTTTTATATATGTCACAGGACTAGTTGGTCAGACCCAACAAAAAGAAAGGTCTTAATGCCTACCCCCCGCTTCCGGAATAACACCAAACTAACTGGCTTAGTTCCCAACCTGCTTACATACTTATCAAAGCCAAGACCTACAGGTGCATTACATTGGTTAGTCACTACAATGAAGCATTCGTAGAAGACTTCCCTCAATCGGACCACACTGGCCAATGGCCAATTAGGGAGAGAAAGAGTACCATGAAAAGTCAAAGTCAGATGCACTCTAGGTCCCTTTTCACCGGTGTGCCAAAGGACCATCATTTAGGACTAGTAATTCAATTTTACAAAATTGGCTTTTTACTAGCCTGGTGGTAACTACAATAGCAAACAATGACCGATACAATCTTTGACCCCCCCCCCTTAACAAGTCATTAAATAATTTTATGTAGAACCTGAAGTCGACCTTTTTTCTATAAAATATTTCTCCTTTCCTGCTCAGTAATGTGAATTTGCAGCAGCTTCTGGTGCCGTTATCAAGTTGGTAAGTGATTAATATAACCTGATAGATCGTGAGCAGAGAGAGAAAGTGTGGGAGAGCCGGTAGTGACAGCTAAGACAGGTTTGTAAAGCAGCCTATGAATCTATGGAGACATCTGTTGTGTACTGTATGCTGACTCTGCGAAAAGGAACAGCTGTATATAAATTGGACCACAGTCTTGTCCTTCAGATGGAAATGGTGAGACACATTGGAAGGGTCGCCAGGCAGCCTAAGATATAGTAAATGTCAAATTATGATTTTTACAAGAAAAAACGAGAATCAGCCAGCTTGAACATTTATGTACCTATGCAGAATGTTCGAAATACCTTGAAAAACACAATATCAGGAAATAGACACATTGAGATTGTGCAGTGTTGTTTATCATAATGCTTGGCTCTGTTCCCAAATCCTCTTGTACAAGGTAACAGGAAAATGTACCAATTATCAGCAGTGTTTATCCTAGAAGAGTTTCCATGTGTAGTTAAAATTTGTAAGGATAGATTTATTTGATTTATTTATTGTTATTTATTTTTATTTTTTTTATTAAGGCAGTGCTGGAAAATAATGGTGGCCACGCAAAATATTGACACTTTGGGCCCAATTTGGACATTTTCACTTAGGGGTGTACTCACTTTTGTTGCCAGTGGTTTAGACATTAATGGCTGTGTGTTGAGTTATTTTGAGGGGACAGCAAATTTACACTGTTATACATGCTGTACACTCACTACAGGCATACCCCACTTTTAAGTAAGCAATTGGGTTTATTTACTAAAGCTGTAAAGTGCAAAATCAGGCTCACTTCTGCATAGAAACCAATGAGCTTCCAGGTTTTATTACCAGCGCTTAATTGAACAAGCTGGGGTTAGAAGCTCATTGGTTTCTATGTAGAAGTGAGCCTGATTTTGCACTTTCCAGCTTTAGTAAATAAACCCCATTGTGTACTTAAAAGTGGGGTATGCCTGCACTTTACATTGTAGAAAAATTTAATTTCTTCAGTGATGTCACATGAAAAGATATAACAATATTAACAAAAATGTGAGGGTGTACTTACTTTTGTGAGATACTGTAGATCCCTGTAAGGAAACTCAGCACTGCATATATGGTAACATCATCTTACCAAAAGAGTTATCTGTCTTGATGGAGGATGGTGATTGGGCGTCCTTGGTAGGGGCAGGTGGTGCTAATATATCATATATGGCTTCATACGAACCTATAAAAAAATAAAAAGCAAAGTGTAATTTCTTCAGTGTTGTCACATGAAAAGATGTAATAAAATATTTACAAAAATGTGAGGGGTGTACTCACTTTTGTGAGATATTGTATACAATATATAAATAGACAGTGAGAGAGGATTGTTTTAATATTATATTTATATATTTTTATATATTTTTTTTTTTTTTTTTTTATATATTGTCTATTTATTTGAGACGTATTTATTTACTTTTGGATTCATTATTATTTATTCTATTCAATATATTATTTATTTATTGATATTTAATTATTTGTTTTTTATTTGAGCTTTATGAAGATAACGATCCTGAAAAACAGTATTCATTGATTATCTTGTTGCATTGATAATCTTCATATGTTTTTATATGATAACATTCATAGCGTTCAAATAACTAATCCATACCGAAATTGAAGCCACAATCCAAAATAGGATTGGAAATTATAATAAAATCTTGCACCCTTAGATTTTGATCATTTAGTTTTGGAACCCTGATATTGGAAGATATTTCGTCTTCTGCACACTCTTGTGATACCAATGGTTCGGAACCCCCGGGAACCTCACTCTTATGCCCCGTACACACAATCGGATTTTACGTCGGAAAAATCTTGGATGGTTTTTCCAACGGAATTCCGCTCAAGCTTGGCTTGCATACACACGGTCACACAAAAGTTTGCTGAACTTTCGACCGTCAAGAACGCAGTGACGTACAACACTACGACGAGCCGAGAAAATTAAGTTTCTTTTAAGCTTCCGAGCATGCGTCGAATTGCTTCCAAGCATGCATAGGAATTTTGCGTGTCGGAATTGGTACAGACGATCGGAATTTCCGATCGAAACTTTTTTCTGACCGGAAAATTTAGAACCTGCTCTCAATCTTTTGCTGGCGGGAATTTGGCCACCAAAAGTCCGATGGAGCATACACACGGTCGCATTTTCAGACCAAAAGCTCTCATCGGTCTTTTGCTGGCCTAATTTCCGATCGTGTGTACGCGGCATAACTCCCCTTTTCCTTCCCTCTTTTCATTTATCCTTCTTCTTACTACTCTCTGGTGCCTAGTTGTCCCTACTAAAACCTTGAGCTATGGCTGAAATGGGTAACCTGGTCACTACGATTTAATCTTTGAAGTTTTACAGTTTATTTTATTTCCTAGTTTAATTTTCTGATGCAACTTTAACATCTCTGGACATCCACTACTCCATGATCTTCACCAACCATTTTTGTATTTCCACCAAATAATATATACCTCTCTCTGCGTAGAGCTTTAGTCTACAATATAGATATGTTATGCTTTTCCTAGAGACTTGTATATTATTCATGTATAAATTCAATAAAATATTTGAACCAGATAATGTTCAATAATCGTGCTGTGCTGCAAACTAAATTAGAATCTGTGAAAACATCATTTGTAATATTACAATGAAATCCACCAAAGAGTATGTAAATATGCCGGACGCAAAACACCACGACTTAATCAAAAAACAACCCATATATTACATTGAAAAAAATAAAAATTAAGTCCAATGAAGTAAATATGAATAGGCCCAAGTGGTCATGAAAAGGTAACCCCTATGTATACTGTCCTATATTTTACCTCTACTAACCATTCTATAACCATATTGTAGCCCCTTATTATTGCTACTACAAATAATCTGACACCAAAGGTTGGGATAAAACTGGCCATTTTACGGCCCCTTTATTAAATGAAAATAATTAACAGTATAAACCAAAAACAAAGCATAAACTATTTTTGGTTGCCTGTCCCTGGAGGCACCACGTATCCAAGTCTTTACCTTATATCTGCTTAATAGTTTTATGATCCCTGTCGCATTACACCGACTCGGGGACGAACCACCTTCAGCAGATAACCATACACTCCCAGTTAACCACATAACTGGCATTCACCGGGGACCCATACCTCAGATGTATCCTAAACCTTTAATTCCACCAGTTTAATTCCAAATGCCTCCTCCAAAAGGCCCAACCGCACTTCCTAAGAGAAAATGAAAAACACAAAAAGAAAAACAACAAACACAGAAAAACAAAAGGACCAACCACATCAAACCCATTGCAACCAATCTCAAATTAATTAAGGCTTTTCTAAAAAAGGTAATCCCAAATAGTGCAAAATCACACTTTCTCCATGAAAGCGCGCTCCAACCTCCACATTCCCCCAGAGGGCAAGCGCTCACCTCCAGTATTACCCTCATAACAATGGTCAATCTAGCATGTTGTCAGGCACCAGGACCCTGCAAACATCTTCAATCTGCTCCAGCTTGTATATGCAGTGAATCAAAGGAGCCACAACCACATTAATTGGTAAAGTTGACCAAAGAGGATATCCATCTCTAAAACGGAAGCTTTGTCGGCCTGAGAAAACATTAGTACTTAAATTAAAGGCTCAGAATTTTTTTTTTAAAGATATATTTTTATTCACTTGTAAAGGCGCATACAAAATGATACAAAACAATAAAACATGAAAAAAAAAAAACACATAATGCCTCCCGTGTCTCACTGGCTCACAACAAGTAGATGGAATGGATGAAAATAGTGGGTATCTCAAGAAAAAGAAACAATGCTACAATGTAGACTGGAACCACATAGATCAGGGGTCTCCAAACTTTCTAAAAAAAAAGGGTTGGTTTATTGTCCTTCAGATCTTAGGAGGGCCAGACTGTGACCAGAGGGAGCGAAAATGTTTATGGCATCAGTGGGAGTACATAAACATTGCCACATTTGGTATTAGGTTGCAGGAATAGTGCCCTATGGTTGGTATCATAGGGAAAAATAGTGCCCCATTATTGTTGTCAGTGGGAGAAATGGCGCCCCATTGTTGGTGTCAGATGGCAGAATCGTGTCTTGTATCAGTGGGAGGAATAGTGTGGAGACCACTGATATTAGTAAATACTAATGTAGCGGTGACACTTTTGCAAGGTGTCCACTATGTGCAAATTTTGTTTTTCTCTCAGAACAGTAAAGGGGTTCTGAGGGTTAATTGTGCAGGTTTAACTTTAACTGACGGCATCAGTTTGGCTGGGCTGCGTTAGGGTTCTGCCTGGTCATGTGTACGGGTAGGTGCACATGACAGGCCCAGAACCAGGCTTGGTTGGACGTTTTGAGTATCGGCATTCCCCAGAGCCAACCAGTGGGTGCGTCTGGCCCCGCTGAGGAGTCTTGGGAAGGGTATTTAAGATGCTAAAGTCACGTGTTCGGGGGTTCGTTCGGCCAGAGCTGCCTGTTTCTGAGTCTGGACCGGGGTAGCCCCGCGAGGGGTCCCAGGGCCGGGAGCGTGTGCCGCCCGCAACATGTTCCGTTTGACTAACCCCATTAGACCCACTTGGTCTGGGGCCAGGATCCATCTGTTCCCGAGTCTCGGAACCGGCTGGTCCGAGGCGCAGTAACTGAGGGAGGATTCAAGGCTTCTGGGTGTGCTCTCAACTTGGAGGGGCACCGCAGCTCGTGTAAGCGACCGGGGGAGGACTCTTCAGAGGAGGGCCAACAAGCTGGCATCCCAAGAAGTGCCTGGTTGCTGGGTTGTCAAGGACACTAACGAATCCACACTTTCCCAGTACTGCCAAGGAGACAGAGAACGTTCCAGGTACTGAGGAAAGGTTCCAGTTCACCTTCAGTTGCAACTTTAATCAAGGTAGGAGACTTTGCAAGTTCCGGATTAAAGTGCTGACCGCTGTATTCTCTGGCTAGAGATTCGATCAGCTTTGAAGCGCCCAGCTACAAGTGGCTACTCTCTGGGTTTGCAATAGGAGACTTCCTAATAGTCAGCAGTTGCCCTTGCCCTCTCTTCCCAAAAGAGACTGTGTTGGTTGGATGTTACCCCTGCAAATAAAAGCCTTTCTAAAGGACGTTTATGGTGTCAGCGTCCAAAGTCATTGGGTACTAACCCTGGGAACCCCTAGACCTGGAAGAACAAGCCAAGCAGAGGTAACCGGTAAGCCCAAAAGTCAAGGCCGCCCCATCGAGGGTTATGGCCGCTACACTAATATTCTGGATCCAGAGACATCAGACACCCATTAACCCCAGAGTTTATGAAAATGTCGGCTTCTTTCTAATTTCAAAAATAAATTTGTATAAAGGGAGGCTATCATTAATCAGTTTAAGCCAAGTGGCTAATGCAGGGCATACTGTTCCCTTCCAGGATAAAAGTATTGTTTTCTTAGCGAAAAAATACGTAATAAACGGTGGAGATAAAAGAGTCAACTTCAGACCAAAACGTTTGGACTACCGGGCAGGACCAGAAGCAATGTATAAAGTCATCAGAGTCTCTACAACCTCTAAAACAATCAGGTGTAGAGTGTAACCCAATTTTACACAACCTGACAGGCATAGATAGGGTGGCTATGGTGAAATATTTTCAATTGGATTACTCTGTCCCTAAGCCCCCGAGCAACTTGTCATGAGATTTGACAGTTCCATTCCTGCTACTACAACAGACATGTACCAGAAAATGTTATATTTCTAGGTACACAAAGCCTTGTAACATACAATAATAATTTATTCATACATTAGGCTAAAATCATCCATAAAAACATATTGATAAATTCTACCCTGCTGTTCGTCTATCTACATTAAAAAGGTAGACATTCCCTGCCAGGAATCCTCTTCAGATGAACCTTTGCAACTACGCCAAGCAGAATTGCCTTTTAAGGAAAGAGATTGTCACCAGACCAAGGGACATGTCTTCAATTAATGTCCCCAGTGTCCGGGAAACTCCTGGGTCTAGTACTTCTTGAGGGAGCCTACGGAACCATTCCTCTTCACTCTCTTCAAACTCTTCCACTCTTACTGCCCATCTCCACACCAGAGGTCATTCTATACCTCTTCCTGCGTTCATTTTTTCTGTGGCTGTGCACTCCTTGCTCCAGATCTGAGGCCCACCTGTTCCTCAATCTCAACCTGTTTCTACACCTCTCTCTAAGTTGGCCATTAATGACTTCTTACTTTCCTGTGGTCCCATACACCAGCAAACGGTGCCCTACGAGGCCTTCCTTATGCCCCGTACACACGGTCGGATTTTTCAACGGAAAATTTCCTATCGGACAATGTTGTCGGAAATTCCGACCGTGTGTAGGCTCCATCTGACTTTTTCCTTTCGGATTTTCCGACGGACAAAGTTTTATCTCCTGCTCTCAAATTTTCCGACAACAGAGTCCTATCGGACTTTTTCCGATCGTGTGTAGCGAATTCCGACGGACAAAGTGCCACGCATGCTCAGATCACATTACAAGACCAAAGCTATTGGCTACTAGCCTCTACGTAGTCCCGTCGTAGGCAACAAACGTCACCACGTTCTGACAACTTTGTCCGACCGTGTGTATGCAACACCAGTGTCGGACAAAATCCGTCAGAAAAAATCTGATGGATTTTGTGGTCGGATTTTTCGACCGTGTGTACGGGGCATTAGAGTGCCTCATAGGGAAACCCTTTTCTTCTTAGTTTTGCTTTAGGTTGCCTCCTCTATTATCCTAGACCTTCCCTGACTTCAGTGGCCAAACCTCACCAACCACAAACTGGCCCACCCTTGAAGTTCGGACCTTGGGATCTCTCTGTCTTTCCTGGTGCCTTCCTCTTACTCCAATTATGACAGTAGTACCACTGACCTGTGCTCCAACTGAAGGTTCCTTCTGCTTAGGCCAGTTTGTCTGACATCTTCTCTAAGCACACTGCTGACAGCTTGCCTTCTCACTGCACTTTTCACTCCGTCATTGTTCTTACTCTTCCTTATGGAAGAACTTATCCAGTCTCAATTCCCACGATAATGCCCATATGTGAATATATTTCAGAAAATTTGAATAAAGGCTTTATTTGTAAATCTACTTTGTTGGCTTTATCTTAATTTTTGGAGAAGGATGGAACTCTAAGATCTTGCATAGACTACCAGGCCTGAATGCCATCACTGTAAAAAATCTGTATCTGCTGCCCCATCATCGAGGAGACCAGGGCCGTCTTTAATATTAATTGGACCCTGGGCAAAACTTTTCTTGCCCCCCCATGCAGTTTTTCTCTCCACCTGCTCTGATACATACAATAAATAGCAGCTAGACTCAAAATCAGTTTACTGAATCAGATCAGGCAGCTATTGTAATTGGTTGCCAGAGGTTACAGTGTATCATTACGGCTCACTGACTGGTTGCTAGAGGTTAAGGCACAAATTACGGCTCACTGATTGGTTGCTAGAGATTACTGTGGATATGACCTCAGGGGGGCATGATATACATTTCAATGCCATGGCCGCCCCTATTTACATATGAATGCAGATGCTATTTACATATGAATGATGCCGCTATTTACATATTAATGCAGGTAACTTACATGTAAACACAGGGTCTGCAGGTGAGTCATCTTTACATAACAATAGGGCAGAGCTGGGCAGCATTAGTAGCAGCACTTCACACTGAGATATTGGGACACAGCACAGGACTAAAACCTAAAAGGGACGAGGGAATTTAAACCAGGATAGTTGGCAAGTATGAGGCAGCTGCTTTGGGCCCCACAACATTGACAGGGCCCAGGGCAGCTGCCCCTTTTGCACTGGAGGAGACCAGATCTTCTCCAAACTCCACCTAAAGCCCCATACACACGGTCGGATTTTCAGATGGATTCTGTCCTATCAGACAATGTTGTCGGAAATTCCGACCGTGTGTAGGCACCATCGGACAGTTTCCATCGGATTGTCCGACGGACAAAGTCCTATCTCCTGCTGGATAGATTTTTTTGACAACAAAGTCCGATCACACCAAATCCGATCGTGTGTAGCGAATTCCGACGGACAAAGTGCTACGCATGCTCAGATCACATTACAAGACCAAAGCTATTGGCTACTAGCCTCTATGTAGTCCCGTCGTAGGCAACAAACGTCACCACGTTCAGAATGATCGGATTTTCCGACAACTTTGTCCGACCGCGTGTACGCAAAACCAACATCGGACAAAGTACGACGGACATGATCCGAAGGACCTGGTCCTCGGATAATCCGAGCGTGTGTATGGGGCTTAAGGCATGCCTACAATCTGCAAATAAAGTGGGGAAACAAATAAAAGACTGCATTCAACACCCCAGACGGGCTTTGCCAATATCTTGTGATGCTCTTTGGCTTATGTAAAGCCTTCCAACACCTCATTAATTAAATTTGAGGCCTGAGATATGTGTGTGTATGTATTTATGCGTGGTGTATCTTGATGATATTTTTGTCTATTCTTCCATCCTCCATGAACATCATCGACATGTGTGGATGGTCTTACAATACCTGCAGGAAAGCAAGCTCTACACCTAGGCAGAAAAGTGTATTTTTAAGCAACAGGATGTGCCATATTGTCTCCAAGAAGGACTTATGAATGGATTCTGACAAGGGGTCAGCAGTCACAAATTGGCTATGTCCTTCCAGTCTGAAAACAACTCAGCAAGTCATAGGGTTCAATAACTATTAGCATCAGTTTATCAAGAGTTACTACTCTCTGGTGGCACCCATCAATTCTCTAACCCAGTGGTCTCCAAACTGTGGCCCTGAGGCCGAATGTAACCCTTTCCTTATCCTTATCTGACCCTAACACCAACAATGGGGCATAATTCCTGCCACTGACACCAACAATGGGGCATAATTCCTGCCACTGACACCAACAATGAGGCACTTATTCCTTCCACTGACAACAAAAAAGGGGCACAATTCCTCCCACTGACATCAACTATTTTTACCCCGAATACCAATGGGGCATTGTTTACTCCTATTGGGTACAGTCCGGCCACCCCATAAAGTGTGAAGGACAGTAAACTGGCACTTTCTTTAGAAAGTTTGGAGACCCCTGCTCTGACCCATAAAGGCACTGATTCCAAAAATTGGTCTCCTGAAGTTGTGGAAGTTTTTTTTTTTTTTCTTTTTATGCATTCTTTATTTATCAAATAGATTTTTTTTTAACAAAGAATATAACTGGCATTAGAATATACAATTAGTACCTAACATAAAGAAGTCGGGTCAGTAGAGAATATATTTCATAACAATGAACCGCGCTGCTGTTGTGAAATGTACTATTTCTATATACCTCAATAAAGTGCTTATTGTGTGCAAAATCCAAGATAATCCCAAGAAAATATGTCATAAGTGCAAATGCAAATCTGTAAGACACTATATTATCAAAAGTATTGGGGCACCTGCCTTTACACGCACATGAACTTTAATGGCATCCCAGTCTTAGTCCGTAGGGTTCAATACTGAGTTGGCCCACCCTTTGCAACTATAAAAGCTTCAACTCTTCTGGGAAGGCTGTCCACAAGGTTTAGGAGTGTCTATGGGAATGTTTGACCATTCTTCCTGAAGCACATTTGTGAGGTCAGGCACTGATGTTAGATGAGAAGGCCTGGCTCGCAGTCTCCGCTCTAATTCATCCCAAAGGTGTTCTATCGGGTTGAGGTCAGGACTCGGTGAAGGCCAGTCAAGTTCCTCCACCCCAAACTCGCTCATCCATGTCTTTATGGACCTTGCTTTGTGCACTGGTACGCAGTCATTTTGGAACAGGAAGGGGCCATCCCCAAACTGTTCACACAAAGTTGGGAGCATGAAATTGTCCAAAATGTCTTGGTATGCTGATGTCTTAAGAGTGAATGAATGAATGAATAATTTGTATAGCGCTAACAATGCAAACTGAATCGCCTCAAGGTGCTGTATTGGTGCTTTGTTGTCAGACTTCTTAGAAGAGGTAGGTCTTGAGTTTTTTCCTGAAGGCCTGATGGTTTTCTTCCATGCGGATGTTGGTAGGAAGAGAATTCCATAGCCGTGGTCCTTGAACAGCGAATCTCCGCTCCCCCTTTGATTTGTAGCGGGATTTGGGAATGATGAGGAGGTTTTGGTTAGCCGATCGAAAACTGCGATTGAGTGCCCTTCACTGGAACTATGGAGCCAACCCCAACCCCTGAAAAACAACCCCACACCATAATCCCCCCTCCATCAAATGATTTGGACCAGTGCACAAAGCAAAGTCTATAAAGACATGGATGAGCGAGTTTGGGGTGAAGGAACTTGCAGTGAAGGGGTACACCGATAGAACACCTTTGGGATGAATTAGAGCGAAGACTGCGAGTCAGGTCTTCTCGTTCACATCAGTGCCTGACCTCATAAAGGCGCTTCTGAAAGAATGGCCAAACATTTCCATAGACACACTCCTATACCTGTGGACGGCCCGCAGTTGAGGGCAGTTAATTTTTTGGGGTCTCCATAGATTCCCTAGAAGGGACCACGCAAGTTGAAGTTGAGGAGGTTCGGCCTTCCCGCGCTTGGCTTTTTTATTTCAGTTTTAAAGGGTATGGCAGGACACCACAAAGGCTTTTGTGGTACGTAGGGCTTTGAGGGGATATAGGAGAGGGTCTCGCAAGCCGGACTCCAGCGCGCCCGGTGTCATTTGAAAAAAAATCGTGTCGGGTCCTTAGGTGAGGTATGTATGTCGGGTTTTGAGAGAATTCTGTTTCAGGCAATGTTCAACTTTGTGGTGGAATTTCTTCGGGGAAGTTCAGGCATAGGTTGAAACGTTGGCTCCCTCCCGTCGAAGAGGGTGGGGGGTTTAAGGATGGGGGGGATGTTGGCCTGTGAGGAAGGGCTGTGTGAGTTGTGGATCAGCAGTTCAAAATAAAAGGGGGGGGCGGGGGGTGGAATAGGGAAGGCAAGGGTGTTGGACCCATAACGCGTAATAAGAATGGCCAAACATTTCCATAGACACACTCCTATACCTGTGGACGGCCTTCCCAGAAGAGTTGAAGCTTTTATAGCTGCAAAGGGTGGGCCAACTCAATATTGAACCCTATGGACTAAGACTGGGATGCCATTAAAGTTCATGTGCGTGTAAAGGCAGGTGTCATAATACTTTTGACAATATAGTGTAGGTTGACAATAACAATATTTTTTTTAACAGGTAAAGGAAAATAACAATATTAATATAATGCACAGTTCGTGTATTTATAATCGTCCATATTACTAGTAGTGACAATGAACTAAATGTGCCTGAGCTTCTTACCTGTAGTAGACTGAGTACATAATCGCAGCCTAGGCAAAGTCACCTGTGTTCTGCCCCTCTTTTATGTAATTTTGTTTGTGTTGTATTGAACTGCATGAGGTTATTATTTTTCTGTAATATGCTGACATCTAGTGGTGTTTTGGGGCCACTACAACTTGTTTACTAAGGTGATTTTGGCATCTTCCTCTCTGTCCTTCTGTCCTGTTTAGTACTAGTTTGTTTAGTCCTGGCGAGACCCTCCCCACTTTTGTCATGGTCACTCAGTCAGTGTTAGTTATTCGCAGAGACAGGATTCAGGAAAAGTAATTTTCTTCTTACGCTTCAAAAACGTACTAAACACACACGGTTTTATTTACATTGTCCCCTCTATTTCTGTATGTGGATGATGGCACTGTAATTATTTTAATAAAAAAATAAAAAATCTAAGTACTAGATGTACTAATCGATATCCAGCTGCCGCATGACCCAGCTCTTTCCCAGCCTGTCTGCAGGGAAACATAAGCAGGAGGAGCTTCTAGTCCTCCTTCTAGCACAACCCCCCCCCCCCCCCGATCCCCCCTCCTAGCATAAACCACCTGCTCCCAAATCCCCACTTCTAGCACAAACCCTGCCCCAATCCCCTCTACTAGCCCAAACCTCCCTCCTAGCACAACCCCCCCATTCCCCCCTATAGCACAACCCCCCCGCCCCCGTTTGCAAATCCCCACTCCTAGCACAAATCCCCCTGTTTCCAAATCCCCACTCCTAGTCCAAACCCCGTGCTCCCAAATCCCCACTCCTAGCACAACCCCCCTCCTGCTCCCGAATTCCCACTCCTAGCACAAACCCCCCTGCTCCCCAATTCCCACTCCTATCACAAACCCCCCTGCTCCCAAATCCCCACCCCTAGCACAAACCCCCCTGCTCCCAAATCCCCACCCTTATCACAAACCCCCTGCTCCCAAATCCCCACCCCTATCACAAACCCCCTGCTCCCAAGTCCCCGCTCCTAGTCCAAACCCCCCTGCTCCACCCCCCCCAATCTTCTCTCCTAGCACAAACCCCCCAAATCCCCTCTCCTAGCACAACCCCCTCAAACCCCCCTTTTAGCACAATCCCCCAAAACCCCCCTCCTAGCACAACCACCACCCCCTTCTAGCACAAACCCCCCTGCTCCAACACCCCCTCCCATCCCCTCTCTGAGCACAATCCCGCACGGCTCTCGCCTCCTCCTTGCAGCTATGCAGCAAAACAGAAAGCTGTAGTGCTGCCCGACATGTCCTTAACAACTGATGATGACATCGGTTGGTAGGACACCGGCAGGCGGTACTACACCCATCTGCTTTTCCGGCAATAGTACACATAGCTGCAGGGAGGAGGAGAGAGCCGTGCGGGCTGTGCTCTCTCTCTCTCCTCACAGGCGCAGTGAATGGGAGTTAACACACGGGAGTAGCACCCAGACTAGAGTTGCCACCTCATCCCTTTAAACTTGAACACATCATTACACGGGTTCTGAGGCTAATTAAATGCAGATAAGGCACCAAGTGAGTTTAATTACCACCTTAATCAGCCACAGAACCTGTGTAATTAATATGTGTTTGGGTTTAAAGGGATGAGGTGGTGATGAGGACTCCTTGCGGCACCCCTGAGGACTCCTTGCGGCACTCCCTGGTCTGGACACACTGGATCTAAGGTGGTATGTCAATGCATAAAGTGGCATTTGAAACCGATCAACCAGTCTGTAGTTCAATGACTGTTTTTTAGTGATAAAAGGTAAAGCGGTTTTTGATATATGATACTGTTGCTGTATATATATATATATATATATATATGTATATATACTTTTGGAATTTATTCATAGGGCTGTAATTTTTCTCAATTGTTCTCTATATCTTCTCCCTCGCCCTCATTCCTCATTTAAGACACAAGCTCTGCATCTTCATTTTCCCCCAGTATCTCTTCTTTGTCACACTCTATTTGTCTCGAGAACTCCATCTGATGTCTTCCATGTGCTGGATTCTGCTGTCCTACTTTCCTTTATCCCAGCAGCTGCCGCTGCGTCTTCTCGCTCCTGCCCGGCGCGCTCTGTCAGGTAAATAGATTGTTCCAGCAGTAATTACAGCGGTGACTACATGTCGATGGCGTTTACACCTCTCTCTTCGCTGCCCCCCCTCTCCCGGGAACCTGTTGCCTGCTGCCGTTGGTAGCAGTGAGGGATGACCTAGGTGGAAGATTCTGCTGGAGATGATCCCAGAGAGTTTTATGAATGGAGTCTTGCTCACTTCCCAGTGAGGAGCTCTTCCCGGGGTTCTCACGTTGTCTTGCGTACGGCTATCCAGTGCCGGTGACTAGTGATGGATGATATGTGTTTAGCTGTCCTTTCTCATCCCTCATCCTATTCTTCATAATAAATCTAATTTTAGTCCCATTCTCGTTGTTCTCTACTCTACTCCCTCCCTTCGTCTCTATGTTCCCAAAACCCAGTCTTATTTTTCCAGCCATGGAGCAGCTTGCCTGTCCCGAAACGCTCGTCCTCCAGTCATCATTGGGCTCATTTGTTTGTTTTTTTCTGAAGATGTTCATTCTTCAGTCTCCATATGGTCCCCCTTCTGCTTCTTGCACAGTCTGCCCATGTTATTTGGTCGTCACCAATTTCTAGCTTGCTACGTCTCTGCGTCTATCTAATCAAGAGCTCCCAGACAAGCTGGTCTCAATGTGATGAGGACCTTAAAGCTGCACTCTGGGCACACAAAACTTTCATATACCGTATTTATCGGCGTATAACACGCAACGGCGTATAACACGCACCCCAAGTTTAGGAGGGCATTTTAAAAGGAAAAAAAGTTTTAGGAGGGAAGTTTAACCACTTGATTACTGTGCACTTAAACCCCCCTCGTGACCAGACCAATTTTTAGCTTTTGGCGCTGACGTATTTGAATGACAATTGCGCGGTCATACCACGCTGTACCCAAATTAAATTTTTATCATTTTGGTGGTATTTAATCACAGCTGGGGTTTTTATTTTTTGCTAAACAAACAAAAAAAGATGTAAAATTAAAAAAAAAAATCATGTTTAAAAGTTTGTTATAAAATTTTGCAAACAGGTAATTTTTCTGCTTCATTGATATGTGCTGATGAGGCGGCACAGGTGGGCACTGATAGGCTGCACTGGTGGGCACTGATAGACTGCACTGGTGGGGACAGATAAGTCAGTACTGATGGGGACAGCAAAGATGGCACTGATGGGCACGGATGGGTGGCATGGATGGGTGGCACCGATGGGCACTGATAGATGGCACTGATGGGTGGCACTGATGGGCACTGGTAGGGGACACTGATGAGCACTGGTAGGTGACACTGATGAGCACTGGTAGATGACACTGATGTGCAACACTGGCACTGTGGGCACTGACAGATGGTACTGTGGGCACTGACAGATGGCACTGTGGGCACTGACCAATGGCACTGTGGGCACTGACAGATGGCACTGTGGGCACTGGTAGGCAGCACTTTAATTAGGCAATAGTGAGCACCATGTATTGGGCACATTGCTGGGCACATTGCAGTGAGAGGGACTGATGTCCCTCTCACTGCCGCCGGTGATCGGCTTTTTTTTTTTCTCCTCGCGCTGTCAGTGCGAGGAGGAAAAACAGCCGATTACCGGCTCTGTTATTGTCACATGATCAGCTGTCATTGGCTGACAGCTGATCACGTGGTAAGGGGTCGGGATCGACCCCTTACTCGGATCTGTGGTCCAGCGAGTCTCACAGACTCGCTGATCACAGAGCGCGCCGGCGACGCGCAGGCAGCTCGTGGCCGGGACGACGTCAATGGACGTCGTCCTGGCAACTTAGATCCACGCTGTAGCCGTCATTCGGCTATAGCGCGGATCTCAGGTAGTTAAGGAAAAAAAAAATAAAAAATTACATTTAAATGCCCATCAATGCAGCCTTATCAGTGTGCATCTGCAGCCTTGTCCATCATTGCAGAATGACCAGTGTCATTTTCAGCTTGCACAGCGTCATTTGTAGCTTGCACAGCGTCATTTGTAGCTTGCACAGCGTCATTTGTAGCTTGCACAGCGTCATTTGTAGCTTGCACAGTGTCATTTGTAGCTTGCACAGTGTCATTTGCAGCTTGCCCACGTTTAAATTTCCCGCCGCCAAGACAGACCGACCGAGCGCCTCCGAAAAAGCCAGAGCGCTGACGTAAAAGCCTGAGCCGACTGCTCGGCTCAGCTCGCAGACCCGCTTCCCTGCTGTTTCTGGAGCGAGCGCTGACGAAAAAGACAGAGCCGACTGTGCTGTGTACTCGGCTCCGCTCCACTCGCATACCCGACCAGTCTGGGCGGGACTGCGAGCGCTCCAGAAACAGCAGGGAGGCGGGACTGCGAGCGGGGTCGGTCTTTTTCGTCGGCGCTCGGTCTTTTTCGTCGGCGCTCTGTATTTTTTTGCCGGCGCTCAGTATTTTTTGGGTCAGACAGTGGGGATCGGCGTATAACATGCACCCACAACTTTCCCCCGATTTTAAGGGGGAAAAAGTGCATGTTATACGCCGATAAATACGGTAATTATACACTATGTCAAAAGTATTGGGACACCTTCCTTTACACGTACAGGGGGTCCCCGAGTTACGAACTCGTTAGGGGATGCCCGCCTGTTCTTAAGTCGGAATTGTTCGTAAGTCGGCCGCGCATGCGCAGACCGACAATTACGGACAATTACGGACATTTCCGTCTATTGCCGTTCTGCGCATGCACGACAAATTACGGACATTTCTGAAGTTTGCCGGCATTTTCCGAGGCTCCGTATGGCCTCGCATGAGCAGAACGGCCGGAGGACGGAGAAAAATGGCGGAGGGTCCCCGCAGCGCCCCGTTCGTAAGTAGGGGATGTTCGTAAGTCAGGGACCCCCTGTACATGAAATTTATTGGCTTCCCAGTCTTAGTCCGTAGGGTTCAATGTTGAGTTGGCCGACCCTTTGCAGCTATAACAGCTTCAACTCGTCTGGAAAGACTGTCCACAAGGTTTAGGTGTGTGTCTATGGGAATGTTTGACCATTCTTCCAGAAGTGGCGGCACAGTGGTGTAGTGTGGTGTAGTGCGTCGCACTCTCACCTAGCAGTAAGAAAGGGTCGTTGGTTCGAATCGCAACCACGACACTACCTGCCTGGAGTTTGCATGTTCTCCCTGTGCCTGCGTGGGTTTCCTCTGGGTACTCCGGTTTCCTCCCACACTCCAAAGACATGCAGGTAGGTTAATTGGCTTCTGTCCAAAATTGGCCCTAGTATATGAATGGGGACCTTGGATTGTGGGCTCCTTGAGGGTGTAGGGACCAATGTGAGTGTGCAATGTACAGGGATAGGGACAATTGTAGACACTCACTCAGGTTGAACTGGATGTACTGGTATCTTTATTCAACCTTACTAACTATGAAACTATGCAAGTGCATTTGTGAGGTCAGGCACTGATGTTGAACGAGGAGGCCTGGCTCGCAGTCTTTGCTCTAATTCATCTCAAAGTTGTTCTATCGGGTTGAGGTCAGGACTCTCCTGACCTCAGTATCATTGAGCCACTCTGGGAGATCTCAAACATGCAGTTCATGCAAGACAGCCCAAGAATTTACAGGAACTGGAGGAATTTTGCCAAGAGGAATGAGCAGATTTACCATCTGAGAAGATAAAGAGCCTCATCCACAAATACCACAAAAGACTTCAAGCTGTCATTGATGTTAAAGGGGGCAATACACGGTATTAAGAACTGGGGTATGTAAACTTTTGATCAGGGTCATTTGGGTAGTTTCTGTTGCCATTATGATATAAAAAGAGTAAACTCAGTTGATTGATAATAAATGGCTTCAGCCAAATACTAACCATGAGGGAAAGAAAAGTTTTTGTGTTATCATTCATATTCTCTGAAAATGGCCAAGAAATCCTAAATTCTGCCAGGGTATGTAAACTTATGAGCACAACTGTATATTTGTATAACAATTTTAAACAGTTTATTGATATTAATTATTTATTCTTAGCCTATATTCCACAAGCGTTTTCCTTTGAACATGTGACCAGCAGCTCCTCCTGCTTATGTTTCCCTGCAGACAGGCTGGGAAAGATCTGGGTTTCCCTGCAGACAGGCTGGGAAAGATCTGGGTTTCCCTGCAGACAGGCTGGGAAAGATCTGGGTTTCCCTGCAGACAGGCTGGGAAAGATCTGGGTTTCCCTGCAGACAGGCTGGGAAAGATCTGGGTTTCCCTGCAGACAGGCTGGGAAAGATCTGGGTCATGTGACAGCTGGATATTGATTAGGAAAAAGGCACTTGGATATTTTTTTTAAATTAAAATAATTACAGTGCCATCATCCAGATACAGAAAGAGGAGGGACAATGTCAATTAAACAGTGTGTGTTTAGTATCAACATTTTGGGGGGGGGCAGCAAACAGACCTGGCCCCCTCACACGCACTACACACCCCCCTAGGCCGAACGGGAGGTGGGTCAAGAGACCCGTCCTAAGATTCCCAGCCAATCGGGTCTCAGGAGTAGCTTCCTGATTGGCTGGGAGGAGAAGCAAGTCACACAAGTAGGTGAACTTTTTTGTAGCCTCTTCCTCCAATCACGTGCTTCAGAAATAAAAAGCCCAACCTGGAATCCATGTGTCTGGTGCCCTGCATGGAGGGTAAGGGCCGGGCGCATGGATTGGGGCGGTGCCCCTGCGCCACTAATGGATGGGCTGCCACTGCTCAGCACCTCATCCCAAAAATTTTTTTTTAGATAAATGAAAAACTGTTTAAAGGAGAAGTCTTTCAAGGTGCCAAAAAAAAAACCTCAGGAATAAAACCACATCACTACTAAAAGTAATCATTTTCTCATACAGCATTATTAAAAATAGGGGGTAATACACCCTCCTTAATCATAAAAACATTGAACATGGATGCAATATATAAGACCAGCGCCCCAAACACCTGCCTCAACATCAATACAATATCACTAAACATGTTATGATGAATAACATAATAATGTCTGTCATTGATATATTGCCAAGATGAGGTACAGGTGTTGTTGGTCCCGACGCATTATGCAGTCTATGCTTCCCCAGGGGCTCAGAGGGATCTCACTAATGAAAAAAAACTCTAAATACATCCCACTAGCATACAGTATAGTAGAATATAAAATGGCAATGAAATATACATACATACACAAATACATAGTTACTTAAAAGAAAAAAAAAAAAAAAATGACATGGGGAATGCCATCAAGATTGGTAGAGGTGCAGTGTGAACAATCCCGAAGGGGGCGAGGGTGAACCCAGGAGGCAGCACGATCATTTAACCACTTCAGCCCCGGAAAAGATTTGGCTGCTCAATGACCAGACCATTTTTTTGCGTTACGGCACTGCGTCGCTTTAACTGACAATTGCGCGGTCGTGCGACGTTATACCCAAACAAAATTGACGTCCTTTTTTTCCCACAAATAGAGCTTTATTTTGGTGGTATTTGAGCATCTCTGGGTTTTTTTTGCGCTATAAACAAAAAAAGAGCCCAAACTTTGAAAAACAATATTTTGTACTTTTTGCTATAATAAATATCCCCAATTTTTTTAAAAAAAAGCAAATTTTTTTTTTTTTAGCTTAGGCTGATATGTATTCTTTTTCATATTTTTGGTAATAAAAATCGCAATAAGCGTATATTCATTGGTTTTAGCAAAAGTTATAGCGTCTACAAAATAGGGGATATATTTATGGCATTTTTATTATTATTTTTTACAAGTAATGGCGGCGATCTGCGATTTTTTATCGGGACTGCAACATTATGGCGGACACATCGCACACTTTGGAAACTATTTTGGGATGATTGACAAATATACAGCGATCAGTGCTATAAAAATGCACTGATTACTGTTTAAATGTCACTGGCAGGGAAGGGGTTAACACTAGGGGGCGATCAAGGGGTTAATTGTGTTCCCTAGTGTGTGTTCTAACTGTAGGGGGAGGAGACTGACTATAGGAGATGACAGATCGTGGTTCCTAGAAAGAACACACGATCTGCCTTTCCTGACAGAACAGGAATTTATGTGTTTACACACACACACGTCCCTGTTGTGCCGATCGCACGTGCCCAGCGGTCATTGAGCATCGGCACCCCCCGCAGTGCAACGGGTGCGCGCACCTGCTATCCCGCTTAAAGGAGCCGACATATAGCTACGACCGCTCACGGGATCGTGCCGACCTGCCGCAGTATCATGATGGTGGCTGGTCGGCAAGCGGTTAATTGATTTACTGTATATTATGATCAGTTCTCTGAAACGCGTGCAAGTATTTGTTCGATCGAGCTCAAAGGGAGCTTACGTCTTACAATTCTTAGTCAATTCAATCACTTTAGTTGCATCAAACGGACGATTGAATGTTCATATCGGTATGTGTGTAGCCACTTTTAAATCTACCTGAAGTTGAGCTTTGAAGCTTATCTCCAGGCACAAAAAAGTTAGATTTGAATATATTCATCAGCAGGGCTTTTTTTCTCAGAGAATAGGTGCAGGAACTCAACCATGCCCGCCACACTCACATACCCGACAAATGGCATCAAATAGTAGCTCTTCCCTCTGCATACAACCCCCTCCCTCCACTGCCCTCATCTTCTCCCCCCTCCTTAAAAGCTCCACCATCTGTCATATGTCTTACCTTTGTTGCAATATTAACCGGTTCCTGACCGGCTCCTGCACATAAAAGTCGGCAGAATTAATATACCTGTACGTTACTTTGAATTTCCCGCCGTGCCCGCGCGTGCCTGCCGCGAGCTCCGTGATCGTGCCAGCGAGTCCCGCGATCGCGTCACGGAGCTCAAGAACGGGGAGATGCTGATGTAAACAGCATCTCCCCGTTCTAACTAATGACAGCACACTGATCGTCTGCTCCCTGTGGTTTCACACACAGCCACGCCCCCAGACAGTTAGAAACACGCCCCTAGGAACACTTAACCCCTCCCCGCCACCCGGTTGGTTAAGCACTTCACTGCCAGTGAAATTTTTACAGTAATCAATGCAATTTTATAGCATCGATCGCTGTATTAATGCCAATGGTCCCAAAAATGTGTCAAAATTGTCCGATGTGTCCGCCAAAATGTCACAGTCGCGATAAAAAAAAAAAGAAAAAAAAACGCTAATCGCCGCCATTACTAGTAAAAAAAAAAAATTATTAATAAAAATGCCATAAAACTATCCCCTATTTTGTAAACGCTATAACTAAACCAATCAATAAACACTTATTGCGATTTGTTTACCAAAAATATGTAAAAGAGTACATATCGGCCTAAACTGAGGAAAAAACATGTTTTTTTTATATATTTTTGGGGGATATTTATTATAGCAAAAAGTCAAAACGTCACACAACCACACGCAATTGTCAGTTAAAGCGACGCAGGCTGAAGTGGTTAAAGAGGAAGTAAAGCCTCTTAAAAAAAAAAAGACACCCTGCAAGGCAAAGGCATAATGAGCTAGTATGCATAGCATACTAGCTCATTATGAATGACTTACCTGAAAACGAAGCCCCCGAAGCAGTCCTCATCCACGATCTTCTGCACCGCCATCCAGCGCCTAAGTGACTTCCGGGTCTCGCCGCTCCAGCGCTGTCATTCGCTGGAGCGGCGATGATGTCACTCCCGCGCATGCGCAGGAAAGCAGCATATCGCCGTGAACCCGGCATGCGCAGTGCGCCTGCACGCCGCTGTCTACGGCGCATGCACCGTAGACAGCGATGCCTTTTCTTTTCTAAATATCTCCTAAACCATGTAGGTTTAGGAGATATTTATTGGACCTACAGGTAAGCCTTAATCTAGGCTTACATGTAGGCCAAAGTGGTTTGTAAGGGTTTACAACCACTTTAAGTTGAAGCACCTATCCGGCTGTAGTACCTCCCAGCATACTATACTATACTACAGTCACTTGCAAGGGAGATTATGCAGTAGGAGCATCAACAACTGGTCACCAGGGAAAAAATGGAGACCACAGAGGGTGCAGCCTACCACGCACCCCATCCTGCCCATGACTGCACTAAACCCTGGGCACCTGTTCTGTATCTCCCTTGTCCCTGTCCGGCGCTGAGTGGGATCTACGCAGGATATCTGACCTGTGGGATCTACCAGGAGATAAGCCATCACTTGTAAATGCAGAAGCTGGACTTCAGTGTTACCAAGTGATAGTGGTGAGCAGGGAGCAGAAGACCTGAGCCAGAGGTGGTGGAACTGAGTTCCCCCTAGTCCCTGCTGAAAAAAAGCCCTGTTCATCAGTAGCCACGGGGAATATACAGTTGATGCCCTTTTGTGCACCAGACCCCTTTGTAAACCCAGATATTACCTTATAAAATGTAGCAATGACATCATCACTGTGCTGTACATAGGAAGAGCAGAGCTGTGGGAGGGGCCTAGCAGCTCCAACTACTACAGGCTGCCTGCAGAAAACGACAGGAGGGGGCGGAGACAAGACCAGTCACCCTGCACAAGGAGAGAGAGCAGCAGTGACCGGTCTTTATTTTAGGCAAAGTCTCACACTGGATTACTGCACAGTTCTGGAAGAAATACACACAATACACCAAGATTCAAGAAGAATACACATGTATTTAAACAATATTTGCTTATTTTGGAGTTCAGCTTTAAAGTGGAAGTAAACCCACTCTCATCCTTTCTAAACTACTGCAATATTGGTTATCTAGAAGGATATACATGCCTCCTGCATGTATACTTACTTATCTGTCAAAGGTCTCCCCTCTGTCTGCTATGAGACCCGAAAAACTGCAGATTTTGTGGGTGGGTCTGTTTTCCATGGCTCAGTGGGTGGAGCTCGTGATGTCAGTAGACTCCCCGCCCACCTCTACACTCCCCTTATCAACATGCATTTTCTCCTGTGTGTTTCTTACACTGAACTTCTGCTATGATCACTAACATCCAGTCAAAACCCAGAAAAGTCCTAACATGACTCCAGCATGCCAAATCATGCTGAGGTGTGGAACAGCCGATCCTTGCAGAGCAGCAGAAGAAAGGAGTGGGAGGGAATTAAAAAAATAATGCATGTCTCTTAGGCTAGTGCACGAGATATGTAAATCACCTGTCACTCACAGCAAGGGGGAGGATTTGGCAAAGTTTTTCTCTGTTTGTCAAGATTTATCTCACTGAACAATAAAAGAGGATTGCTCAGAGCTGGATTAACTCTTTGTGGCAAGACTGGGCTCAAATGATAGGAAATCTTATACTCTACATCAGGGCCGTTTTTAAGGCAGGGCAAAAGGGGCAGCTGCCCTGGGCCCTGTCATTGTTGTGGGGCCCAAAGCAGCTGCCTCATACTTGCCAACTATCCTGGTTTAAAATTCCCTCATCCCTTGAGGTTTTAGTCCCGTGCTGTGTCCCAATATCTCAGTGTGAAGTGCTGCTACTAATGCTGCCCAGCTCTGCCCTATTGTTGTGTACTGCCGCGTACACACGAGCGGACTTTCCCGCGGGAATGTCCGCCGGACTGAAGTCCGCCGGACAATCCCCCCGTGTGTGGGCGCCGGCTGACTTTTTGGCGCCAAAAGTCCGGCGGACTAGGTTTTAAGTTTTGTTTTAAAATTCCGCCGTTAGTATGCTAGTCCGCCGGACTTTTGGAAATGAACTGATTTGCCGTTCATTTAGCACGTGACTTCAGGTAGACGGGGCTAGCGAAGGCAGTGAATGCCGCCGCGTTAGCCCCGTCACCTGGCATGGATTTCAAGGGAATCCCCACGCTGAAAAAACGGCGTGGGGGTTCCCCCCAAATCCATCTCAGACCCTTATCCGAACACGCAGCCTGGCCGGCCAGGAAAGGGGTGGGGACGAGCGAGCGTCCCCCCTCCTGAGCCGTACCAGGCCGCATGCCCTCAACATCGGGGGTGCCCTGGGGAAAGGGGGGCCGTGCGCCCCCCCACCCCAAAGCACCTTGTCCCCATGTTGATGAGGACAAGGGTCTCTTCCCGACAACCCTGGCCGTTGGTTGTCGGGGTCTGCGGGCGGGGGCTTATCGGAATCCGGGAGCACCCTTTAATAAGGGGGCCCCCAGATCCCGGCCCCCCACCCTATGTGAATGAGTATGGGGTACGATGTACCCCTACCCATTCACCTAAGGTGTAAAGTGTAAATAAAAAAAACACACAATTTTTTAAAAATATTTTATTGCACTGCTCCGGGGGTCTTCTTCCGTCTTGGGGGGTCTTCTCGCCGGACTAATCCGCTATTTTACCTAGTTCTTTTACAGAGCAAAGGAGCCCAGCTACCTTCTTCTTCGTCGTCGCCGCCGTCTGGGGGTCTTGATCCGCCTTCAGGGGTCTTCCGGGGTCTCTTCTGTTCTTGCCGCTGTCGTCGCTTTCTGCACCGCCGCCACCGCCTTCTTCTTCTTCCTCTTCTTCTTCCGATGTTGACTCGTCGCTCGCTCTGGCAGAGCCGCGCTGGGTTGTGACTTATATAGGGACAAGGGGGCAGGGTCACATGCTCATGTCACATGGTGACCCCGCACCCCTATGATGTCACAGTCCCAGCATCCTCCGGGACTGTGACATCATAGGGGGGCGGGGTCACCATGTGACATGAGCATGTGACCCTGTCCCCTTGTCCCTATATAAGTCCCAGCACAGCGCGGCTCTGCCATTCCGGCCAGAGAGAGCGACGAGTCAACAGAAGAAGAAGAAGAAGAAGAAGAAGAAGAACAAGAACAAGAAGAAGAAGGCAGCGGCGCAGAAAGCGACGACAGCGGCAAGGAAACCCTGGAAGACCCCCGAAGGCGGATCGAGACCCCCAGACGACGGTGGCGACGACGAAGAAGGTAGCTGGGCTCCTCTGCTTGGTAAAAGAGCTAGGTAAAATATCGGAGGAGTCCGGCGAGAAGACCCCCCAAGACGGAAGAAGACCCCCGGAGCAGTGCAATAAGATATTTTTAAAAAATTGTGTGTTTTTTTTATTTACACATTACACCTTAGGTGAATGGGTAGGGGTACATCGTACCCCATACTCATTCACATAGGGTGGGGGGCCGGGATCTGGGGACCCCCTTATTAAAGGGGGCTCCCGGATTCCGATAAGCCCCCCGCCCGCAGACCCCGACAACCAACGGCCAGGGTTGTCGGGAAGAGGCCCTTGTCCTCATCAACATGGGGACAAGGTGCTTTGGGGTGGGGGGGGCGCACGGCCCCCCTTTCCCCAGGGCACTCCCCATGTTGAGGGCATGCGGCCTGGTACGGCTCGGGGGGGGGGGGGGCGATCGCTCGTCCCCACCCCTTTCCTGGCCGGCCGGGCTGCGTGCTCGGATAAGGGTCTGAGATGGATTTGGGGGGGACCCCCACGCCGTTTTTCGGCGTGGGGATTTCCTTTAAATCCATACCAGGTGACGGGCTAGCACGGCGGCATTCACTGCCTTCGCTAGCCCCGTCTACCTGCAGTTACGTTCTAAATGAACGGACTGCTCCGTGTGTGGGCAAGTCCGTTCATTTTCAAAAGTCCTGCAGACTTTTTCCCGCGGATTGTCCGCCGGAGAAGTCCGGGCGTGTGTGGGCAAGTCACACGCTCGGAAAGTCCGGCGAAGCCCCGCTGGAAAGTCCGTCCGCCAGACTGGGTCCGGCGGACAAAGTCCGATCGTGTGTACGCGGCATACAGATGACTCACCTGCAGACCCTGTGTTTACATGTACATTACCAGCATTCATATGTAAATAGCAGTGGCATTCATACATACCTCCCAACATTTTGAGATGGAATGAGGGACACCTACTAGCAAACGTATGTAGGTATAGGACACGCCCCCCTGCCACACCCCCTTAAAGGAGAATTAACCAAAATAAAAGGTTAAATTAAATCCACAAGTGCTTTTTTTTTTTACCACTACTATTCCTTTATATTGGCTTTTAAAATGTACAAATGCACCAATTTAGAATTTGAATGAAAGGTTTAGCGCTGGGAAACACTTTTCGAAAGATAAAAAGTGCATTTTATATACAACTATATTGATCAGACCAAAATGAGGGACAAATGAGGGGGAATGAGGGACATTGCTCCAAATCAGGGACAATCCCTCAAAATCAGGGACAGTTGGGAGCTATGTTCATATGTAAATAGCGGTGGCCGGCGGCTAGACATGTGCAATTAGTTTATTTTTTTTTATTTTTTTTTTGTTATTTTTCGTTTTTTTTTGTTATTTTCGTTTTTTTTTTGTTATTTTTGTTTTTTCGTTATCGTACGAATGAACGAACGAACGATTCAGTAAAGATTTTAACGAATCGAACGAATCCGAAAACAACGAAAATCCGAAAAAAACTAAATTAGAAACAACGAATCTACGAAAGAAGAAAATCCAAAAAACGAAAAACAGGAACAACGAAAATCAAAATTAACGAAAAAATTCGTACATTCGTAACTTTTTTTTTTGTTGAATTGGTAATTTTCCGTGTCCCTTACAATGGCGCTGCTTAACGTGCTTCGAATGGGTTGAACGAAAAAATTCGTACATTCATAACTTTTTTTTTCGATTCGTAATTTTCCGTGTCTCTTAAAATGTAATAACATTACATAAAATTTATGAATTATGCTCCGATTACGAATCTACGAATGTTACGAATGTATGAATAAATACGAATGCGCCCGAATTTCGAATAAACAAATAAACGAAAATTAAACTAACGGAAAAACGAATCAACGAAAAAATAACTCTAACGAAAATACGAATCGTTACAAATACGAACACCGACGACATACGAATTTACGAATCGTTACGAATCAACGGAAACGAAAACAACGAAATGAAAATAAACTAATTTTTTTGTTGTGCACATGTCTACCGGCGGCATTGATATGTGTATCATGACCCCCTGAGGTCATATCCACAGTAATCTCTAGCAACCAAGCAACAAGCAGAAGTCATGTGCTGTAACTTCTAGAAACTAATCAGTGAGCCGTAATGTGTGCTGTAACCTCTAGCAACCAGTCAGTGAGCGGTAATGATACACTGTAACCTCTGGCAACCAATCACAATCGCTGTCTGATCTGATTCAGTAAACTGATTTTGAGTCTAGCTTCTATTTATTGTATGTCTCAGAGCAGGTGGAGAGCGAAACTGCATGGGGGGGGGGGGGGCAAGAAAAGTGTTGCCCAGGATCCAATCAAAATTAAAGACGGCCCTGCTCTACATTATGAATTAAAAAAAAAATTAAATAATTTTTTCGGGGTTTACATCCGCAAAAATTTTCTTTTTATTTTTTATCCTTCCTCCTGCCAATATTCCATGGCGTCCCTCTCGCGGGCGTCCTGTCACTTCCCTCTCCCTCTCTCCATCCTCTGGCTGTGTCAGGTGCATTTATCTCGCTGCCTCTCTGGTTGAGGATTAACACAACTGACCCACTTCTGAGACAGAGCTTGTTTGTTGTATGAATAGTTGTGTTAGCAGCAGGGAACAGGACGCTCTGATGCCACGATTAATAAATGAGACTCCCATGAACAGCTGCGTCAGCCCCTGCTCCGTCCAACCTGGGCCGCTGCGGAGAGGAGAAGCGAGCCGGAATTTGATGGGAGACAAGAGCAATGAAACAAAGTGGAAATCATCATGGTTGATAATATAATTTCCTGCGTATCCCAGACCCCCCCCCCCCTACCCACGGCAGTACGGCGCTGTCGTCTTCTAATTATGTGATTCGCTCCAGGGGCTGCCATGTTTTCTTGATCTCAGGCTCTCCATGGTAAAAGGGTTACATCATTGCATGTGCGCACTCCTTTAGTGGAGATATCGAAAGTTTCCTTTCATCAAAAGATCCGTCTGATGGTTCTGGCTGTGAGTAATGATGTTATCAAGTCCCATTAAGCGCTAGATTTTTAATTTCACAAACCAATTTAGATTAGCGATTTACAATGGGCAGCCTGGAGATGAGGTGTGAAAGGGATTCATTCTTGTAGAGTGGTGCCCAAGCACATCAGTAGGACAGAAATGAAGGCTAGTTTCATGGTTTCATAGTTAGTAAGGTTGAATAAAGACACCAGTCCATCCAGTTCAACCTGAGTGAGTGTCTACAATTGTCCCTATCCCTGTACATTGCACACTCACATCAGCCCCTACCCTCAAGGAGCCCACAATCCAAGGTCCCCATTCATATACTAGGGCCAATTTTTTGGACAGAAGCCAATTAACCTCCCTGCATGTCTTTGGATTGCGGAAGGAAACCAGTGTACCCGGAGGAAACCCACACAGGCACAGGGAGAACATGCAAACTCCAGTCAGGTAGTGTCGTGGTTGGGATTCGAACCAGCGACCCTTCTTACTGATAGGTGAGAGTGCTAACCACTACACCACTGTGCCGCTGTAAAGGCCAGGTGCACACATTTGCATTTCTTAAAATGGTATTAACTACCTTAGACCCGCGCTATAGCCAAATGACGGCTACAGCGCGGATCTATTGTGCCGGGACTACGTCTATTGACGTCGTCCCGGACACGAGCTGCCTGCGCGCCCCCTGAAGGGCGCGCACGGCGCGCTCTGTGATCAGCGAGTCTGTGAGACTCGCTGGATCACAAATCCGAGTAAGGGGTCGATCCCGACCCCTTACCACGTGATCAGCTGTCAGCCAATGATAGCTGATCATGTGATAACAGAGCCGGTAATCGGCTTTTTTTCCTCCTCGCGCTGACAGTGCGAGGAGAAAAAAAAAGCCGATCACCGGCGGCAGTGAGAGGGACATCAGTTCCTCTCACTGCAATGTGCCCAGTCAATTGTGCCCACCTTTGCCCCATTAAAGTGCCTCATCTCTCAGTGCCCACAGTGCCATCTCACAGTGCCCACAGTGCCATCTCACAGTGCCCACAGTGCCGCACATCAGTGTCACCTGCCAGTGCTCATCTGTGTCACCTACCAGTGCTCATCTGTGTCACCTACCAGTGCCCATCAGTGCCACCTATCAGTGCCCATCAGTGCCACCCATCAGTGCCCATCAGTGTCATCCATCAGTGCCCATCGGTGCCACCCATCCGTGCCACCCATCCGTGCCCATCAGTGCCATCTTTGCTGTCCCCATCAGTACCGACTTATCTGTCCCCACCAGTGCAGCCTATCAGTGCCCACCAGTGCAGCCTATCAGTGCCCACCAGTGCAGCCTATCAGTGCCCACCAGTGCAGCCTATCAGTGCCCACCAGTGCAGCCTATCAGTGCCCACCTGTGCCGCCTCATCAGCGCATATCAATGAAGCAGAAAAATTACCTGTTTGCAAAATATTATAACAAACTATTAAACATGATTTTTATTTTTTTTTAATTTTCCATCTTTTTTTGTTTGTTTAGCAAAAAATAAAAACCCCAGCTGTGATTAAATACCACCAAAAGAAAGCTCTATTTGTGGGGAAAAAAATTGTAAAAATTTCATTTGGGTACAGTGTTGTATGACCGCGCAATTGTCACTCAAAGTGCGTCAGCGCCAAAAGCTGAAAATTTGTCTGGTCACGAGGGGGGTTTAAGTGCAAAGTAATCAGGTGGTTAAACTCCGCTTTTGAACTTGTACATACAGGTAAGCTTAGAACAAGGTAAGCCTACAGTGCCTTGAAAAAAAATATTCATAACCCTTGAAATGTTCCACATTTTGTCGTCATGTTACAACCAAAAATGTGAATGTATTTTATTGGGATTTTATGTGATAGCCCAACACAATAGTGGCACATAATTGTCAAGTGGAAGGAAAATGATGAATGGTTTTCAAATTTTTTTTTTTTACAAATAAATACAGTGGAACCTTGGATTACGAGCATAATCCGTTCCAGGAGAATGCTTGTAATCCAAAGAACTTGCATATCAAAGCGAGTTTCCCCATAGAAGTCAATGGAAACGAAGATAATTTGTTCCGCATTGACTTCTATTACATGCAATACCGCATGTGGCCAGAGGTGGGGGGGCGCCGGAGAGCCTCGGAAATACTCAGGGACAGCTTGGCTGAACTCGGACAGGCTCGGAAACACTCGGAAACTGATTATTTCCAAGTGTTTCCGAGTCATTCTGAGTATTTCCAAATGGCTCTGAACTGTTCCGAGTGTCACCATCGCCCCCGCACGTCTGGCCAAATGTGGTACTGCGCTGTCCATTAGCTTGAATTCTGCTCGTTTTGCGAAACACTCGCAGTCAGAATTTTTTTTTAAAAAGTTGCTCGTCTTTCAAAAAGCTTGTTAACCGCGTTACTCGTAAACCAAGGTTCCACTGTATATACCATATTTTGTAGACTATATAACTTTCATGCAAACCAATCAACTTATTGTGATTTTTTTTAACCAAAGACAAAGACAGAATAGCGGAAGCAGATAATTTGTTCCGCATTGACTTTTATTACATGCAATACCGCATGAGGTGGGGGGGCGCCGGAGAGCCTTGGAAATACTCGGGGACAGCCCGGCTGAACTCGAAAAGCCTCGGGAATGTAGTATTTCTGAGTATTTCCGAACGGCTCCGAACTGTCTGGCCAAATGCGGTACTGCACACCTCATTATCTTGAATTCTGCTCGTTTTGCGAGACAACACTGGCAAACCGAGTCAGAATTAAAAAAAAAAAAAAAAAAAAAAAGTTGCTCGTCTTTCCAAACGCTCGTTAACCGCGTTACTCGTAAACCAAGGTTCCACTGTATGTGAAAAGTGTGGGGTGCATTTGTATTCAGTCCCCCTGAGTCAATACTTTGTAGAACCTCCTTTCACTGCAATTACAGCTGCAAGTCTTTTTGGGGATGTCTCTACCAGCTTTGCACATCTAGAGAGTGACATTTTTGCCCATTCTTCTTTGCAAAATATCTCAAGCTCTGTCAGATTGGATGGAGAGTGTCTGTGAACAGCAATTTATAACACTTGCCACAGATTCTCAATTGGATTTAGGTCTGGACTTTGACTGGGCCATTCTAAGACATGAATATGCTTTGATCTAAACCATTCCATTGTAGCTCTGGCTGTATGTTTAGGGTGATTGTCCTGCTGGAAGGTGAACCTCTGCCCCAGTCTCATATCTTTTTCAGGTTTTCTTCTAAGATTGCTCTGTATTTGGCTCCATTCTACTTCCCATCAACTTTGACCAGCTTCCCTGTCCCTGCTGAAGAAAAGCATCCCCACAACATGATGCTGCCACCACCATGTTTCACGGTCGGGATGGTGTGTTCAGGGTAAGTGCAGTGTTAGTTTTCTGCCACACATAGCGCTTTGCTTTTAGGCCAAAAAGTTAAATTTTGGTCTCATCTGACCAGACACCTTCTTCCACATGTTTGCTGTGTCCCCCACATGGCTTCTTACAAACTGCAAACAGAACTTCTTATGACTTTCTTTCAACAATGGCTTTCTTCTTGCCACTCTTCCATAAAGACCAGATTTGTGGAGTGCACAACTAATGCACACGATCAGACTTTCCTGCGGACGTGGTTCGGCGGACATTCCGATCATGTGTGGGCTCCAGCGGACTTTTTCTTCCCAAAAGTCCGCCGGACCTAGATTTAAAACATGTTTTAAATCTTCCCGCCGAAAGTCCGCCGAACCCAGTTCCTGTCGGGAAGTCTGCTCGTCTGTATGCAGGTCCGACGGACTTTCCAAATGAATGGATTTGCCCACACACACGGAGTAAAGTCCGTTCATTTTGAACGTGACTCGAGGTACGACAGGACTAGAGAAGGAAGTCAATCTTGCCGCTTTCATCGGCGAGATTGACACCTTGCGAGCCCCGTCGCCTGGTATGGATTTTGAGGGTAGCCCCCTATGCCCCCAAAGTCCATACCAGCCTCTTATCCGAGCACGCAGCCCGGCGGTCAAGAACACTAGACAGGTTTTTAAAGTAGTTTATTAAGCAGCTCCGGTGGTTTTCTTCTGACTTCGGGGGTCTCTGCGCTTTATGGCCTCTTCTCCCGCTCTCTGGTTGTTCTGCCGGGCTCCTCCGCTATCTTCTTCCAGCTCTTTTACTAGCGTTGGCCCAGTCTTCTGGTTTGTCGTCACCGTCTTCTTCTTCTTCTTCCTTCTTCCGATGTTGACACGACGCTCTCTCTCTCTCTCTCTCTCTGGACACGCTGCGTATCGACTTATATAGGCATAAGGGGCAGGTTCACCGGGTTAGGTCACCCGGTGACCCCACCCCTTATGGCGTCACAGTCCCAGCATGCCCTTTAACTTATCTTTGTGTAATTTAAAAAAAATTTGATGATCTGAATCATTTAAGTATGAGAAATATGCAAAAAATAAAATCAGGAAGGGGGCATATACTTTTTCACATATACAGTCAGGTCCAAGAAATATAGGGACATCGACACAATTCTAATATTTTTGGCTCTATACACCACCACAATGGATTTGAAATGAAACAAATAGGATGTGCTTTAACTGCAGACTTTCAGCTTTAATTTGAGGGTATTTACATCCAAATCAGGTGAACGGTGTAGGAATTACAACAGTTTGCATATGTGCCTCCCGCTTTTTAAGTGACCAAAAGTAATGGGACAATTGGCTGCTCAGCTGTTCCATGGCCAGGTGTGTGTTTTTTCCCTCATTATCCCATTTACAAGGAGCAGATAAAAGGTACAGTGTTCATTTCAAGTGTGCTATTTGCATTTGGAATCTGTTGCTGTCAACTCTCAATATGAGATCCAAAGAGCTGTCCCTATCAGTGAAGCAAGCCATCATTAGGCTGAAAAAACAAAACAAACCCATCAGAGAGATAGCAAAAACATTAGGTGTGGCCAAATCAACTGTTTGGAAGAGCCTTAAAAAGAAAGAACGCAGCGGTGAGCTCAGCAACACCAAAAGACCCGGAAGACCACGGAAAACAACTGTGGTGGATGACAGAAGAATTCTTTCCCTGGTGAAGAAAACACCCTTCACAACAGTTGGCGAGATCAAGAACACTCTCCAGGAGGTCGGTGTATGTGTGTCAAAGTCAACAATCAAGAGAAGACTTCACCAGAGTGAATACAGAGGGTAGATGTAAACCATTGGTGAGCCTCAAAAACAGGAAGGCCAGATTAGAGTTTGCCGAACAACATCTAAAAAAGCCTTCACAGTTCTGAAACAACACCCTATGGACAGATAAGACCAAGATCGACTTGTACCAGAGTGATGGGAAGAGAAGAGTATGGAGAAGGAAAAGAACTGCCCATGATCCAAAGCATACCACCTCATCAGTGAAGCATGGTGGTGGTAGTGTCATGGCGTGGGCATGTATGGCTGCCAATGGAACTGGTTCTCTTGTATTTATTGATGATGTGACTGCTGACAAAAGCAGCAGGATGAATTCTGAAGTGTTTCGGGCCATATTATCGCCTCATATTCAGCAAAATGCTTCACAACTCATTGGACGGCGCTTCACAGTGCAGCTGGACAATGACCCGAAGCATACTGCGAAAGCAACCAAAGAGTTTTTTAAGGGAACGAAGCGGAATGTTATGCAATGGCCAAGTCAATCACCTGACCCGAATCCGATTGAGCATGCATTTCACTTGCTGAAGACAAAACTGAAGGGAAAATGCCCCAAGAACAAGCAGGAACTGAAGACAGTTGCAGTAGAGGCCTGGCAGAGCATTACCAGGGATGAAACCCAGCGTCTGGTGATGTCTATGTGTTCCAGACTTCAGGCTGTAATTGACTGCAAAGGATTTGCAACCAAGTATTAAAAAGTGAAAGTTTGATGGATGATTGTATATGTGCCTCGCACTTTTTTAAGGGACCAAAAGTAATGGGACAGATTAACAAACTGTTGTAATTTCTACACCGTTCACCTGATTTGGATGTAAATGCCCTCAGATTAAAGCTGAAAGTCTGCAGTTAAAGCACATCTTGTTTGCTCATTTCAAATGCATTTTGGTGGTGTATAGAGCCAAAAAGATTAGAATTGTGTCGATGTCCCAATATTTATGGACCTGACTATATATATATATATATATATATATATATATATATATATATATATATATATATATATATATAAAAAATACTGTGTATAGTATCTATTTACATTTTTTACACTGTTCTTATGATTTCAAGACATGTAATCTTTTGCACCCTCCGAGAATCCAAAATTCCCATCAACTTCTGTAAAGTCACAAAAATTCCTCCGTGCCGCCCTCCCTCTTCCTCTTAATTACAGATCCAGTTTTCACTAAACCCGTAGGTACACTTACATCTGTTTTATCACCTCATTCATAAGAAAACCTGATTAGACCCAGCTAGGACAGATTGCAAATGGCACCGCCGTTTCAGCTCAACTGTCTCTGCTTTCCGTATTCTCTCCCACCCCATCGCTGTTACCAACGCACGTTCACTTTGATTGTCTGTGTTAATTGCTTGAAGGATAATTATGAAAAATGTCATAATGTTTTTCACACACAGAAACAGAAGCATGCAGCACACCTTATCTGCCTGGATGCCAATACCTCAATGGGGAGGCTTGCAATGAATTTTCCAGACGACATTTGAGTGTACTAATTAATCAGAAAGTTGGACCCGGGTCCAGAATAAAAAAGACAAGCAAGACAGAAGACTGGGCATTCATCCTCCTTCTCGAGTCTCGATGCAGCAGGTCATAAAATGTGACCTTTGTATTATACAATGCACCAGACCAAGAGCAATGATATGTGGCTTTACAGGATTGAAGGCTAAGCACGCAATGAATATCCCGGAGTGCTTCAGGGCTAAAATTATCCACTCGTTTTAAAGCAAAAAAAAAATGTAATGAAAAAAACAGACCACAAATAAGCAGCCATTAAAAGAGTTCAGTATAACTGTAGGGATGTAGTATTTTTCCAAATTTTGGTTTTGTATTTTTGTGATTTGTACCAAGCTTTTGTCTGCTGAATGTTGCATCTGATAATTTCCTCGAATCGTGGAGATTATCATCCAGCCCATTGCAAGCCCCTTAGAAGAGAGCAGTCTGGTGGGATTTTGGGCTCCCAGCTCTGCCAGAAGGCACAGTTACATGACCTGTGCCTCCAGGAAGCATCAGAGGCCAGGGCAGGGGGTTTACAAAAAAGTGGACTTTCCATTTGGCATGGAAGGTGCACTTGAAGGATGTTTAATGCTTGAAAAATCAGCAGGCTTGGAAGGCTTAGTAATGCATGCTGGGAGAGTTAAGAAATATGTGAGGCATTTCCTGGCACATGGTCTTCTCTCTTGGGCCTCTACTCTGTGAGGAGGATGTTGCTGTAACACCTGTCTTATCCCTAGGCCTTTGAACCTATAGTTCTAGAGTGCTGCTATGGTCCCCATTCCTGGGAGGAACTCTTGAAGATACTGGCTGCCATGAAGTTCTACTTGGACCATGGGCATCCACAGGTAGGGGCAAGGGGGGTCAAGTGCCCCCCCTGGAATCAGGGATCAGATCTTAAATTCAGCACAGTTGTGACGGTATCGAGGTGCGGGCAGCCCGCACCTGGGTGCCACCCACCAGTGGGGTGACACCATCAAGGTGCTGTCAAGCCCCCCTATCAGTGTAGTGTGACTTTGGCTCTTTTCCTTGCTCAGTCCAGCAGAGAACCCGGTGGCGCTGTAACAGGAGAAAGGCGAGCTGCGGGCTGTCAAAGGTTTCCCCCGATCGCCCCACCTTTCTCCTGTCAGGGAGAAGAGATGGCGGCTCTCACCAGTTTCCCTGCACAGCTTCCTGCCCGCTCCGCTCCTTCCCTATTGGCCAATCAAAGGAAACTAGGAGAGGAGAGCACATGTAATCTCAAAGATTGGCGCCCCATTTTCCACAGGGAGGAGGCTACAGCTTGATCAAGAGAGATTGAGAGACAGCAGCCTGGAAAAAAGCTGAGGGAGAAGGTGCTACAGGACAAAGAACGAGGAGTGTGCTCGGCAGAAGCCAGAGAGAGAGCCACGCTGCCCAGTGCCACCAGAGAGAGAGAGCCACGCTGTCCAGCACCACCAGAGAGAGCCACGCTGCCCAGCACCACCAGGGAGAGAAAGACTAAGCCACTACCAGGGTACAGACATGCTACACTACTGACCAGAGTCGCCCCCGGGGAACCCAGAATGAGCGATCGTCCAGCCGGAGGGATCACTACTGTAGTTTTGCTGGGTCTGGTAACAGGGCCTGTTGGCCATTATCCATTACTTATCCTAGGGACTGTACTATGTCTCTGACCATGATAATGAGATTGTCAAAAAGGGTGGGTGCATGGGTGACCCTAAAATAATGCCCCCCCCCCCCCCTGAAAAAAGTTCTGCGGACGCCCATGACTTGGACCTATGGGAAGTAAACTGCTACTGTTACCCACAATGAGGGTGGTGAGTGACTGACTTAGTAGGAAAGCAACACAGGAAATAAGTTAAATTCCCATAATAATAATCTTGTGGGAAGAAATAAATGTTGAGAATTTAAATATTGTAATGGTTGGCCTGCCAACAGGGTCTCTTTAAGGTAGCTTTTCTCAACCAGGGTTCCGTGGAACTCTAAGGTACCTTTAAAGCTTGCTAGGGGTTCCTTGAGCAATTTTCAGAAAAGGAGCCACTGAACACAATATTTTTAGCTAGAAAATCTGTAAGGGAGAATTTTTCACATTGACTATTAATGCAAGAAGCACTGACTACTAGTATAGTGGGGCCCTTCTCTCTCTGACCATCAGTGTAAGCAAGTCCTTCTCCTAATAGTCACAAATGTAAGGTGAATTTCTGCAACTGACCACCAATCAGAAGGGTCCCTTCTTCACTGGCCACCAATGTAAGGAATCCTTTTGCTGGCCACCAGTATACAATGGACCTTCCTCACCAATCTCAACGTAAGGGATCCTTTCACTGACCTTCAATGTTCAATCAAGAGCACTTTTTCACTGATTATTCATGTAAGGGGGCATTTCTCTACTGACAACCAGTTGAACAATAAAATTTTAACTGTTTGTGATTTATTTAAATGATTTACTACGGAAATATAATTTTATAATATGGAGTGGATGTCAAAGATGCTTGTGATCGGGTGCAGGATCTTTTTATGGGTGACTCGATTGATATGCTGCTTGGAGTCCTGTATGCCAATCTTGTTGATTTCCCAGGGATTATTTAAGGCCCTAATAGGAGGGACAGTGATTGGCTGTGAAGAAGACCTTATGTGGCAAAGAGGGTCCCTTTTCTCTTGAAAACATTTGTGCCAGTAAGTAAGCGCTGGCTGACAGGTGCTTTTCCCTTTGGAGGAAAGTGATGGGCTCCTCCCTCGGAGAACTGATTCAGAAGGGAAACTTATTTTTTTAAGTCAGAGACTATGGCCCTGGTTCCCAACGCATGGCCTGCTGGATCTCTATGTTCAGCCAAGGGGCTGTTGGGCACCATATAGAAAGCAGAGAGTCAGCCGGGTGCTGGAATGCTCTCTTTGTTCCAGCACCCAATACTGAAAGAGAGATTGTACTGCAAGTGGACTTGTCTCTACCTAAAGTCCCAGCCTGCGGAGTGAGAGAAAGCAGTGCAGGAGCCTTTGATCAGGTAAGAGGGATGGAGGTTAAGGTGATAGTAAACTGCAAAAAACAAAACAAAAACTGGGCCCCCTGTACCCCCGCTTGGCAGTCAAACATAAAGTCGGGAAGATATTGTATATAGCAATCATAACACTTCAGAGGTAGACAGCAGGACAACCAATTGGTGTACTTTGCTTTTCTTATCATACAGGATTGCTAAAAGTAGAACTAATGCCGCGTACACACGAAGGGACTATCCCGCGGGATTATCCGCTGGACCGAAGTCCAGCGGATAATCCCCTCGTGTGTGGGCGCCGGCGGACTTTTTGGCGCCAAAGTCCGGCGGACTTTTTGGCGCCAAAGTTTTAAGTTTGGTTTTAAAATTATCCGCTGGACTTGGCAGTCCGGCGGACAATCCCGCCGTTAGTAGGCAAGTCCGCGGTACTTTTGAAATGAACGGACTTGCCGCTCATCAGCAAGTCCGTTCATTTAGCACGTGACTTCAGGTTACGTAGCTAGCGTAGGCAGTACATGCCGCCGCGCTAGCTCCGTGACCTGGCATGGATTTAAAGGGACTCCCCACGCCGAAAAAACGGCGTGGGGGTTCCCCCCAAATCCATGTCAGACCCTCATCCGAGCACGCAGCCTGGCAGGCCAGGAAAGGGGTGGGGACGAACGAGCGCCCCCCCCCTCCTGAGCCGTGCCAGGCCGCGTGCCCTCAACATGGGGGTGCCCTGGGGAAAGGGGGGCCGTGCGGCCCCCCCACCCCAAAGCACCTTGTCCCCATGTTGATGAGGACAAGGGCCTCTTCCCGACAACCCTTTCCCCAGGGCACCCCCCATGTTGAGGGCACGCGGCCTGGTACGGCTCAGGAAGGGGGGGCGCTCGTTCGTCCCCACCCCTTTCCTGGCTTGCCAGGCTGCGTGCTCGGATGAGGGTCTGACTTGGATTTGGGGGGAACCCCCACGCCATTTTTTCGGCGTGGGGAGTCCCTTTAAATCCATGCCAGCTTACGGAGCTAGCGCGGCGGCATTTACTGCTTACGCTAGCTACGTAACCTGAAGTTACGTTCTAAATGAATGGACTGCTCCGTGTGTGGGCAAGTCCGTTCATTTTCAAAAGTCCCGCGGACTTTTGGCCGGCGGATTATCCGCCGGAGAAGTCCGTGCGTGTGTGGGCAAGTCCACACGCTCGGAAAGTCCAGCGGACCCAGCTGGAAAGTCCGGCGGGATTGTCCGCTGGACTAAGTCCGCCGGCAAAAGTCCGCACGTGTGTACGCGGCATAAGGGGCATAATGCACCATCAATATAACAGAAGAACCGTTAGGTGTCTGAGAACTCCAATTAGGCCAGTCTGGCCATTAGTACGTATCTAGGCAATCCCATAAGAATTGGCTACCAAAGGAAGGCCTACTGTAGCCCCCAGTAAAGAGTTGTGTCAGCATTCCCAGCCGGTGGTAGTGGAAGATGACACCCATGCCTGCCACACTTTAATACATTTTGTGGGGCAACTTCTGGACAGATTACTAGCTTTATAGTAGAGAATCATGGCATTCACCAGCCCTTTCCAAAAGGGGACAGTAAGGGCCTATGGTTTCCTCCAATCTAAGATGGTTGCTTTACAAACATAAAACAGATGTACATTAAGTGAGGTTCTATGTGCCGTAGATGGTACAACTGCCTCCACCAGGCCCAATAGGCATGTGGATATCGACAACTGTACTGGAATGGCCAATACATCCATGATACACTTTGTCACCTGCAACCAAAAGTTTTGGCTTAGTGGACTTAGTGGACAGAACTAAAAATATGGATAAAATCCGTAGGGGAATGAACACACTGCCAAAACTCAGCCGACTGCTGGGAGGAGTACATACTGGCCAACCTCAGGGCCATCTTTAATATTGATTGGACCCTGGGCAAAACTTTTCTTGCCCCCCCCCCCATGCAGTTTTGCTCTCCACCTGCTCTGAGATATACACTAAATAGCAGCGAGACCAAAATCAGTTTACTGAATCAGATCAGGCAGCTATTGTGATTGGTTGCCAGAGGTTACAGTTTATCATTACCGCTCACTGACTGGTTGCTAGAGGTTACAGCACACATTACGGCTCACTGATTAGTTGCTAGAGGTTACAGCACATGATTTCTGCTTGTCGATTGGTTGCTAGAGATTACTGTGGATATGACCTCAGGAGGGTATGATATACATATGAATGCCGTCTGCCACCACTATTTACATATGAATGCCGCCACTATTTACATATGAATGCCAGTAATTTACATGTAAACACAGGGTCTGCGGGTGAGGCATCTATACACAACAATGGGGCAGAGCTGGGCAGCATTAGTAGCAGCACTTCACACTGAGATATTGGGACACAGCACAGGGCTAAAACCTCAAGGGACGAGGGAATTTAAACCAGGATAGTTGGCAAGTATGAGGCAGCTGCTTTGGGCCCCACAATAATGACAGGGCCCAGGGCAGTTGCCCCTTTTGCCCTGCCTTAAAAACGGCCCTGGCCAACCTAGTGGTAGTCAAATAAAGTTAAATTATAGGGTCGAGTTCTAGACATCCTCCCAAGCCTCCCTCTGTAGATCAAGAACCACTCTAATATACTTTGAGCTGAAGATAGAGTATTTACGAGCTGGGGTTCCCTGAGACCTGAAAAATTTTTCAAGGTTTTCTCCATGTTGAAAAGCTTGAGTAAGGCTGCTTTAAAGTGGAACTAAACTCTTTCATTCAAAACTAACTATTCTTAATCCTTATGCCACCAGTCTTAGTAAATAGATAGGTAAGTATATTATATTTACCTATTTTAACCATTTTTTACATCTCTTCCGTGGCTTCCTGGTTTCCGGCCCAGGCCAAGATGATGTCATGCATCCCAGGAGAGTCTTAATGGGCATTTGTTTCATCTGGAGGTGGGGCTTTCTCATCGAAAGCACACCCACTTGCTCACATGCCTGAGCTAAGGGCAGATTAATTTGAGGAAGTAAATGCTACATGAATCATCTTCCCCTACTCAAGATGGGCTCAGCTATAAATACTAGGAGGGTGTTTTTCAAATGTATTTAAAGCATGGAAACATGGATGGGCCGGTGAGTTTGTTTTGAATATTGGAATTAAAGCAGAACTATAGGGAAAACTTTTTTTTTTAAATTTTGGATAGCGTAAGGGAGGGTTATAACCCATCAGATTTTTTTTCACCACCTGTGTCCCATTGCAGATATTTCCCTTCACTTCCTGTCCCATAGCCAAACAGGAAGCAAGAGGAAATCCCTGCAAATTAAGGGAATTCCTTGGGGACCCCCCAGGTCACCAGAACTAGTGTCCCCATTGGAAGATATCCCCATTATTACTTTTCTGGGACAACCAAAAATTTGGGATTTTCTTTTACTTTCACTTTCAATGATAATGGTAAAAGACAAATAGAGAGGGTGAATCTCCCTAATGGAGACAACAATAAAAACATGACAGATGTTCTAATCCCTCTCTACTCTGTCCAAAACTAACAAAACATGTTTTGCCTTTAGTTATACTTTAACTACCTCTCGCTCATTCTGGGATGACGTCGCCCCAGTCTCACTGCGCTCGCACGCCCGTGGGGGTGCTCAGCACGGCAATCGTGGGAACGCTGTGTCTCTGGGACACAGTGCAATCCCGATCATGGTAAAGAGTCAAAGACATGGCCATTCACAGCTGATCACATGTAAACAAGGAAGTGTCCGTAATCGACTTGACAGAGTGTGAGGAGAGGAAAGCCGATCAGTGACATCTCCTCACAGGGGAGACTGTACAGGTAATCAGGGCACTGATTATCAGTGCAGCCTGCAACAGGGCCCAGCAGTGATGCCGGTCTGTGCCCAGAAGTGATGCAAGTCAGTGCTGCCTTTCAGTGCCTGCTCACCAGTGCCACCCATCGGTGCCCATCAGTTCCATCCATTAGTGCCTCTGCCTTTTTGGAAAGGGTCAGGGACTTTTTTAAACGCAAAACTGTGCTTTTTTGGTTCAATAGATATCAATAGAGAAGCTGCAGAAAAGCATGTAGTGCATTTTTACCACGATTTACGTTTTTTCAAATCTGCCCAACATCAACCCCCCCCCCCCCCAAAAGCATAAAAACTGCAAATCGTGACAAAATTGCATTAAGTAAGCAGTAAAAAAAACAAAAGCAACATGCATAGATGTGAATCGAGCCTTAGTCATCAGTGCAGACATTTTTTTTCTAAATTTTTGTTCCCCTTTCTTTTTTTTAGCAAGCAAGAAAAAAGAAAAAAACAACAGTGATTAATACAATTATCTAAGGAAAACTTCAAGTCAAAATTTTTGGTCCTCTTTAATCTTTTTAGCAAAAAATCAAAAATGATAAAAATGTCATATGGGTACAGTGCTGCATGACCGCACAATTGTCATGCAAAGTGTGACAATGTTGAAAATTGGCCTGGTCAGGAATTAAAGCGGTTAAAAAAGAAGGCCAGTATGGTGGTCTGAATTTATGGGAGGAGCCCAGGGGGTATTTAAGCAGCCCACTCGCCCATGCTTCTTGTCGGTTCCAGTGCACTATAACGCGTGCCATACAGGCCAGCCTGCCTCCCGACAAGCTAGCCCGTATCATAGCGGTCACCCATGACTTTACCCTTTCACAAGGGTGTACTAAAAAGGCAGCTGCAGTCCTTGTTAGGTATGGTCAATTTTGGCAGATGTGCTGTCTCGTTTCAATTTAATTTCATTTTTCCAGCAGGAACCTGGAGCCGACCCAAAGACTACTCCTGTCTCACCTGGGTCACTGATAAGGATGGACTGAAGCCACACCTTGCCAACGCAACCCACCTCATTAACCACTCCTTGGCCCGCAACACATTAAAGGCCTATCGCACTGCTTGGAACACCTACTGCAGGTTTTAACCTCTCGCCCCAGAGCAGCGACAGGTGACACGTCCTAGACTTCACATCGTACTGCCACACACAGCTGGCACTTTCTTACAATAACTTCAGGCTATACCTAGCCGGCGTCTAGCATTTTTGTCCTTACAGTACCCCGGAAAGCCATCAGTGTTCACGGCAAATTCAGTCAGCTCCCCCCTACGTGGCATCCAGAAGCACCAGCCCGTAGCCATCGGCAAACGCCTACCTATCACAAGTGCCATCTTTAGGGACATGTCTAAAATCCTCATACATTCCCCATTTGGGGTTTTTCCAGTCTAGTCATCCAAGCGGTCATCTAGTTGGCCTTCTATGGTTTTTGCTGCCTAGCGAATGCACCTTTAACGGCAGATACTTCTCAGACATCACCTGACTCACTTTCAAAACCATTACATCCTTCATCTTGCAGTCTCCAAAACTCAACAAACCGGTCCTGGGGTTGACATTAGCCTCTTTCAGACTAATAATGCCAGGTGCCCAGTAACGGTACTCGACCGACTACTGTCCCATCTACCCAGCCAATCAGACTGTAGCCCGTTGTTGCCTTTTCCGACCTGCCCCCCAGAGTGGCAGCCAGTTTATCAGGCACATCAGGATCCTTCTAGTCAACTTGGGCCTTGACCCCAGCCGCTTCTCCGGACATTCCTTCCGGATTGGAGCAGCCTCAGCGGTATCCCAGCATGACCACGTGATCAAGAAATTTGCCAGATGGAAGTCTTCTTGCTTCGCCACATACATCCCAAATCCTCAGGTGGAAATGGCACAGGCCTTCACCAAGCTTGCGCAATAATGACAGAACCAAGTTACTCCCCTGAGTATTTTTGCCCCCTTTTCTTAGCATACTGACCAGATGACCAAGGCACACTTCAGGTCTATTTATGTTGTAAGTCTTGTCGCGTGTTTATGTGATCCATATCTGTCTCGTTCATAGGGCCATGACCATAAATAAGAAGGCCAGTATGGTGGCCTGAATTTATGGGAGGAGTCCGGGGGGGTATTTAAGCAGCCCACTCGCCCATGCTTCTTGACGGTTCCAGTGCGCGATACCCTCCCTCCCTTTCTGTTT